>ML663008.1:1661218-1988738 GCA_007570785.1 Antilocapra americana
CATGTCCTTTAATTTCCATCCCTCTCCTTTTTGAAATGCACATCTTTTAACTCCTTTAGTGCTGGGAGCCTCAGTGCCTATACTATTCCACCATGATTAATTTCAAAGTGTAAAGTTTTCAGGAAAATTCGGCTTTCCCTATTTGTAGACTCAAACCTCATATTTTATTCATTTGAAATGGACTTTTAAAAAATGAGTTACTAATTCTATAGGCTTTTTGAAACTGATTTAAATAATTTTGTTTTGTTTGCGCCCCTCGGGCTCCAAGTACTTATCACATTGCACTTGAATTGTTGTTTTCTCATCTCTCCCCACTTACAAAGGAAAAAAAAAGTCATCTAATTTCTTTTTAAGTACACTTTTCTTAATTATTAGAGCAATTTATATTATGGAGAATAATTCTTAGAATATGAAAACTTTAAGTATTCTATATAAGCTGAATAATTATTCCAACTTTCCCCATATATCATATCTGAAGCCATAAGTATATTTTTAAATATAAGTTTATTTCACTTATTATCTAAATTGCATGGGCTGCTGGTGGCTCACTTTTACTAAGTTCTGTGATCCTGGCTACTTTTTAAGTAAAATGCCATTTTTTTTTAACTATATATTATAGAATTGATCATCAGTTATTCATTTGAATTTTCTTTGAATGTTACCCATATCTCTCTACACTCAACTAATGCTTCATTCTTTTCTTTCTTCTCTTTTTAATTTTTATCACTAGCATCACAGTGTCAAAATAAAAAATATGCATCTCATTTCCAACAGGGTCTCACTTGATGTATTTTTAATTGTTAAATTCAAGCCTAAACAAGAAAGTGGACAGATATATAAATAATTGATCCTTACTGTTTTTACACACACATCATGAATTTCACTGAGGTGGTTAATAAGCAGATCAAGTTAGTAAGTTCTATACGTTGCCCTCTAAGAGAGAGAGGAATTAGAAAATTCTAAACACACTTGACTTCAAATTTAGCTCTGACATTTTGTAGCTGGTGATCTTTAGCAATTACTTAAGATCTCTGAACCTCAGTTTTCTCATTAGGAAAATGGAAAATGTTATGCTCTTAGTCTGTTGTTGAGAGGGTTAATCAACTTTATGTAGTACCTAAGACATGATAGATATGTCAGTATTAATTCTCTACCTTTCACTGCATCTGTTTATAGAGTTTTTTAAAAGTCAGACAGGTAACTATAATTACTAGAACTTGATCTTAAACTGGACAAAAAACTCTATATTTCCATAATCTAGTCCAAGTGCTTTGTTTATAACTAAGAATATTAAAATCATTTTAAATGTTATTATTATGTAAATAATTGGTGCTTTATGGATAAAAAGTGACTTACAAATATGGCAAAGTATTATATCTATTTACCAAGGAATTTGTGTAACTGAAGAAATCGCACAGGAAAACCAAGGGGGAAAATCTACTTTTATTGGGTGGATGATTCAAGAACAATGAAACTTCTATATAACCCAAACAGACAGAATCAGAAGTAGAAAGTTTGAAGTTTTAGAAAGCATAGACATTTAAAAAGAATTTGGGCTCTACGTTATTGTTTTACACTTAAGCACAGATAAACTTTGTTTTAGCCTATGACATTTCAATTCCATAAGTGCAGCAAATCAGTTTGTAGCCCTCGTCTTATCTTCTGCACAGAGTCAGACACTACGGAAGCGACTAACCATGCACGCACGCTATTATAGACGCTCCAGTTCTAGTGCTTCAACATTCATGTTCCTCCACTCACTTCCTGTTAGCGGTGACCACGTGACCCAGTTCTAAACAAAAGGAGTAAGCTGAGTCACTGGGCTTGTCTGCTGAGAAACTTTGGCTTTTCGCTCTCCACTTCCTGCTTTCACCTGGAAAGCAGATGTAACCCTGCCCAAGCAGCAGACATCTCACAGCCTCACGGAGACCGCATCCCTGAGGACCTAGCTGTACATCCTGAGAATAACTGAACAGAAAAAAACAGAAAGTTCCCCAGAGCCCTAGACTACTACCCACTGACTGCTGGCTGTCTGAGATAAATAACCCTATTTGTCTAAGTCATTGAATAGACTTCTGGTTGCTTAAATCTGAATTCAATCCTCATGGATACAGGTTTCCACTTGAACACAGAAGACAGAGGATGATTTAAAGACCATTTTCTCAATTCTCTCAGAGAAGGTACATAACTAATATTCTAGAGTCATTGAAGTGAATTTATTATACAATATGAATGAATTGGGCAGTAGGACTTGCCTCCCTTCCACATGTGGTTGAAAAAAAAAAACCTGCACTACACACTTGTTATATAAAATATCGCCTGCAGACAGACATCATAATCATCAGAGGATAACTTATCAGAAATCTAGAATCTCAGAACTCTTGACCTACTATGGGATCTACATCTAAACCACGAGCCCCAGGTCATTCATGCATGCATTAAACTACATTTTAAAATGCTGGATAAATTCTGGACTATGGGATGAGAAAATCAGTCTCTTTTAAAAAAAATTTTTATATCCCTCATTCCTGATACAATGCCTAGATAGCCCAATCAAATATTTGATAAATGAAACTTCATCATTGGTGTCAATAATTAAATTTTGTTATCTACTTGATTATCAGAAATCTAACTATTATTTACAAAGTAGAACTTAACGGCTATGAGGAAATGAGCAATGGGCCAGACATGCTGTGAAACAGGAAAAGTGGTTGAAAAGTTACAAAGCTTAGAATGAAATTAACAATAGGCTCTAGCTGTACACTGAAATTAAAAGTTTTAAAGAATGTAGACCTCTTAACATAGTTCAAAATAGGAAATTGAAGGATAAGTCGTGGAGAAATGCCCTTGCCAACATTTATTATTTTGCCTGGTCCAGTCTGATATATCTGTTCTAGGTCAGTGTTTCTTAGACCCACCTAATATTGCTAGATATTCCATTCCTACAGCCTCCAGGTATTTAAAACATGTCTCCAGAGACGTTTCATTGAAACATAAATAAGTTTTTCAGCTAATTCATAGTATCAGCTATTTTTTTCTACCCTCCACGTGTGGCCACTCTCTGCTGGTCATGGTGTTTCTGCAGATTCTTGCTTTCACCTGTGCTGGGGTTCCCCACTGATCCTCCACTATGCAGATCAGCCCCTCTACATGGATATTAGCAGGTACATTGTTTAGCCTCCTCAGCTAATGCCACTTCCACTCCTGTTGGGAGGCTTTGACAAAAGTGAGATATTAATATTTCCACTGCATCTAATGTGCTGTTTGCAAGATAAGACCGTTCCAGAACGTTGATGTAATCAGCTTGTACCATCTTCTACGTCAGAGTGCAGAGTTTGCCTCTATTTCTGTCTTCTCTCTCAAAGAAGAGAATGCTGCAATTAAAAAAATAATATTTGATTTAATTCACTTTAAGTGATATTCATATGACAGAAAAATGAAGCAGGAAGGAGACAAACTAAACTTATATGGGGTGTTGAAATTTTTTTTAAATGTTAGAAATTAGTAGGTAATATGATAATGTCATATTATTTCCCATATCTTTTCCAACATCAAAAAGGACAAAGATAAAGTTTATAGTCAAGTTACAAGCTTTTAATCAATTTGGAACATATTTCAGAATGCCACCATGAGCTGTCTGGACCAGCTGTTTTGCAGCTGCGATGAATGTGACATGTCTTGAAATCACCATATCCTTTGGAAATATAGAGCAAAGCCTAAGGAATAAAAATTGTAGCCTGTCATGCTGGACAGAATTGGGAAAGACAAGTTCTAGTGGGCATGTGTGCATGATTATTTTAAAGAATACTCAAATATGAGTAGCTGTAGTATTTAGAAGATTTAATTTTATATATATTTTCTTTGAGTGAGTGAGTGAAAGTCACTCAGTCATGTCTGACTCTTTGCAACCCCATGGACTTAGTCCATGGAATTCTCCAGGCCAAAATACTGGAGTTGGTAGCCTTTCCCAGTGGATTCTTTACCAACTGAACTATGAGGGAAACCCCATATATTCTTTAATTATATGTATATATCAATATATATATATATACATATATTGGGCTTCTCAGGTGGTGCTAGTGGTAAAGCACCCACCTGCCAATGGGGGAGATGTAAGAGATGTAGGTTTGATCCCTGGGTTGGGAAGACCCCCTGGAGGAGGGCATGGCAACCCAATCAAGTATTTTTGCCAAGAGAATCCCATGGACAGAGGAGCCTGGATGGATACAATACATAGGGTCATAAAGAGACACTACTAAAGCAATGCATACACACACACACACACACACACACACACACACACAAATCACATACATGCTAATGACATCATTTTTAAATTTATTGCAAAAATTTTTCACTATAGAGAAAAACTGAATATATTTTCAGTGAATACCTATGTATTTACCACCTGATAATACTATTTTACCATATTCTCTTTATCAGGTATCCATCCAACTATTCATCCTTCTATCAATCCATCAATTTGCCTCACTTTCTATAAATGCTAATACTTTTTATAACTACCTAATATGGAAGTACACAGTTTAAAAGAGCCAAATGTAATCTTTCAGAAAATAACTTAGTTTCTAATCTGAGAAATATGGATTTTTAACACTGGAAGAGATCTTTAAATCCCTTTATTGGAATCACCATACTGTTTGGTTATAGAAATTGAGGCAGAGTTATTTTAAAGAGTTTGAGTAAGAGAGCCTCACTAATTAGTCACTAAACCAAGATTAGACTTCTTACTCAGTATTTTACATGAATGTTTACTTGGATAGGAAGACAAAATTGGAAGTTGCTGGTAAAAGGAGGAGAATAAGGAAAGTATGCTGTTTGTTAAAACACTGAAGTGGCTAAGTTAATAGAGCAATACATAGCCTAATTAGCAGTGAGGTTTCAGAAAGCACTAGTAAGTGAATTAGGAGCTGAACACCTATGAAAGTCTTCCCACCATGTAATCAAAAGAAAAAAAAAATCTGCTAGAAAAGCCCTAATGCTAGCAGAAATCTTGTATGTGGGCCCAGTTTCTAAAATTATGGAGTGTCAAGGGGATGAAGAATCTAAGGCTAACTGATTTTTGGAATTTGAATGGGAGACAAAGAGCATCTGCTACTTAAATTCAGCTTGACAATTCACAGATAGTCCCAATCACCGCAGTTTACAGAGCATAGAAAGAATAGATAGACAGATAGATAGACAGACAGACAGATAGATACTGCAACTTGCAAATTCTCTTATATAAGAGATCCACTTCCAGAGGGATGTTAAAATTAACTTTCATCTTGCCCACAATTAATATGCATTATTTCCAGACATGTGCTTAGTTAAGAGGTACAACTCTATTCAGAGAATGAACGTCACCATTTAATCTTTGTCACTTTTATGTTTCCATGTTATGACACAAGTTTTCAAAGAAATTTTTAAAGTACTGGGTAAATGCATGTTAGAGAATTGTTAAAATTTAGAAAATGCAGCATTCATTACAATTTGATTCATACTTGAAAGCTGGTAAAACAGAACATGCAGGGTTTTACTCTTTATTTCTTTCTCTCACATCCTGTAAAACCTATCTTCTCCAGGACTGTTTTCTCAGACACCAGCTGAATGACTAACATAGTTTCCCTGAGACCATGGTTTCAGTAATTTAGAGTGCTTAAGAACTTGCTGGGAAGTATATAAAATTAAACTTCCTCTGTCCTAATGTAAAAGTTCAGCCTTTTTATGTTTTGAAGAAACTCTTCCAGTAATTCTTTAGGTGACCAATATATGAGAAATACGAGTATGAAGTAATTCTGCTTTAGAAGTCAAAAAGTCTGGTTTCTAATTCTGCTCCTATAATGATTATTGATTTATTGAGTGATCCTGTGTAAGTCACTTACCTCTGGAATTTATTCTCTGTGATGTAGTAGATGCCAGGCCCATCCAGGAAGATAAATCAAAATTTATTCTTCTCTTAGGAAGTCTTCTCTGCACCACAGATAGCACGGTAATAATGATTTTAGGGAATCTGCAAGATTCAAAGTCATGTATTTAAGAACCTAATACAATATCTAATACTAAGTCATGCTCAATAAATAATGGATATTATTATAATTATAAAATTGTTAATACTATTAAGAGACAGGCATTAAACTCTTCTGTCATTTTAGACTAGCCCTATAAAATGCTAAATTGATTAAAGTATATCTGAACAGCACTGTCATCCTGTCTAAATGCTTCACTGATCATAGTTTTACCAGGTGACTCATTCAGTTTAGGTACCATAAATGAGGGCCCTGTGGTCTACTTAGAGAAAGAAAAAGCTAACAAAGAAATGGTTTGAGTCAGTAGGCCCTGGTGAGAGACCACAGAAAATGAATACATTTAGCCTCAGAAAGATAAGGTAAAGGGTTTATAACAATCTCTTTGATTCTCAATTTCCTCATCTTCAAAGTTAAGACTGATGATGCCTATTCTCAGGCTGATGAATCAAAAATAGTTGTAGTCAAATTCTGCTATGTACTAGTTGTGCAAATTAGGCCCAACTAATGTACTCTCTGAGCCTTAATCTCTATCTATAAAAAAAAATGTTGGGCAATATTAGTAGCCTATGAAAATTCTTGGTTTATGATACCAGCTTAGTGTCAATGAATATTTGATAGTGCCATGGCCTCTTCTCTTAGTTTCCTATGATCGCCATAAAAAGTATCACCAACTGGGTGGCCTAAAGCAACAGGTATTATCTCAGTTCTGGAAACTAGACATTCAAAATCAAGGTGTCAACAGGGCCATTTCCCTCTAAAACCGGTGGCAGAATCCTTCCTTGCCTCTTCCTAGCCTCTGGCCGTTGGTCAGTACTCTTTGACGGTCCCTGTCTTGCAGCTGTCCAACCAGTTTCTGCGTTTACTATCTCATGACTTCTGCCTGTATATCTCTGTCTTCTCACGGTCATCTTCTCGCCATCCATTATGTCTTTATAGTAACTGGTTATATCTGCCACTACTCTAGTTCCAAATAAGGTCCCTTTCTTAGGTACTGGAGGTTAAGACTGCAATGAATCTTTTGAAGGCGGAGCACAATTCAGTCCATAACAACGCATCACTGTCTACAGAGTTACAGTGACCATAATGATAGATGATAGCACTCCATACACAAAATTTTAAATGCTGTGTACAGTTTTTCCTATAAAAGCCTTCACGGGATGTGAAGGAATAGCAAATGTAAACACATTTAAACCTAACCAAAAACAATTTAAGTGACACTTTAGAAAAACATGATGGCAGTGATGTTTCTGAAATTATAAAATATATGCTTTGGTATTCTTCTTTGGAAAGAAGAAAACATTCTACAATGTGTTGGATTCAATTGATTTATTTAATACTAGGAGATTATGTTGGTCTAGAAAGAGAGTGAGTAAGACTCTAATACTTCAAACTGTAAAGTTTATTATCTTACTCTACTATGTATAATAAATAATATTTTATAGATATGTGCCAACCATTTTTCTCTTTAGTAACATAAACAGAATTTACTTTGTGCTACAAAGGATAACTATCAGCACCCTTTTTCTCCTTTATAAAAATGGGGAATCTGATATGAAAAACCTTGCTCACAAGTCTTTGCCGACAAGTTTACAAGGTTAGTAAATAAAAAGGATGGGATTCAAGCCTGTCATTTTGAATAAAATTCTTATCTGTTTTTCTTTGATTCTTCATCTGTTTTTATTTTTGGTGGTGGTTATTTTCTTTTACTCATGTTACTGATGTGAAGGATGGTCATAGCAATGTCAGAGGTTTTGACCAAGACACTCGATGTAACTGTCCATTGATCAGAAATCCAAATGGGAAGATAAAACCACACATTTGTAGTTTCTTTTCTGAAAATAAATGTTTCCCATCTTTTTTTGTTGTTGTTGTTGTTCTTACTATCTTTCCTCAATTCATATCCAGTTACCTTATAAAAATAGAAATGATTCTGTGATAACAGTTTGTTCCATTGAAATAATGAACGATATAGCACTAACCATTTCATTTGTGTGCAGCAACCAATTATATATGATTTTTGACTAACTGTAATCCAAATATAAACTTGGTGGGATATAAACTGAAATCAGTAAATGGCAGGTGCAGATAGAGGAAACAGCATGTCAGCTTAACTCTGCTTGTTCTACTGCTTCCCTGGAGGACACTCAACCAGATTTATGCCCTAATTTTACTGTAGTGGGTTGACTTAACAGATTTTTTTTTTCCTGTGTCAAAACAAGAAAAATATGTTCACCTTGGGAAAACATAAAGATTTGTCTCCAGAAGCTATTTCCAGCTGGCCTTCCCTCACCAAATCCCAGTGATTTGACCAAAGACATGTGTTGTTTGCTAAGATCTAGCGTAAGTCCAAACTTTCAAAGTAACATCTGCAGAGAAATTACCAGCCAACATAAAAACACGTTCATTGTTATTGAAATTGTGAAGCTTGCATCCTTTTGAATTTTTCTGCTTCAGTGGGTATTCTTTATTCATCAGCTCTCCAAGGCATTTTCTTTGGAACACAAAAGGATGGCTCATATTTTGGTTTTTTGTGGGTTTTTTTTTATTTCTTATAGATTATTCATTAGTTGTCAAAGTCTAAAGTTCTACAGTGGTGCTTTATTTGCTTTTTACACCACTCACCTAAACCTCCATTTCCAAAAGAGAGCAGCTGGAAGATTTTTTACACATTCTTTTACATTCCTAAAGAATTGATTATGAAAAAACTGATTGAATTTCTTAAGGTCAATATGATATGCTTGACTCTGTATGATTCAGATAGTTCTGCGTAGCTAAAATGTCAGAGATTAAATGATGTGACCTGGAACGGTTAACCTAGAAGAATCTTCCAGTCCTGTAGATCTAGATGATTAGCCTGTCTTCATAGTGGGTTCAGCAAAGTCATTCCATTTGACCCACTTCAATTTATTCAACAAGTTAGGACTTTGTGCTCACTAGGTGGGGGATTCCCAAGTGGCACTACAGGTAAAGACTCGCCTGCCAATGCAAGAGACATAAATTCAGGTTTGATCCCTGGGTCCGGAAGATACCCTAGAGAATGCTATGGCAACCCACTCCAGTATTCTTGCCTGGAGAATCCCATAGACATAGGAGACTGATGGGCTACAGTCCATGGGGTCGTAAAGTGTTGGACAAACTGAAGTGACTTAGCATGCACACAGGAGCTATGAATACTGAAAAGGAATTAGAAATCATGATACTGGTCTCAGGAAACTTAAAATTTCTATAATGGATATTTTCTTTGCTAGTCAAGACATGTGTCATATCTTGAAACAAACAAAAACACAATTAAGCCCTTGTGAATATCGAGCCCTGATGATGAAATACCAAAATGCATGGCACAGAAAATAAATGTAAAAGATGGTTGATATTTCTTAGTTCTAATGCAAAACTTCAGTGGTTTGAGTCTATTTTTATGTTCTAAAACAATATGAGAAAGGTAATACATTAGTTATCTTTACTCAAAATGCTTCTTTTGTTAATATTAGATTTATAAACACTTTTTGGGAAAATCTTCAATATTGAGCAAAAACAAAAATTATTTTAGCCCTACACTGAGAAATGAAAAAGATTTTTTCTCTCCACTTCATTTATTGTTGTTTAGTCTTTAAGTCGTATTTGAATCTTTCATGACCCCAAGGACTGTATAGCCCACCAGCCTCTTCTCTCCATGGGATTTCCCAGGCAAGAATACTGGAGTGGGTTGCCATTTACGTTCTCCAGGGTGTCTTCTCAAGCCAGAGATCAAACCTGTGTCTCCTGCTTGGCAAGTGGATTCTCAACACTGAGCCATCTGGGAAGCCCCCTCCACTTCACACTTGTATGCAATTTATAAGAGAGAAGGCGAAGAACAAAGGAAGGGTTAAATTAACTCTTTCTGAATCTCTGATATTTATAGTTTTAGGGCTTTCTTCTGAGTTTTCACTTTTCACTAGAAGGGATGAGTCCAAGATATAAACCATCTATTTCTTCTGATCACATCTCAGAATACCAGTAATTTAGTCTGATTCCTGATTTGAGAGAATTTCTGGAGACTGATTTGAGAGGTAGCAGGGAAGCAAATTGATCTCTGGCTGTTTTTCTCATCTAGAGTCTTATATTTCCTTTCAAAAGTACCTGCAAACTTCTGACATTAGTTTTGCCATTCTCAGTGTTCTGTTTTGTTCCATTTCTCTCAAGTCCAAAATCAACCTCCTCTATTGTACTTGGTTCTTGTTAGAAAAGACTGTCAAATAAGGAAGGGCTTATCTCTAGACCACAAATCTCTTTTTTCCATACAGACACAAATACACACATATGGACACACCACTCATGTTTCTTTCCTACACCACTCCTGATACATTCCCTAAGGAAAAGAACTTATACATTTATTTTCAATAGTATATTATTGACTGAAAAATCCAAGTTCCTGCTATTAAATCATTAGATTTGAATTATGCTTAGGACATAATTCAAATTATGGGACAAGGATCTTGTTTATTTTATTCACTGCTGTATCTTCAGTGACTAGGGCAATGACTAGCATATAATATTGGGCTGGCCAAAAGATTTGTTCGGGTTTTTCCATAAGATGTTACAGGAAAACCCAGATGAACTTTTTGGCCAACCCAAGTATTTATTAATAAATATTTGTTGAACGAATGCATTCATTGAAGAGAAAGTCTTCAGCCAAAGGCACTGAACAACTGTAGGCGTCAGGGAATAATGTTTATTTTCCATCTTATTGTTGTCCTTGAAATACCTCTCTCAAAACTGCTTCCAATTTAATATAGACTCATACATGTAGTGTCCCTCCTCCCCTACCAGCTGCCCACTCCTGTTTGTCTAACCTGATACTGAAGAGTAGAAATCTTTATCTCTACCTGAATCTGTACATAAACATCAGGAATCCCTGTGGGAATACTAGAAATGCAAGGTGTTAGGTGAGTGTTGACAGAGACTGGATTGTTGATCCTCTGAGTTCCCCAGTCCAACCAAGCCTTCCAACTGCTAGGGATTAGGCCTGTGGGCAGCACAGGAAAACCTCTGTTGGGTGCATGGGATTGATAAAGGAAAAGCAACTCTGTGGCCCTCCTAGGACTGCCTCTTAGAGTCTTCCAAGTATTTAATCAACTGCACTGGAGAAGGACCACACCAAGGCAGAGAATGTGGGATCTAAGTACTTTGTGTGTGTGTGCCACTACCTCCTGAATCAGAGGAGCCTAATGGAAGAAGGTATTGAGAAATCTCGTGGTGCTGACCCAACCAGGATGTATGAGAGGAGCTTTAGCCACTGTGTAAGTAGCAGTAAACAGTCACTGGACTGACATGCACTCACAGACTCACAAAGCAGTCCTTTATCTTCCTACTGATTTCTGGGACTAAATCTCCCCTCCAACACCACCAAGGGACCTCCAAGACACAGAGATACTAACATTCAAGTTCAGTGTTTTCTGGCTCAGATTACAGCTGTGTAAGCCAAGTTTTCTTTTCCATAACAAATTCTAATCTTTAGTGTCTATTCATCCTAACACACACACAGACACAGACACACACACTTATGAGCCCATAGAGTTAAGCCTTCTGCTCAAGCTAGCTTTCAGTGGGTTACTGACACCCTCCTTCCCCCTACATTGTCTGAGAATTGACAGCAGGAGCTCTTAAATGAAACCATTTCATGCACACAATAGAAGGCCTTGAAGTCCCTAAGTGTCTGTGTCTACTTTTGTCAAGGGGAACACAGCATGTTTGTAAACATGTGGCTTGGAAAGAAGATTCAGGCAATGACAGCAAGCCTGTGGCCCACTGCTTTGCTGTTTGTCTCTGACAGTGTGTTACCCATAGCAACTGATGGGGAAATAATCTCTGACAGAACAGTCAGCACTCCTTTTCCTTATTATAAATTCCAAGTTTGGCAAGTAGGGTAAAATAAAACCTTCTAAGTGCATTCTCAATTGCAGGGATTTTGTATACCCTTGTTTTTGTTTTCATTCAATCCCCCCTTCATACTCTCTCAAGGAGAGAGAGAGAAAAAGCAGAAGGAGAAAAAGGGAGAGGGAGGGAGAGGGAGTAAGGGAGACAGAGAGAGGGGAGGAGGAGGAGGGAGAAGGGGATGGAGGGAGAGAGAGGAGAGAGAATTCTGCTTCAATATTTTGATCAGCTGACAACTATACTGCACTGAGTTTATCTTTTAGAAACTTTTGAAAAAGATCACAAAATACCTGTAGAGTTATTAATGCAAGGAATAATCTCCACCTCCCCATCATAAGAAGTAGATAGATCAACTTTCCTTGGATGCCTGGTATTTATCATCTGAACAGACTGAACATCTCACATAAACCCATTCATTGATTCAGTTGGCACTTGCACCGTGCCTGCTTGCATGCTAAGTCCCTTCAGCCATGTCTGACTCTTTGTGACTGCCATGGACTGTAGTCTGCCAGGCTTCTCTGTCACTGGGGTTTTCCAGGCAAGAATACTGGAGTGGGTTGCCATTTCCTTCTCCAGGGGATCTTCCTGACCCAGGGATGGAATCCACCTCTCTTTATGTCTCCTGCATTGGGCAGGTGGGTTCTTTACTACTAGCACCACCTGTGGCCACATACATTAGTGATAGTGATACTGAAAGTCACTCAGTCGTTTCCGACTCTTTGTGACCCCATGGACTATACAGTCCATGGAATTCTCCAGGGCAGAATACTGGAGCGGGTAGCCTTTTCATTCTCTAGGGGATCTTCCCAACCCACTGACCGAACCCAGGTACCCCGCATTGCAGACAGATTCGTTACCAGCTGAGCCACAGGGGAAACCCCCACATACATTATTGTATCCCTTTTGCAGTAGAGTTTAACCCACTTGAAAACAGAACAGTACGAGGTGATGTAACTTTCCCTTGCTCACAACATTCTGGAAGATTTGAGACCTGGTCTGCTAGATTCCAAAGCTGGTGTGGTCCCCATACCATGAAGTCTTTCCATATTGAGATACCTATTGTCTGAGGCACAGCAGAAATTAGATAACACAGATTTTGAAGGGAAATAAGTCAACATAAGGAAATTATCACTGAGAAAACAGAACAATTGAGTACTAAACTGTCTCTTTCACTACTCTTCTAATGAGAAGCAAGAAGAAAATTTAGTCAGAGGGTGATGGCTAATAATGACCTTTTGGAGTCTAGCAAATGTATTAGTGTAAAATAGAAAGAGTATTCAGTAAAAAGAATCATTTGGCTCATTTTTAAGTCTATGTTCATGGTCACATGAACCAATGAGCAAAGTATAATTTTGGAGTGATGGGTTTCAGTCTACTGTGTCAATAAACAGTTTATATTCTCCATCTCACGGCAACCATTACTTAACAAATGTTGGACAAAAAGGTTTTACCTACATGTCAATTTCCTTTTAGTATATATCATCTCTTTGTCAGAACTCCTCAAACAATACTCCCTTATGTATGTGGGCCTTTGATCGCTGCTGTTTTTACATTTCTTTTTTTTACCATCAAACTCACTTTCATATTTTCAGATCTCATTATGCTGGTCATACATGTAAACATTTTCCACTTGCTCCATAACCTCAGTTGTAGGCAGCACCTTTTAAATTCTTAAAAAATTATTAAAATTTTAATTTGAGGGACTTATATTAGAATCCACTAAGTTAAAAAAATCATTTCTTCATAAAGATCTTTACTCAACATTATTAACATTACCATTCCTACTTTGTATTGCTATAATACATGTTACTAAAATCAATTTAGGTCATTAATTATTTGTTACATAACCAAAGAATTTCTATCAAGCTGTATCTTAATTTCTACCCATATTGCACTCTAAATTTTACATAAATCTGTAGCTTTATTAATTTGTCAAATTTAGCAGAGACAAACTGACCATGCTTTAGCCCTTCACTTACACAGGCTCCTTCCCAGAAGGATTCCTAGAAACATTCACAAAGTCTTTAACAAGTTTTGTGATATGGGGAAGACAATCAGTTAATAAAACTATTCTGCTTTGGGGTAGGGGGGTTGATGCTTATTGTATGTGTAACCTTGGAAAAATTTGGGCCTTATTGTGATTCTTTCCGTTACATATAACTAATTTTCATTTGCTTGTTTGGGTTGTGTTTCTTTGAGACATCCCAACTGTATAATCTTCAGTAACTGCAAAACCTGGATTCAGCCCTGTGCTGTGTGCTAAGTTGCACCAGTTGTGCCTGATTCTTTGCGACCCTGTGGACTTCAGCCCCCTAGGTTCCTCTGTCCATGGGATTCACCAGGCAAGAATACTAGCGTGGGTTGTCATGCCCTCCGCCACGGGATCTTCCTGAGCCAGGGACTGAACCCACATCTCCTGCTTTGGCCGGTGGGTTCTTTACCACTAGTGCCACCTGGGAAGCCTTGAATGGCAGTAAACCAGAATAATTCAACTTATTTTCTCAAGATTACATATTTTTTTCAAATTAAATTTAGTTACCAAAAATAAAGTTTTGAAGAAGTTTTCCCCTCTTTATTTCTAGATATTATCAAGATGAAGGATATTTATACAGCAACTCCTTATATGTTTTTTCTGTTGTGTTGCTTCATAGCCTGCCAAACTAATCCTAGCAAATGGTTTAGAAATTTTCAGAGTCAGTTTTGCTGTCTATTAAATGGGGGGTAAATTACATTGCCTACTTCTGGTTTATTTGGTTATGCATTTTTCTACATGAGCGAAAAAGGCTAATATTTATCACAAATAATACATAGTAGCACATTATAATATATATTAACTTAGGACAGGCTTCCAATTTCTCTGTGCTTTAACTTTTCCAAAAATAATGTGGGGCCATTGATACATGCCTCACAGGGAAGCTTAGAAGGTTAGTAACATAATACCGACATAAAAGGCTTAGAGGGAAAGTGGCCCCAAAGAGTGAGGTAGAATTATACATGATGTGTCCCAAGCAAATTGGATTATTCCAGAATGGCTATAGGCCCTTAGTTTCATGAATAATCCTTTAAAAGCAAAGAGATAAATCGTGGAGGTTAGGTTACAGCTTGAAGAAATGCTTGAAATGACCGATTTAGAATTCATACTTTGTTGTACTTAAGAGCTATGGAGCAGCTCCAGCTACCATTTCTTACATTTGCCCAGAATAATGTCTATTATTTTCTCCTCTCTCCATAAATTGGAGTTTATTAGGCTAAGCAACTTTTTACAAAAGTTCTGCAGGCATATATAGTGACTGCCACCTGATAGAAGGGGTGAAGACATTTTCATGCACCACTGGTCATGACCTTAAATTGTTAGTCATTTTATTTCTTTCCTACCCATCCAATGTCTTTGTTAAAATAACAAAACACAGAAGTTAACACTTTACACATTTACTCAGATTACTTACATTTTATAAAATGATAATACTGAGGACAAATTTCAAAGAAGTAAAAATTTTTCAGTACATTTTATTTCTTACCAACTATTGCAAATTTATATCTTACTCTAACTCATTCAAAGCATTTTCCTAAATTCAAAGTCATTCACTGACATTATGGACCCCCAGTGCTAGTGCTCTGGGGTAGAAATAGCCCTCACAGAAAGCTCTCTTTAAATTTTGGGGGTAGAATAATATTTTTCTTTTATAAATACCACTCGCACCGATCCAAACAAGGTATTAACATGCCTGTTTTAGGACTTCTGATTAGCACTTAGTTCATCCAGACTGGGTTTCCAAATTTTTACAGCTTTCTGTTTCCATGTGCACGCAGTAGAAGAAAAATACTCACCTCAGTTTATAAATCTTTTCAGAAGACAATGCCTCATCCCCAGATTTCTCAGATGGTCTCTTTCTTGTTTTTACGCGTTTTCTCTAATTTTTCTGCTTTTCGATGAGATTCCTATCCTTTAAAATGATCAGCTGGCATAAAAGCTAATATATATCAAAGTACTTTCTTTTATTAATATAAGTTTTTCAGGCTTCTGCTGTTTCATAACTATTCCTTTCTAGAACCTTCTGGCACCAATTTACTTCTTAAAGGAACCTTAGATTTTTATCACAGCCTTTATTTCAACTCAAGTTTTGAAGAGTTTATAGAAGTTTCCTTGCTTAACTAAAGTACTCATGGTCTAAACAGAAACTCAGATACAAAGGCTCTCTTGATAACCAGAAAAACAATGTTGCTGGAAATTGTTTAAATTCTACTGATAATGCCTCCCATTCCCAGCAAAACCAAATGAGTGTAGAAATGGATATCCTGTTATGAAAATAGGTTTCATTTTATCTTCCCTGCTAAATATTTGTTTTGACAGCTCTTGGTAAGAGAAGCACAGCCATGTGTAAGGCTATAATTTTCTTTGATGTAAATTTCTCTGCAGTTATTTCCCTTACCTCCTATTTGCAATTTTGTATTGCTTTATGGAGCCTCTGTGACACCATTAACTTTTATTTCTCCAAACAAATAAGGTCACTTAGTCTAGTTCTGCTCCAATAGCTTGAAAAGGCCCCAGTAAACACTCAGGTATTCCTAATTAAAGCAAAAACTGAACTGTTAAAGGGCCATTGGAAAACTCCACTGATGTTTGACACTGTGGAGAAATCAGCAAACAGGGCTTGATTCTGGTTAAAGCTTCTTTAAACTACAAAGGTGTTTCTTAGAATGGGAGCTAGGTACTTAGCTAGTGTAACTTTTCCAAGAAATTCCATAAGTAACTCTTAGCTTCTTGAGCTGATAAATCAAAAGCTATAAATAAAAGTTTATCTTAGGAAATTATCTCTGGACACTTACTACACAATATTTTGTTGTATGAGCAAACAAATTGTTTCAAAGGGAAAACCATCCTTAATTAGAACAAACCTTAATGTGGATGCTGAGAATGGTGTATCCTGAAACCCTTAAAGGATCAACATGTCAAGGGGTATATTTTTATGGATTCAAAAATACGTGACCTGTGGCATAAGCCTGATTATACTCCCATTAATGGAGACAGCCAATGAATCACTGCTTCACTTAAGGTAATCAAGAGTAATGCTAGAGAATAATGTTCCTCTTCAGGACATTAACAAGTTCAGTTCAGTTCAGTTGCTTAATCATGTCCGACTCTTTGTGACCCCATGGACTGCAGCATGCCAGGATACCCTGTCCATCACCAACTCCCAGAGTTTATTCAAACTCATGTCCATAGAGTCAGTGATGCCATCCAACCATCTCATCTTCTGTCATCCGCTTCTCCTGCCTTCAATCTTTCCCAGAACCAGGGTCTTTTCTAATGAGTCAGCTCTTCAAATCAGGTGGCCAAATTATTGGAGTTTTAGTTTCAACATTAGTACTTTTAATGAATATTTAGGACTGATTTCCTTTAAGATTGACTGGTTTGATCTCCTCGCAGTCCAAGGGGCTCTCAAGAGTCTTCTCCAGCACAAGAGTTCAAAAGCAGCAGTTCTTCAGTGCTCAGCTTTCTTTATGGTACAACTCTCACATCCATACATGACTAATGGAAAAACCATAGCTTTGACCAGACAGACATTTGTCAGCAAAGTAATGTCTCTGTTTTTTAATATGCTATCTAGGTTGGTCATAGTTTTCTTCCAAGGAGCAAGCATATTTTAATTTCATGGCTGCAGTCACCATCTGCAGTGATTTTGGAGTCCAAGAGAATAAAGTCTCTCACTGTTTCCATTGTTTCCCCATCTATTTGCCATCCAATCTATTTGGAATGTTAACAAGTTTCCCCCCCAAATATAGAAAATCTGATTGCTGCAAATGCATTGTTCTAATATAATTAAATGCCATTTTTCTTCAACTTATGTTTATTTCAAAATAACATTTAAAATAGTTGTAACAGGGAATTTCATGGTGATCCAGTGGTTAGGACTCTGTGTTTTCCCTGTGAGTGCATGGGTTCAGTCCAGTCCTTAGTTAGGGAGCTAAGATCCCATAAGCTGTGCAGTGTGGCTAAATTAAAAAAAAAAAATTGTAACAAAAAGTGTGCACACACAATGCCAAAATAGAAAGATATAAGAGATATAAGAGAGAGTGGCTGGTTTTGTGGTGGTTTAGTCTCTAAGTCGTGTCTGACTCTTGCAACCCCATAGACTGTAGCTTGCTAGGCTGCTCTGTCCATTGGATTTTCCATCCAAGAATACTGGAGTGGGTTGCTATTTCCTCCTCCAGGGGATCTTCCTGACTCAGAGATCTAAACTAGGATTCCTGCACTGCAGGTGGATTCTTTACTGATTTGGCCACCAGGGAAACTAACTACTATAGACCAGATGGCTTATAAACAACAGAAATTTATTTTACACAGTTCTGGAGACTGGCAGTCCAAAATCAAGGTGCCAGCATTGTTGAGTTTGGGGCTTGGAGTCTTCTGACAGTTGGCAGAGTGCTCTCTTCTTCTTGTGTCCTCTCATGGAGAGCAGAGAAGGGGAGCAGGTTCTCTCATGACTCTTAAGTGCACAGTCCCATTCATGAGGATTCCATCCCCATGCCCTCAGTCACCATGCCCTCATCTAATCCTGATTGCTTCTCAAAGGTCCTACCTCCTAACACCATCACATTAGGGAGCAGAATTTCAACACAGGAATTGGGGAAGAGGGGCAACACAAACAGTCTACAACAGATAATAGAGTGAAAATGATGTCTACCCCACTTTGTCCTCCATTCCCCCTTCCTAAAGGTAGTGTCACCAGTTTCTTATATCTCCTCACATTGAATTCGTTCTTCCTCTTTGCTCTCGCTCTTTCTTTGAATTGATCACAGTGTTCTGCCTTAAACTTGGAATGTTTGCTTGATTTGAAAGAAATGTTCGTTTCCTTTAGTTTGTGTATCTACCAACAAAATCACTAAAACTGTCAAATATTATCTTCAAAACAAGTAAATTCTCAGAGTGATGCTGTACATGATTGACCTCAGTGTTTTATGTTCACACACATACAGTAAGAGGATGTTTACCCTCTTACAGAATCTCTTTAGCAAATGAAATAACAACAACAACAACAAATGGAATTCTCTCGAGTTTTATAGCACTATATCATATTGTTTTTCATACTGAAAATTCAGACTGAAATTGAAGAACCTAGGGAAAACCACTAGACCATTCAGGTATGACCTAAATCAAATCCCTTGTAATTATACAGTGGAAGTGAGAAATAGATTTAAGGGACTAGATCTGATAGATAGAGTGTCTGATGAATTATGAACGGAGGTTTGTGACCTTGTATAAGAGACAGGGATTAGGACCATCCCCAAGAAAAATAAATGCCAAAAAAAAAAAAAAAATGGCTGTCTGAGGAGGCCTTACAAATAGCTGTGAAAAGAAGAGAAGTGAAAAGCAAAGGAGAAAAGGAAAGACATTCCCATCTGAATGCAGAATTCCAAAGAAGAGCAAGGAGGATAAGAAAGTCTTCCTTAGCAATCAATGCAAAGAAATAGAGGAAAACAACAGAATGGGAAAAGCTAGAGATCTCTTCAAGAAAATTAGAGATATCAAGGGAACATTTCATCCAAAGATAGGCTCGATAAAGGACAGAAATGGTATGGACCTAACAGAAGCAGATGATATTAAGAAGAGGTGGCAAGAATACACAGAAGAACTGTACAAAAAATATCTTTACGACCCAGATAATCATGACGGTGTGATCACTCACACTCAGCTAGAGCCAGACATCCTGGAATGTGAAGTCAAGTGGACCTTAGAAAGCATCACCACAAACAAAGCTAGTGGAGGTGATGGAATTCCAGTTGAGCTATTTCAAATCCTGAAAGATGATGCTGTGAAAGTGCTGCATTCAATATGCCAGAAAATTTGGAAAATTCAGCAATGGCCACAGGACTGGGAAAGGTCAGTTTACATTCCTATTCCAAAGAAAGGCAAGGCCAAAGAATGCTCAAACTACCACACAACTGAACTCATTTCACATGCTAGTAAAGTAATGCTAAAAATTCTCCAAGCCAGGCTTCAGCAATACATTATCCATGAACTTCCAGATGTTCAAGCTGGTTTTAGAAAAGGCAGAGGAACCAGAGATCAAATTGCCAGCATTTGATGGATTATAGAAAAAACTAGAGAGTTCCAGAAAAACATCTATTTCTGTTTTTTTATTGACTATGCCAAAGCCTTTGACTGTGTGCATCACAATAAACTGTGGAAAATTCTTCAAGAGATGGGAATACCAGACCACCTGACCTGCCTCTTGAGAAACCTGTATGCAGGTCAGGAAGCAACAGTGAGAACTGGACATGGACCAACAGATTGGTTCCAAATAGGAAAAGGAGTACATCAAGGCTGTATATTGTCACCCTGCCTATTTAACTTATATGCAGATTATATCATGAGAAACGTTGGGCTGGAAGAAGCACAAGCTGGAATAAAGATTGCTGGGAGAAATATCAATAACCTCAGATATGCAGACAACACCACCCTTATGGCAGAAAGTGAAGAGGAACTAAAGAGCCTCTTGCTGAAAGTGAAAGAGGAGAGTGAAAAAGTTGGCTTAAGGCTCAACATTCAGAAAACTAAGATCAGGGCATCTGGTCCCATCACTTCATAGCAAATAGATGGGGAAACAGTATCAGACTTTATATTTTTGGACTCCAGAATCACTGCAGATGGTGATTGCAGCCATGAAATCAAAAGACACCTACTCCTTGAAAGGAAAATTATGGCCAACCTGGATAGTATATTGAAAAGCAGAGACATTACTTTGCCAACAAAGGTCCATCTAGTCAAGGCTATGGTTTTTTTAGTAGTCATATATAGATGTGAGAGTTTTACAGTGAAAATGGCTGACCACTGAAGATTTGATGCTTTTGAACTGTGCTGTTAGAGAAGACCCTTGAGAGTCCCTTGGACTGCAAGGAAATCCAGCCAGTCCATCCTAAAGGAGATCAGTCCTGGGTGTTCATTGGAAGGACTGATGTTGAAGTTGAAACTCCAATACTTTGGCCACCTCATGAAAAGAGTTGACTCATTGGAAAAGACCCTGATGCTTGGAAGGATTGAGGGCAGGAAGAGAAGGGGACGACAGAGGATGAGATGGCTGGATGGCATCACTGACTTGATGGACATGGGTTTGTGTGGACTCCGGGAGTTGGTGATGGACAGAAGAGGCCTGGCGTGCTGCGATTTGTGGGGTCACAAAGAGTCGGACACGACTGAGTGACTGAACTGAACTGAACTGATAGCAGTATATCAGGCAATCTCTATATGTTATTTCATCCTCACAAGAAAGAGAAATTACTGCCTCTCACCCCTAAATGCAAACTGAGGATTAAGATTAGACAGTAACTGGAATGCAGTTCAACATAGGTTTATCGGACTCCAATTTTAAGTAGAATCATGAGTTGTGGGGATTATATGACTATTATTTGACTTTGTTACTTCCTAACTTCCTTCTTTCTGTCCTTTTCTTGCAGTTAATCAATATCATTGTCATTTGTATGTAGTTTAGGTTGCTACAGAATTGTTATAAATAATACAATTCACAGAATATTTCTAAATAGTTTGGAAGGAAAAAACCTAAAAATGTTCTGGGTGAAATTATCCTTAATATCTCACCTCTCAATTTCAAAATCTTTAGGCTTGTCACAAAAGTATCATGAGAGTTGATTCCTTATGAATAACCAAAAAATTTATAAAAAATCAATAAACATACTCAGAAAAGAAAGACTATAGTGGAATGTAGTTGATCTTTTGACTTGCCTGAGAAATTGACTCTTTTTTTCTATATTCCTTTAGTCTGCTAATTTACTCATTGTATAAATAGGCTAAATCTATTTAGAATGGCATTGCTGTTTTTGTTGTTTAGTTGCTGACTCATGTCTGATTCTTTTGCAACCCCATGGTCTATAGTCCACTAGGCTCCTCTGCCATGAGATTTCCCAGGCAAGAATACTGGAGTGTGTTGCCATTTCCTTCTCCAGGGTATCTTCCTAATCCAAGGATCTAACAACTAACATCTCCTTCATTGGCAGGCAGATTCTTGACCACTGAGCCATCAGGGAAGCCCCTTAGAATGACATAGAATAAGTCATTATGCATCATTGTCACTTTTACTGTTTTGCACCTTGTTCTCTTTATCCACAGTGAGCACTGAGGCAACCAAGCAATCTCCAGGGTTATTTCAAGGACTAATAATCCATCCTATTTTTATTTTGCAAACTTATGTTTGCAGTCTGTGAAAGCTGGGATGTCTGGGAAGAAGGGGGATTTTATCAAAGGTGCACATGGTTCTCCCTAGAGACTTAGCTTTACAGCTTCCTTGAGTTCTTAAATTGTGCTGGTCACTGAGTACTCCATACTGCCTAGTCTCTAATTAAAATAAGCTCTCTGATATCAGAGGAAATGACAAATAGAGATTTCTGGCATGGAAAGCATTTTGCATTCCTTTGGGACACTGGGATTTGGAGTGAGTTGTGGGGCTTCACCTCTGGTGATTCGATGACACCATCCATTTTTACATAATATCCTCTCCTCTCTTCATAACACAGAACTATAGTTTAAGACATCATTATCACAGTTTAGAACATCATCTCATCTGAGAGATTGCTGTGACTACCAAGATTAGCTCTGCTTCAGTGCTAAAAGTGCTAAATGTATAAGTTCAGTTATAATGGAGGGTTTCCTATACCACCACATCTTGTTACTGATCAGCTAAGGTATGTTGATGGCAAAATATGTGAATCTATTACTACTGTAAGAGTTTGTTCCAAATAGTGTGCACGCGGGAGGAATCAAGACATTAGTTTGAAAAACTGAAAAAAAAAGATTTGACCTTGTTTTTCTGAGCTGGAAAAACAGGTCTAGTATATGCTTACTCAGAAACAATAGAACATGCATGGGAGAAATCAGTTCTTTGAGGATAAGATTAATTTGCTACACATCAAACTCTATCTCTGCAAATTTGCTGCAGGCATGGGATCTTTCTTCATGTATTTTATACTGTCTTTTATCCATAGTCTGAATGTCCTGCCAAGCATTTATTCAGTATCATTAAACTGATAAATGGTCTTCAAGATATTTTCCACAATCATTCTGTAGACTCTGTTTCAATAGACTTCCCCAGAATGGAGATATATGAAAGGCATCAGAATACCAATCAAATATTAAGATTTGGTCCAAAAGAGCTACAGACATTTAAAGCAATAAATTCTACCCAAAAAAATTTCTTTTCACTTTTTCCTTTGGAGTTTTTAGTTGTCTTTGCTGAAAGATGCATATATGAAAGCTGTACAAACATAATAATCTTAAGTAGTATAGGGGTATAATGGAACTATTTTTTAAATTTAATAACTGACTGTCCTTCATGCAGTCACCACGACAAACTACAGAGGCTAGAAAGCTGTGTTTTTTCTATTGTGTTTCACTACGTTTCCTTCAGTGTGGTTTGATTTTTATCAACAGGGTGTTGACATCATTTCCTTTCTAAGTGGCCATTGTTTAGCTCTGATGGAGAGGGACAGGAAGAGGGCAATATATTTATTTATATAAAAGGTTCTTGTCAGGAAAATGTTTTCTTGGGTACCTTATTTCCTCCTTGTCAAATGTAAGGTTGTTATAAAAAGATATTGACAGTGTTCTGCATTTAACACAGAGGCATGGTAGATTGTTTCTCTTCATGCAGCTTTTCCTTAACTACATATCACTTTTGAGAGACATACTTTACTTTGGATATTACTTTTTAACCTGTCATAAATTGCAGAAGAATATTTTGACACTAGAATCCCCTGAAATTAAAAAAAGAGAGAGAGAAAAGACAAAAATCAAATACACTCATGTTGAGTGAAGATTGAGTTGTCTTCCATAATTCAACAGTCTGTTCTTAGAGCAAATCCAGCTAAAATGGAAAGGATTAAACTGAGTTGATCAAAAGATTGGAGGAGGCTTGGGGTTTTAGTTTGATTTAGAGGCTGAGTTAGAGAGAAGCGAGAATGGAATAATAATGAAAAAGTATATGATTCCCTGAAGTATGCTTTAATCCCTTTTTTTCCTTCTCATTGCCATGGTTTCTTTTTCAGAAATGGGCTTCAGAAAACAAGGACAAAATGTGATCTTTTGATCAGCTTTGAGGTCATTTTTGTCTATATCTTTGATGATAGTGTAGGAGATATTTCCTTGGGCATTAGTAAATCTAAGGTTACTTGTTGCTAATAATAATATTAAACTTCTACTGACGCCTGGAGTGTTTTCATCACTCAACCAAGTACTTTACTAGCATCAGTTGGTTTATTCTCACAACACTGGCACATGTTGGTTCAACTGTCAACTCATTTCAGAGGACAAGGAAAACTCAGGCTTGCCTAAGATGAAGCTGGTAAATTGCAGGGCTGGTTTTTAGCCCAGGCAGCCTAGCTTGATATCCTTTATTCTTAAAACTGTTATGAAAGTGAATGTGGAAGTGTTAGTCACTCAGTCGTGTCTGATTCTTTATGACGCTATGGACTGTAACCTGCTAGGCTCCTCTCTCTGTGGAATTCTCCAGGCAAGAATACTGGAGTGCATTGCCATTTCCCTCTCCGGGGAATCTTCCTGACCCAGGGATTGATCCTGGATCTCTTGCATTGCAGACTCTTTACCATCTGAGCCACCAGGGAAGCCCCTACTGCTTACCTAATGTGAGATACTAGTCACCAAGCATACATGTTCTCCATGAACTCTACTTTAAATATATTGAAGAGACCATAATGTAAAAATATATGTACTTCCATCTTCATCAGCACCTCTACCTTGAAGAAAACTAAATATTTATCACCAAGGATCTCAGAACTCTGCTAAGCCTTAAAGACACAGAGATGAATCACACAGAGATTTTTCTCTCTTACATCTCGAAGTCTGGTGATGGAGGTAACTACTCTATATGCTTATTTATTGGATTGTGTGTGTGTGTGTGTGTGTTTAAATAAAAACTGCAGGTTAATCTAAGATAACAAATACATTCAAGAATAGTTCTTAAATAACTTTACATGTGACCAACGTGAAAATCTTATTTTCATGCAATGGACATAAATGATGTCTATGCATGACTGCATAATGGTAAATTATCCATATGGTTGCATAAAGAAAATATCTGTGCCATTTCATCAAGCAAACTATAATATCTGACTGACAGGTGCATGATCATTTTAGTCCCTATAGCATCCTAATGAACTTTTCCTTCATTTCATAATCTTGGTGACACCACAGAGACTGACAAAGAAGCCTTACAATATGGAAAGCATTGTAATGGAATGGGGGGGGGAAGCAAATAAACATAGGCTCAAAGATCAGAGAGTAGTATTTTCATACCATGTCTGACCTTTTACAAGTACTGGGACTTTAGACTGTGTCTTCATTTGTCAAAATGTGGAATCATGTCTCCTGTCTCAAACAGTAGGTAGTTTTAAGATGAAATGAGATAAAAATAAAGCACTTTATAGTGTAGGGAGCTGGTGCCGGCGCTGTCATAACTTGGGTTTCAGTAAACACCACTCTTTTTTGCTGAGCCTCCAAGTCTTTTAATATCATGGCAACAACTAGGCAGACTAAGTAGAGTTTCTACAAGGAATACAGTTGTTACTAGCATAGTGGAAATGTATTTGATGGGAGCAGTATTACAAAGCTAGAATAATGCAGACTAGTCATCTCTCTTGTGTTCTCTCCAGATGCCTGAAGGAGAGGCTGCCCTCTGCCTTCCTGCCATTGTATCTTCCTACTGGAATTACATAATGAGAAATGGATATTCAGTTGTTTATTCCTAGCTTCCAGGGCAAATGGACAAAGACACTATTTGGATATTTCCTGTGCAGATATTGTGTCTAGAAAGAGAGCATTTCAAAAGATTAAAGATCACACACACTAGAGAAGCTCTGGGTTAAGCCTTCACTAGTTCATTCTCTCTCCTTGTCTATGACCACAGAAATCTTCAGAGGTTTTAAAATCAAACTTCTTAAGAGAGTACAAACCCAGAAGTAAGAAAATGTCTTGCTTAGAGCCTGGTGTGCAACTCAGGTATCTCTTCCAAATCATCGTTCTTCCCAGACAACACAGTGTCAGCATTGTCGACACAACTGCATACAGCTAAGCAGACCTGTGATCTAATCTCTGTACTGTTCACATTTAACAAGCTATCAGCCCGAGGACTTTGAACAATCATATCTATCTCTACTGTGGTTTTCCCTTTGGGAGAATTTCAGATGATTTACAGGGCATTTAAATCAACATGTCTTCTTAAATATCATCTGGAGACGTTTCTCCCATCTCCAAAGTTTAATTTTTATGACAGCAGCTAAAAGTGCACAACCCCTAACCGCAATCCCCACATTTATGGCGCCTTGCCGCTATTCTTCTCCCTCTCCTTCCATTTATTTCTCATTCTTAACTTGTCCCACTCCCTCTAATGGGAAAAGTCAGTATTCTCTGAATCAGATGCTCTTATAGCATGGAACGCCTACTCTATAATCAGGAGAATAATGTTCTTCATCATCTTATTATGGTGGCATAATTAGTACTTATTTCAACTCTCTTCTACAAATTCTTAAATATTAACATGGAAAATAAAAACCAGTCAAATAACTATTTTTTCAGGCAATGGTCGGGACAATGTAGGTTGTTCCAAGAAAACTCCCTCCACTGACCTAGAGCCACTAAAACCTCATTCTTGAGAAAAAATAAAAGAAAGCACAGGTTAAAAGAATGTAGTCAGAGCTGCAGACATGGGTTTTCCCAGGTCGTGCTGGTGGTAAAAAATACATCTGCCAACACCAGAGATGTAGGAGATGTGAGTTTGATCCCTGGATTGGGAAGATCCCCTGGAGTAGGAAATAGCAACCCACTCCAGTATTCTTGCCTGGAAAATTTCCATGGACAGAAGAGCCTGGCAGACTCCATGGGGCTGCAAAGAGTCAAACACGATTGAGCACTGAGGCATATCTGAGTTAGAGTCAATACAACTTGCTGTCTTTTCTCCTTATATTTTGAATGTCCTTCTATGTGTTTGTTTCTTCTACTAGACTGTGAGATCCTTGGGGGAGATCCTTGTGTCTTTTTATTTAGACCCACAGACTTGGTATTTTACCTATAATAAATAGGTCACTCACTAAATGTTCAGAAAAGAATATGTGAAAGAACAAATAAAAATCACTATGGTAACTAAAATTTGGAGGTACTGAATAAAGGAGAGAGCAAAAGGAGAAAGGATTGCTCTCGCAACTTCCTAATCCAAGCTGACAGCAGAGATCTGAAATGAGCTGTGTGAAAGATATCCATTCCTCCCAGACTCAACCCACTCCTCTTCCCTTAACAATCCATACAGGCACTGGAGCAGGGCCATCTCATTCACTGTCTGGACACATCAAGGCAGCTTTCCTTTGTGGTCTGTGGTTGGCGTCAGCAGCGGCTAACAGATCCCATCTGCCTGGCTCAGGGCTGTGATCCCCTTTGCTGGCCTCTGGACTGTGATGACACTGCCCAGCAAGGCCAGTGGGGAACCTTCATGTCTTTTATCTGTTACTCATTTCCTGAAAAGCCTGACAGGTCTCTATCACTTCTCTGCATAAATAGCTAGTTAGATTTTATGCCTTATGCAGTATCAGAAGTAGCATAAATCTGAGGCTCCCACACCTAATCTCCCCCCTCTTCCACCTCCACCATGACTAACTAACACAGGGTCTTTCTTCACACTGAGAGCTGCCAGTGGGGCAAAGGCAGATAAATTAGCCACTCTTACAGCCAAAGAGCTCTGTAAGGGTAAGAGCATATTGATGAGATGGACTGTGGCTGGAGCACCTAGATTACAAATCCAGTCTGGAGATTGCAAAGGTGCCTTAATACCATAAACAAACACTGTAAACAAGAAAAAAAAAAATTCCATCCCCCTTATCTGATTGAGACTGACCCAGGTTATCTCAGCACCTCAATGGTAGTGCATTTTAAATGAAACAAGAGGCAAATCTAGATACTTTGTATAAGCACAAGAACAGAAATTGGGGGAGGACACTCGTGCCTTATCTCATGTACAGAGCTCCTAGGAAAAACTATTATTCTCAAAGAAAAACTTTATCTGATGAGAGTGGCCAGTTGATAATTCTATGGCCTTTAATAATTTATGTACCTAACTTCATCTTTAAAAAAGAATGAGATACATTTGATTTTGAATTTGAATGTAGTTTGAGTCACATTAACTGATAAAACATAGCAAAATAACTCCCGGTGCTCTCAAAATTGCTTTCCACAGATATCAAAATAAAAGTGAGATCGAATGTTGGATAAACTAATTTGAATTTATAACATTTTACTCTCAAAGAAGCGTTCTTCTTTTATAGATGAAGGACTAACAGCTGCATATTTACACTGCCATATGCCCTGCTGTGTTTTCAAGAGTTTCTCACCTGAATGGATGGCAGACATACCTGGCCCATGGAAATTCCCAAGAAAGAAGTCTTCTGTCTCCTATTATTTATTTTTTTTCTCTAAAATGAACAATGCTGCATTTTATACAATGAAGTCAATGTATTACCAATGAATAGCAATTACCTATTTAACACAGTACAACACAATATTTAACACAAAACATTAAGGATGGTGGTAATGGTTTAGTCGCTAACTTGTGTCCAACTCTTGCGACCCCATGGACTGTAGCCTGCCAGGCTCCTCTGTCCATAGTATTTTCCAGGCAACAGTACTGGAGTGAGTTGCCATTTCCTTCTCCAGTGTATCTTCCCAACCCAGGGATCAAACCTGGGTCTCCTGCACTGCAGGCAGAGTTTTTACTGACTGTGCTACTAGGGAAGGCCAGACAATAGGAATATTATTTGGCAAATCTGTCTTTAAAGAAAACAGAACAGATAGAGGAGAGATAAATAGACCTGAAGATGAAAGCTAAGAATTAAGTTAATATGAAAAGTACAAGTAATTAGTTCAATGAATTAGCAGTTACCTACATTCAAAGAAAACTGTTACTGAAGAATTAAATTTATCATTATGGAAGAGACAGAATCCAAAAGTCAATCATTTTTGATACTAACACAGTCGTGCTCTAATTTAGATAGGTTTAAATCATCTGCTGCAATTCACTATGGTTTAGATAACATATCACATTACCAGTAAATTGATAAATCATCAAATGTACAGCATAAAGAGAATCTATCTAATTAAAAATAGAATTAATAAAAAGCAGATGTATTTTTAAATGTTGTTTCAAAGAAATTGTGACTATTTTATGTTACTGAAAAACTCACTAGAAGCAGAGGTCATTTGTAAAAGCAATTTGTACCATACTTAGTGAATATGAATAAAAAGAAAGACATTTGATTTGCATGCAGTATAGATCACTGAGTAGTTTTAGAGAACTGCTAGTCTCTGGGGCAAAAGGAAAACGAATATTACAGTCTTGAATAAAATTCACAGAAATAATCTGAGGACAGTAAATTGCTATAAACTCTTGCTTAGGAGAAAGCACTCTGAAATGCTGAATAACATCAAAGAAATGTGTACATATCATGGGTTCTCCACCCAAGAGTCTAAAATTGAGCTACCTAATCAGTTTCATAACTCTTTCACTTGATGCTAATTACTTTTCACATTAACTTAATTCTTACCTCTCATCTTTAGGTCTTTTCATCTCTCCTCTAACCGTTATAATTTCTTTTAAGACAATTTTGCCAAATCATATCCCTGTTGCATTATGTTAAATTAAATAACTATTCACCATCCAGCTGTTTGACATTAAACAATGTAGTAACTATCTGGACCAATGTTTCTTTAGGTTACTTCCATCCCTAAAACATTATTTGGCAGTTCTACAGCTTTTTCATATTATTCTTCATAATGATACTATTTATTTATTTGGCTGTGCTGGGTTTTAGTTGCGGCATGCAGGGTCCTTAGCTGGGACACATGGAATCCAGTCACCAAACAGGGATCAAACCCAAACCCTCTGCATTGGGAGTCTTAGCCACCGGACCACTAGGGAAGTCCGCATAGTGATACCCTTTAAGTGGTACAGAATTCTCAAATGTTTATTACTTTTGCAGTAAACATGTGTCAAATCCTGGTGTTTTGTTGTTGTCATTTAGTTGCTAAGTCATGTCTGAATCTGCGACTCCATGGACCGCAGCATACCAGGCTCCTCTGTCCTCCACTGTCTCCTGGAGTTTGCTCAAATTCATGTCCACTGAGTTGCTGATGCTTCCTAACCATCTCATCCTCGGTCATCTCCTCCTCCTGCCCTCAATCTTTCCCAGGATCAGGGTCTTTTTCAAGGAGCCAGCTCTTTCAATCAGGTAGGCAAAGTATTGGAGCCTCAGCTTCAGCATCAGTCCTTCCAATGACTATTTAGCTTTGGTTTCCTTTAGGATTGACTGGTTGGATCTCCTTGCTGTCCAAGGGACTCTCAGGAATCTGTTCCAGCATCATAGTTTGAAAGCATCAATTCTTTGGCACTCAACCTTCTTTATGGTCCAACTCTCACATTCATACATGACTACCAGAAGATCCATAGTTTTGACTATATGGACTTTATTGACAAAGTGATGTCTCTGCTTTTTAATATGCTAAGTTTATCATAATTTTCCTTCCAAGGAACAAATGTCTTTTCATTTCATGATTGCAGTCACCATCTGAAGTGATTTTGGAGCACAAGAAAATAAAATCTGTTACTGCTTCCACTTTTTCCCTTTCTACTTGCCACGAAATGATGGGGCCAGATGCCGTGACCCCATCTTTTTTAAAGTTGAGTTCCAAGGCAGCTTTTTCCACTTCCTCTTTCACCCTCATCAAGAGGCTCTTTAGTTCCTGTTGGTTTTCTGCCATTAGAGTGGTATCATTTGCTTATCTGAGGTTGTTGATATTTCTCCAGCAATCTTGATTCCAGCTTGTGATTCATCAAGCCAGGCATTTTGTATGAGGTGCTCTACACATTAAATCAGCAGGGTGACACTATACAGGCTTATCTTACTCTTTTCTCAATTTTGTACCAGTCAGTTGTTTCACATCCAGTTCAAACTGTTGCTTCTTGACCTGCATAAAGATTTCTCAGAAGTCAGATAAGGTGATCTGGTACTTCCATCTCTTTAAGAATTTTCTACAGTTTGTTGTGATACATATAGTCAAGGACTTTAGCATAGTCAGTGAAACAGAAGGAGATATTTTTCTGGAATCCCCTTGCTTTCTCCATGATCCAGCAAATGTTCAGTGTTTGGAACATAAGCTTGTATTACTGTGATGTTGAATGATTTGCCTTGAAAACAAACAGTTAATTCTGTCATTTTTGAGGCTATACCCAAGTACTGTATTACGGACTCTTTTTGTTGATTATGAGGGCTACCCCATTTTTTCTAAGGGATTCTTGCCCAAGGTAGTAGATATAATGGTCATCTGAATTAAATTCTCCCATTCTCATCCATTTTACTTCACTGATTCCTAAGATGTCGATGTTCGCTCTTGCCATCTCCTGCTTGACCACATCCAGTTTACCCTGATTTATGAGCCTAACATTCCAGGATCCTATGCAGTACTGTTCTTTACAGCATCAGACTTTACTTTCATTATCAAACACATCCATAATTAAGAATTGTTTCTGTTTTGGCCCAGCTGCTTCATTCTTTCTGGAGCTATTATTAACACCCTCTGCTCTTCCCCAGGAACATATTTGACATCTTCTGAACTGGGGCCTCATTTTCCAGTGTCATATCTTTTTGCCTTTTCATATTGTTCATGGGGTTCTCATGGCAAGAATACTGGAGTGGGTTGCCATTTCCTCCTCCAGTGGACAACATTTTGTCAGAACTCTTCACTGTAACCCACTCGTCTTGGGTGGCCCTGCATGGTATGGCTCATAGCCTCATTGAGCTATACAATCCTCTTTCCAATGAAAAGGCTGTGATCTGTGAAGGGAACCTGGTAAGCAAAGGCCTAATATTGATATTATCGCAGAAAGATTAAATTACTTTTAAATAATAAATAAATCTTATTTGTGGAAAATGCAAAAATATGAAGAAAGTATCTCCAATTTTGATATTATTAAATAATTACAAATTTTAAAAATGAGTAAACACTGTTCAACTATTCCCAATGAATAAACAAAATGCTGTGTTTAGGGGTATTTGAGATTATTATAATTGGCCCATCATTCTTGCAGGAGAATTTGGTCTTATATTTTAAAGGCACTAAAATATGTGCTAGCCTAATCCACAGATCCCATATCTAGGAACATTTTCTAAGGTAGTATTAACAGGTATGCAAATATATATTTATAAGAATTTCATTAAAGTTTTATAGAGTATAAACATGGATATATATATATATATATATATATATCATGCTTCATTCAAATGATAAAGTGATATGATGACAAAATGACAGTCTGGAAATATATACATTTACTGGTAAGGAAAGGTGTTTATGTTTTAGCTTCAGTGATAAGAGTAGCTAATAGCAGTTGGCAAATTATAAGCAATTTCTATAAAAATTCTTATACAAATAAGAGGACGTGTCTAAAATGAATACATTAAAATATTCACAGTGGTTTTCTCTAAGTAATTGAATTATAGCTGATCCTATTGTTTTCATTTCTATTTAACAATATTTTCAGATTTTCTATAGTAACTATGGGTGTTATGATTTTTTGTCCTTAGTTGCCCAGTCATGTCCGACTTTTTGAGACCCATGTTCTGCAGCCTGCCACACTCCTCTGTCCATGGGGATTCTCCAGTAAAGAATCCTGGGGTGGATTGCCATGCCCTCCTCCAGGGGATCTTCCTGACCCAGGGATCAAACCCAGGTCTCCCACATTGTAGGCAGATTCTTTACCATCTGAGCCACCAGGGAAGCCCAAGAATACTGGAGTGGGTACTGTATCTCTTCTCCAGGGGATCTTCCTGACCCAGGAATTGAACCAGGGTCTCCTGCATTGCAGACGGATTCTTTACCAGCTGAGCCACCAATGACTAGAGAGCCTCAACTAGCCTCAGGCATTTTCTTCAAAGTGAAATTAGGTGTCAAATTTGTAAACAGAAAGCTCCTCACATTAGCAGATGCAAACTAGTATATATAGCATGGATAAACAAGGTCTTACTGTATAGCGCAGGGACCTATATTCAATATCCTGAGATAAACCATGATGAAAAGAATATGAGAAAATGTATGTATATGTATAACTGGATCACTTTGCTGATTTAAATCATTCTAAGATAAAAATTCACTTAAAATGGGAAATTATTACTGGTATATTCATATTTGTTCATTATCTACTCATTAAAGATAATGACCAAAAATAATTCATGCCTCAGCTAAGCTTGAAAGAAAAGTCCGTAAATACACTCAATACATGGTATTGTTCCACCTGTGTGACAACTACATCCCTTACTTCTAATGTTCATTGTCAAATTCTCTTCTCCCAGGTGGTCTGTGTGGAACCATTTGTAGAAATTGCCAATTGTAATTGCAAGAGTAGGCAGCAGTAAAAGTAAAGCAACCCCAAGGAATCATGAGTATTTTGAAGGAATTAGCACGGTGAAGAGAAAACATATTTGTAGGTCTGTGAGGGAAATGGCTGCCATCAGTGCTATGGGGACTCTTCAACATATTTCAGTAGGAAGGGGGCCAGTGGCACTTAGGGACATGATAAAGAAAAGCAGTCCAGTCACCTTAGAAATGAGAGTCCTTAATTGGTTAGCCCAAATCCTTTCTCTTTATTAGTAAAATGAAAGCACATCTTCTGCGTGTTGTCAGCTTAACCTGCGAAGTAGAGCAGATCATTCTTTATTGTTCCATCCACTAAAAGTAGACATTTGCTCGTGATGTTTCTCGACATGCTTTGTTTTTCTATGGAGAAATTTATACATAAATGCTGAGCGTGCCTTGCCTCTGTGTCACAGCACACTTTGTCCAAGACCATTCCCCGCTGAACTGCAATCTATATAGTTAAATTAGTCATCAGAAAATATGTAAATTCTACAAGAACTGGAACCATGTCCTATCTACCACTTTATATCTAGCACTAGGTACAAAAAAGACATTCAATTAATGCTTGTTGAATGCATGAAGAGTGAGTAATGAATGAGCACATGAATTAAACAACAATAATTGCAAATGAAGTGATCATAAAAGAACAGTCATGAAGAACTATGAAGATTATGAAACACCAGTTAGACTCAATTATATGTGACCATTTAAAGTATGATGGATATGAAGTCAATAACAAGAAGAAATGCTCAACTAAATAATCAGCATTCAGGGATATAAAAATTCTAATCTACTATCAAGTTTTTAAAATGATAAAACTGTATTTTCACATGCAAATTGACTGGAAAATTGGGGGAAAAATACCCCAATGACTAGATATAAAATATGATTAATGAAGTCTCTTGAAAGAAAGTACACTTAGTAAACTAACATACTGAAAAATCTGCAGTCTCAATAATAAGGAATAAATAGAATTAGAAAAAAGTAGCATGGCACCATTTTTTCACCTACTGAATCAGACATTAAAACCTGTTGACAGCTCATGCTTTTCCAGAGCACACTAAAAAATGGTAAAGTCAGTCATACTTTGACCATAGCAAAGTAAACGAGCACTATTCCTTTTGGAAAACAATTTTGCAATATGTTTCAAGTATTGTAAACATGTTTGCATTCTTTGGTCTCATGTCCCATTTTGTAAAGACTTACCCATTTGAAAATAGCATGCAAGAAATGCCCGTCTGTATTCACTGCATTTTATCTATAGAAGTGAAAACAGCGCTAAAAGTGTCCAAGAATAGGTGGAAGGTTAAGTAATTTTGAAAATTCAAAATTCAAAATCCATTCAAAAGAGTATGAAGGAACAATTTCAGTGAGAGTTATGGGCATGAAAAAATTATGTATAAGAAAAAAAGTACAACATTATATACATAGTATGATTTCAGCTATGTTAACATATCTGGGAAAAATGAGATGGAATTATTTTTATAAGAGGAAGAGAGGACACCTTTATTTCTTACTTCTTCCATACTGCAGTCTGGAATAGAGATTTGTGAGTTCCTGAGGCTCTTTCACCTTGATGTGGAGGGTGGCACTGGGGGAGAGTCAAGCCTTGAGCTTGAAATCTGAGGCCCTGGCAGACACAGTGAAGCTTCCCTGGGAGGAATATGTCAGATTACTTGTCTCGGCTTTTATTATTTAAGCCTCAGCTGTTTGAGATTTTCTGTTACTGTTCGTTAGTTTTTGTTTTTGCTAAATGCATCTGAATCTAATTCTAACCCATATGTAATAAAAAATAATCTAGGATTCATTCTATATTTAGCACAAATAAGCAATTTGAAGTTCTAATTAAAATTTTAAACTGAATATTAATATTTTTATTCAGAACATAGTCTGCTATACTGCATCACTGAATATCACATATTATTTTAAAGTGTCCTACTTGTCAAGGTGTTTACCAAAATAAGAAATGGTACCCTGCAGTATTTTGTCATTATTAGTAATCATTAAATTCCAAAGTTTTGTGAGTAACTAATCTGGCTTGATTCATATTTTTTCTTGCTTCTAGCTCATTCTAACAATGAAAGCAGCCCTTTATTTTCAGTTTATTTCTCTTTGTTTCAAAACCATCATGTTCCTCTCACGGGAACTGGCTAACTGTTTAGTTTTGGCAGTCACAAAATATGTTCCCAGGACAAATAGCCCATGTACACTGTGAAGTATACGCAATTCCCAGCTCAGAATAATGCTACATGCTAACAAGCAGATGCATACAGCTGGCTTTTTAGAAGACTTGGCAAAGTTCACTCTTTGTTCAGCTTTTTTACAACTAATCCTTCTAAGATTTTTCTGAATATTTTACACTGGACTTACTTTGTACAAGAACTGAGAAGAAAATTGAATACATACACTCTATAGAGATACAATGATTACATTTCAGGACTTTTTTTTTTTCACTTGGGGCATCACAACCTCAGTGTCATTAATTTTTAGAATTAAATAATGTGGATGACAATTATAACAAATCAGGTATAATAAGGCATTAAGGAAAGTCAGAAATGTTTATTAAAACAAGTGTTAAGTTGATGAAATAAAAAGCAAAACGATTTTATTTTGGCAGATCAGCTAGATCTGTGAACATGAAGAAAAGCAAATTTTGCAAAGTTTCCATTTGACTATACACAAAAAGAATAATATGCAATTTAAAATATTTTTATGCACCAATTTTATGTTACATGGTCAAAGAACATAGTTTCTACTTAAATATTTATAATCTTATTGGTCAGAGCTCAAAGATACAGAGAAAGGAGAGGAAAAAAATAGTATGGGGGAAGAAAGGAAAGAAGGAGGGAGAAAAGAAAATAGACAATACCATGTTCAAGAAATATTAGTTAATTTCTCTAGGAAATCTATGTGAATATCAGTATATCCACATACCATATTCCAGTATGGTAAAGAAAATGATATTTTATATCTATATATACACATACATGCATCCAAATATGTATGTATATATATACATTTCTTTTGAAGAGCCATATATGTATTCCTCATCATTTTAAGTTATATATATATGAGCAATTAAAAAAACAGGCTTAATTCAAAAATAGTCGATGAAGTATTTTTCATTGGGTAAATGTCAAAAATTGTACACAAGAGTCTGAGTCAATTGATTTTGCACAAGTTTTCCTGATAGGTTAGTTGAGAAACCATTCTCTAGGAAGATAGATAATTCAGTAGTCACTATTTCTCTCAAGCTACAGTTAGGAATTTTTCAAAACGGCAATCAGGAATATAATCAGAAAAAAGTAATACAAAGGATAGTAAATTAAGAGTTAAAAAGACAGAGATTCAGCTCAAATGACCTCTCCCCTAAGCAGCCTGATCTACTTTTAACAGCTGATCTACTTCCCTTGAGCAAACATGGCAGTTGGTCATGCCTCTGATATGACACCCTCTAGCTCACACTGTAATTTTTGGTGTAATCTTACATAGGTTATTGACCCAATCTCCTGCATTGTTCCTCTTCCTCCAGTCTTGTTTCTCTCTGATCTGTGTATGTGTGTGTGTGTGTGTGTGTGTGTGTGTGTGTGTGTGTGCTCAGTCTGGACCATAGCCCACCAGGCTTGTGTCTCCTCCATTTCCAGGCAGATATTTTTTACCACTGTGACACCTGCACACTAGTTCTCTCTGATCTAGTGGTTCTCAAAGTGATTGTGCAGTGGAATCAACTGAAAGGCGCATAAAACCACAAATCAGTGAGTCTTCATCTCATCGTTTTGATTCAATAGCTCTAGGGAGAAGCCCAAGCATTTGTATTTTTGAACAAATTCTTAGGCAGTTCCTGTTCTGCTGGTTCTGAGAACATTTGGAGACCCACTGACTGGTCTAATCGCTTCCTAAACAAGGAGACAGAGAACTTTAAAAACAAATACCCAAGGATGTTTAAAGAGTTATCTTAAATATTCTATACTGCAAAATGCATTCATTCACATGGCACCTACCTAGTGGGGCCTACTTCTCACCGGTCCCTTCCTTCGCATCCAGAAACAGTCACGTTAAATTGTGTTTGGAACTCTCTAATAAGCTTTCTTTCTCTTCAGGGTCTTTATGTCTCTTCTTCCTAGCACACTTGTTTCTTTTACATTTAAGGTAGCAGATTGTCCTTCTTTCAGGAAGCCTTTCTGCCTTCATTAGAGGTGAGGCTCCTATGTATTCTCTTGAGCACATGTGTGCTTAGTGGCTCAGTGATTTCCAATTCTTTGCAACCCCGTGGACTGTACCCTACCAGGCTCCTCTCTCTATGGAATTCTCCAGGCACGAATACTGAAGTGGATTGCCATTTCCTCCTCCAAGAGATCCTCCCAACCCAGGGATCGAACCAGCATCTCCAGTGTCTACTGCATTGGCAGGCGGATTCTTTACCACTGAGCCACTTGGGAAGGCCCATTCCCTGAGTACTCAGCTACAATTTTAGTGTGGCAGTAATACAATAGCTCTTCACTCAATTAAACAGTCTATAATGGGCAGTGGCAGCATCTCTTTGGTTCACTGCTATTTCGCATGGATTTAACATGTGCCAGCTGCTCCATAAAAATCTGTGGAATGGGAGAATGATTTAATGAATGAATTAAATGGTAGGTCCTGGTTTACATATTGGGCTTTAAGCTTATGGGATAAGAATTTAGTGCATGGATCTTTGTCTTCCTCTGTGGCATCCAGAATAGTCCCCTGCACATGGTAAGTACTATATAGTGATGATTTGGCTAAAAGAAGAGATGAATGAATATAGTGATGGATGAAAAGAAAGGGGGAAGCATGGAAACAAGACACATAGACAAATACCTAGAAATAGATATGGTATTTGGAAAGACAAAGTAGGAATCTGCTTATATTTATCAAAACAAACAAACAAACTCTCTGACATGGATTCAGTGAAGCTAGACCATGCAAGGAAAGTAGTGGCAACTATCTATAAGAGAAAATTGAAAATACCTTTTTTGAGGGGGTGTTCCATCATGTGAAAGTATAGTAATACAAGATGTTAAGTCTTAGTAGAAAAGCATTCCTGGAAGATGTATAGGGAGAGATGTTCCCACCAGAAACAACATTCATATTAATAGAGGAAGTGGCAATATCGCATTACATTTATGTAGGTAAAGAGCCATAACACAAGAATATTCAGACATTGGCTTCAGCTGTGGATGCCATCTGGTAGCAGTGTGGGAAAAATGAGAGCCGTGACATAGGAAAATAAATCATAGGCCTGGGAACTAGAAAATCAGGCTTCTGTTGGTGATTTTAGTTGCTGAATTGCTACGTGAACTTGAATGTGCTGAGGGCTTTAGTTTCCTCATCTATGAAGTGGGGTTGATAAAATTTCCAGTAAGACTATGCATGAATGAACCAATATCTGTCCATTGGGGAAGCCCTCTGGACATATAACCTCGGATACTGTTTCTTTCCCAGTCTTAGTTTTCCCTGTATTCAAGTATGGATAAACTTCCTGTTATTTTGCAGTTTTATGGAGTCTGTGTTTTATAGAAAGCTACATTTTTCAAGCTGCTGACTACAGTGATTATTCTTGCCTTCAGTGAGAAATTCTGCAGATAACAGAAATAATTGGAGTGGAGCAGCTGCTAGCTTTCCCATTTTTTAAAAAACAATTATGAATGGTTTCATTTTGTGTATTATTTGCTGCTCTTACATTTGCTTTTCTTGCAGCCTCGAACTAAAGGCTTTCTGTTATAAGCCTATAGAGATGAAGAATATAATTAAGAAGCAGCAGAACTTGTAGTTGGCACAACCTTCAGTAAAGATGGCAGAAAAAAACACTATTGAGCAGGAAAGACAACTTAAACTAGCAGTCATCTACAGAAGGCAATGCAAACATAGAGGGGAAGGAGATCCAGGGAAAAATATTTGACACACAAGAAAGACTGTCCAAGCTCTCAGGGGGAACTCAGCAACAGAAGCAGGCAAATGCAGCTGGTATATAACTTGGGAAGATAAACTTGGGCTTTTCCATATACCTCTAGTAACTGCTATATTGGTTGTCTCTGGCTTCATGGCTATTCAGGAGGGTGAGCCTTCAAAGCATTTACTGTGTATCAGGTAGAACTTTTCAATAGTAGCTTACGTGATTTCCCTAGCCATGTCTTTTCCTTTCCACTTCGGTGGAGACACCTCAGTCCTTTCTCAGGTAGAAGCATCTACTCTGTCCTCATGTCTATAACAGAACAAGAATCTCATTATGTCAAGATTATCTTAGCTCTCCAGCATTATGTGAACTTCTTAAAAACAGAGATCTTCTTCTCCTTCACGTCTGCACTGCTAGTGCCTCACCCAGTGTTCCCACCACACAGTAGAAGCTATTGCTGTACAAATGTCGGGTGGCATCTAAACCTTTGGATAAAAAGGGAGAAATGCATGACTCAGTTGACATCATCAAATGCTGCTATCATTTCTTCACGTAAGATGAAGAACATTTCCGTTTTATCAGGAGTGTCATCTGTGTTTACGGAAACCTGCATACTGCCTCTTTCAGATTTCATAAGTAGCTGTTCTCTCCTCCTATTCCTACAAAGTCAAAGCAATAAAGCATCTTACATCACAGACTTGGCATTAGATTAGCTCCATGAGAGCATTTTCCGTATAAAGATCAATGTAGAAAAATCCAGGGCAATTACTAATTAAATGGAGAGAAAAATGTTTTCCTGACTCAGAGCCAATAGATCAGGTTCATTGGCAAGATACTCAGCATCTCTCTCCAGCAAAGTGCTCTGGGTTTCAGAGAACTAAGGTTATTGAATTTTTAGAAAGACTTGAGGTCTCCTAATTTGAGAGATGAACCTGGGGCAGGTAGATGTCCAGTTTTGGATCTCTACAGGGCTATTCTCCTTGTAGCAGGCACTCAACAGATCCTTAACAAATAAATATAAGATCTGGAGGATACAGATGTTTTGGGGAAAAAATCTGTTTGAGCTTGTGATATGAGTTAATTCCAAATTGAAGCTACCAGATGCATTGCAGTCTTCAGCCAAGTCACTAACAGCTGTCACTGTACCAAATGCTGAACTGTAGAAATTATGACACTCATTTATGTAATGATACCCCACTAATAACGCCCTGGTTTTCAAGAATGACTAAACAACACTGGCAACTTTACCAAATTTTCATCCTACCTGATTTGTCAACGTGAAGAGACACAAATCTATAGACATAAACTGAAGATTTTTTTTTCTACATTTTTCTACCTTTATCATATCTTCAAAGTGCTTTTTGTCCTATGTCCTATGCTATTCGGACCTGATTTTAAGTAATGATGAGCAGTAGTTTAGATGGATTTTAGACATTTAAACTAATCTTTGGCCAGGTGATCTCTGGAGAAACCCAAATTTCTCCAGAACTAGTCTAGAATTGAACCCACAGCATCTCTGAGTTATGCTCATATAGCTATGACATTAGTGACAGTCTGTTTAGAATCACATTATCTTTTTTGTGATTATATTCTCCAAGCATTAAAACAAACAAAAATCTTTGGTGGATGGTGAAGTGCTGAGGAAACCAGAATTTGGATCATATTTTCTGAATTTTTCACTGGATAAAACAAGTTTTAGGTAGCAGCTGTTTCCTGTTTGTCTCATTGTTTTGGCTTCCAGGTTTCCCTGGTGGCTCAGTGGTAAAGAATCTGCTTATAATGCAGGAGATGCAGGTGACAAGAGTTTGATACCCGGGTCGGGGAGATCCCCTGGAAAAGGAAAATGGCAACCCACTCCAGTATTCTTCCTCTCCTACAGAGGAACCTGGTAGGCTACAGTCAATAGACTCATAGAGTCAGACATGACTGAAGCGACTGGGCATGCATGCTGAAGACTGTTTATGTCATAGAAATCCTCTGTCAAATCTACATTCTTATGGCCAAGTCTATGATTAATTTAAATAAGTAAACATTTGAATTGAAATTGATGCTTTCCATCCTAAATACATGTATACCCACATCCACACATAAATTCTAATCCTAAACTTTACATTAAAATTTATGCTTTCTTAAAGTAGTAGCTGATCCTTAAAATAAATACCAAATAATCATTTGTGCCAATTCTGGTAAATGTTCTCTGACTCAGATTTTTTTCAAGTGAATCTTTCTTTCCACACTTTTACTGCCAAGCAGGTTCTTGTTCTGGCCAAGAAGGGTAAAGAAACCTTTGTGAAAACTGTAGATATTTAAGTCACAATAAATATACCCCCGAAAAGAAATAAACATAAAAAAAAACCTTTAATATATAATGTATTGAGTTAAAAGAAGGAAAGGCCCCATGAAACTCTGTTTTTCAAACACCTTCCCCAGATTGTACAGTAAACTCAGCACATACATGATTTGACAGAGTCTAAAAGAGTATGCTGCCTAATTCCTCACCCTAAAACAATGCTAAAATCCTTGTGAATTTTGATTTAGCTTTCTTTCTCTCTCATATGGCTAAATTAAAAACAAAACAAGACTCTGCCCTGCAAACCACTTTTTTATAAAATATAATTCCTTTCCTTGTCATCTCAATTCCCATTTTCTTAATCTTTGCCAGCATACACGCACACACAGAGACACACACACATACATACAAGCATTATGGAAATGCACGGGGACACAAAATAGAAAAAATAAGGAGGATCTGATTTCCTTCTTCAGAGACTGCACAACAGGATACATTAAGAAATTAATTTTAGTCAACTCATGTGATGGTAGCTTTGGGGAAGCTGAAGCCTAGGAATAAATCACTTTCCCTAAATGAAATGTGAGAAGATTCCACCCAGAGACAAAATGCCACTATCTGAATGGCAAAGAGCACAAGGGTGTCTGGACAGAACCTGTCCTGAATCCCTAATGTGCCTGAAAAACCCAAGTGTTGTTCAGCAGCCTGAGTCAGTGGCTATCCTGGAAGAAAGATTTTAAAGCCTGCCTTTGAAGCTTCCAGAATTCACCTTGTAGATGTATCACTGCTAAAATCCTTTTCTCTTTTCCATTCTGTAGTTTTAAAAATAGCTGGCAACCAGTAAGTAGTACATCATAAATCAAAGCTACTAGCAGGGCATGAGTTAGAGTCAGACCATTGTGATAAGAATTTCCACAGCAAAATCCCAGTTCATCATTATTCAAACAGATGAATGCAATCATTAACATGAGCGCTTAAAGACAAAATTCTCCTCATTTTTTTCAATTAGTGCTTCCACTCACAATTAGAGCAATTGTGGGAGTAAACATCATACTTCCAGAAACTCCATTCACAGTAGGAAAAAGAGGTGGGAACTTTGCATCTCAGTAAACAAAAATTCTTATCTGTTTAATCTAAACTCTGTCACTTATTGAAGGAAATTAGGAGAAGCAATTTTCTTCATGTCATTCTACCCCAAAATATAGGAACACACACTGTGGGCAGAGTTTCACACCAAGGTGAAATATTACCAATTTAGAGAATTAGGGAAAGCTTATTCTCTTCTTAAAATTTTTTTTCATCTTTTTTGCCTATACCATGTGGCATGTGGGATCTGATTTGAAAAGTAGAAGTAGCAAAATCTGCATCTTCTCCCAAATTTATTGAAAAACTGTGACATGTCAGTTTCAGGTGTAGTTCATATCAAGAGCCATCAGAACTCTTGGGGCAGCCAGAGGGTTGGCACCAGTGATTTTAGCAACCCTTCGCCTCAGGAAGAAGATGGTTACTGCATTGAAGATGGCAAGTCATGTAGGATATGAAAGAGAAGTCCTTTGGGGACTACATTTCTGTCTGTCCACTACAGTCACCTCTGAAGAGGAACTAATGGAGCCTTCCATTATTAGTCCTGAGATGTAAACATTGCTGCTACTCTAAACCAGAAGTCAGAAAATCCTGCAAAGGACCAGACAGTGAGTTTAGGCTTGGCAGCCCACATGACTGATGTCACAGGTCTTCACCTGTGCCATCAGTGATACATAAAGCAATGAAAGCACTGTGATCCAATATAATTTTGTTTATAAGAGCACGTGGCAGGCTAGATTTAGCCTGTGGATTTTGGTTTGCTGATGCCTGTTTTAGATTGTCTGGTCTGGAACGTATTTTTCAGTGCTACTGAAGAAGATTCTTGATGTATTTTTTCCATGTATCATAAAGAACAGAAGAGTGGAGATTCTACAGAACAAATAATGGGACCAATGAAAGCATGGATGTGTACAGAGATCAGAAAGCAGAGACACAGAGAGCTACAGCACCTCACAGCCATTTCCAAGCTTTTGAACTGAGAATAAGAACAGTCTGTAGTGATTAATAAGGTCTTTAAAGCAAGAAGCTGCCATCCTAGACCACATGTAACAACACAGGATGCACAATAGACTCTTTACACTATCTCATACCCATTCCCTTAACTTCACCGTTTGAAGTTTATCAACAGTTTAGACTCAGAAAGAGTTAGAGGCAAATCAAAACACATTATCCATTATTTTTGTTTCATTGTGTGTGAGTTATAGTTAAATAGAGGTCTTACTGGAATATTTCTATTTGGCCATTCTTACATTGTTATTCTTTTTTAAATTCTGAGTTAAGTATCCCTGTCAGATATTGTTAAACGTACTCTTTCAATAAGCCATATCCTACCCTCCTAATACAGAAAAGACTTCCCTGACGGTTCAGACAATAAAGAATCTGCCGGCAATGCAGGAGACCCAGGTTCAATCCCTGGGTTGGGAAGAGCCCCTGGAGAAGGAAATGGCACTTCAGAATACTGAATACCCACTTCAGTATTCTTCCCTGGAAAATCCCACGGACTGAGGAGCCTGGCAGGCTAGAATCCATGGGGTCACAAAGAGTTGGACACGACTGAGCAACTAACACTTTAATACAGAAAAGATTTTGAAATTCAAAATTGAGAAACATGTTTTAAATTGTTCACTAATGTTTGTTTCCTTCTTTTTTAGCTCATAATTCACAATCCACCACTATAACTACCTTAATGAAAGCATCTTTATTAACCCATCTTTCTAATGCATTCATTATTAGAAAACCCTATAGGAATTAAATCCAACTAATCTGCTTAGTCAATAGCTACACATATTAAGTAACGAGACTTGGCTAGAGAAATTTTTGCATTTTGACTCTACTCCCTCCAAATTTAAGAGCAAAATTTCAAAAAACCAATTAAAACTAAGACCATTCACATGCCCAGAAAACTCACTTTTTTGCTCTCTAAAACAATTAATTTTTTACCTTTGCTATTTGATAGATCAGGAAGCCTATGAAACCAATATATAGACATCTATATACAAGATTAGACCCAAAGCTTAAGCAATATCTAGAAGGAGATAAATTTGTGGATGAACACATTTGAATAATGCTGAAGTATGCAAGCTGCCATTTAAAAAATCTCTGTATAAACTCTGCTCTTCTTCCAGGGAAATGTGTGAATTACTAGAGAAGCAACTGTAGTTTTAAGGACTATGCCCAGCATCTGGGCTTAATACAAGCATGAAAAATAAACCACATCATCTTGTAATGGAAGCAATTTGATAGTTTTAATTTCATACATGAGCAATATATTCTCTAAAAATGACCACAATACTTGAGGAATATTTTTGTGGGTATAGTTGTTCTTTTTACAAAATTGCATTTACAATTAAACAGTCTCTTGTATCCTGCTTTTCTTCTTGCTTCCTGCTCCTTCATTTTTCTAATGCAGTCCATCGGAGAGAGAAAAGCAGAGTTCTGAGTTTCTACTTAACAATTATGCTAAGATCCATCAAGGTCTTCCCAGATGGCTAGTGGTAAAGAATCTGTCTGCCAAGCAGGAGACCTGAGTTTCATCCCCTGATCAGGAAGATTCCCTTGAGTAGCGAATGGCAACCCACTCTAGTATTCTTGCCAAGAGAATCCCATGGACACAGGAGCCTAGCAGGCTACAGTCCATAGGGTTGCAAAGAGTTTTACATGACTGAAGTGACTTAGCAAACAAGATAATTGGAAGTTCACTCAGCATAGCCTCTTGTGATTACAAGCAGGGGCTCTGGAGCTAGGTTGCTTGTGTTTGAATTCTGGCTCTGGCATTTTTCTGTGACCTTAGTCAAGTTAGTTTTTCTTCTTTGGCCCCAATTTTCTCTAATAATAGGGCTTCTCTCTTAGACATGTTATCAAGATTAAATGACCCAATATTTGTACATTTCTTATAACAGTAAGTAGTATGTACCACTTCCTGCGTGTGTGCTAAGTCACTTCACTCATGTCCAACTCTTTGTGACCCCATGTACTATAGCCCTCCAGGCTCCTCTGTTCATGGGATTCTCCAGGCAAGGATACTGCAGTGGGTTGCCATGCTCTCCTCTGGGGGATCTTCCCAACCCAGGCATCAAACCTACGTCCCTTATGTCTCCTGCACTGGCGGGCAGGTTATTTAATACCAGCGCCCCCTGGGAAGCCTGTGTACCTCTTCAGTGTTTGTTAAATAAAGCACATTTTTGTTTTTAGCAGTACAAAGTGCAGGCTATTGTGAATATTATACTATATAATATATAGTATATTATAATATAACTGCTTATACCAAAGGAAGATAATATTCAGTCAAAGTGTGTTAGTTGCTCAGTCATGTCTGACTCTTTGCAACCCCATGAACTATAGCTCACCAGGCTCCTCTGTACGTGGAATTCTCCAGGAAAGAATACTAGAGTGGGTCACCATTTCCTTCTCCAGGGAAACTTCCTGACCCAGAGATCAAACCCAGGTCTCCTGCATTGCAGGCAGATTCTTTATTGTCTGAGCCACCAGGGAAGCCCAAGTTTCAGTCAAGGTCCTGCCCAAATTAGGATCAGTTATAAACAATAAACATTCCTTATCCTTGAATCCTAGATTACTACCTTGTAGATAGTAGGCAATCAATGGATATTTGTTGCATGATGAGCATGATCTCAAAGCTTGGATTTGGGCCAAAGAATCTAACATTCAGTCTGAAACCAAAATTTTGTATGATTATTCAGATAAAGTAATTGAAATGCTACTGCATCTAGGAGCAAAGTCCTGTAGACAGATGTTAGCATTGCATGATGAGAATTTGTGCTCTCTTCTTGTGTCACAGGAAATTACCACAAACCCAGAATGGCCCAGGAGTAGGAATAGATGAGAATTAAAGCTGGAAATGAGACAGAACAAAATGAAGACTAGTGTTTGATGAATTGTAGTCAGCAACTGACACAAAATATTAGTAATTCACTCTTGGCATTTACAGGGACTTGAAAGGTCATTTAAGTGTGTTTCTCCTTGTTCTTCAGGTAATGTTTATATATTCAAAAAAGTGGATATGATTCCTTGTTTTGATTCTTTCCAAGTATGGGAAAAACTTTCTAAATATGTTTTGTTTTCAGATCATTTGAATGAGTAAGATATTATTTGTTTGTATATGCTCAACTCTAACTCTGCCCATATTTTCACATCATAGTAACTCAACAAAAGGATGTTAATTTTTTTTCTCTGTAGCCTAGTATTATCTCTGTAGCCATGTATGTAAGTTTTTCAGTTTTTCCTACCTATCTATGGTAAGACTATGTGCATTGTTTAAAATTTCAAGAAGTCAAATTGCAGCTTATACAGTGAACAAGTGTCTAAAAGTATCAATATTTAGCATTGAATGGATTGTGTCATAAGGAAATGGGGTTTCCAGTCATTGAATGTATTTAGAAAATGAGAAGTAAAATTTGAGGATGACTTAGAGATATTTATATATCAAATAAATAGTGTAATAAATTACAAATAAAACTTTGTCTACCTCTGAGAGTCTGAATCTGAAAGTTTGTTCAGCCAAATGATTATCAAGAATTTAACAAAGAAACAGCCTCTTGACGCTCTGCTGATATCTTCTAGTGGGAAGGGAGGTTAAATACACAGCAAATAGTTTCATTTGCTTTCATTATCAATCCCTTGTTATCTGTAGCTCCCATGATTGTACTGGCCCCAAAACACAGGATATAGAATGAGACTGAATTTTTGACAATCTGAACGTCATGAGATATTTATTTCTTCATAGGAAAAGAGAAAATGCAACGATTCGTTTACTCCCCTTATTAGAACTACAGCCATTTAAATTATGATTTTAGCCTAAATAGGATCATTCCAAAAAAGACACCAAACGTCTCCATCTCACTTCCTTTAGAATATTTCCCTGATGACCGTTTGTTTCAAGGATATTGTACTATTTAAAATAACAGCACTATTGTCTGAATTGTGTGTAATATTTTGAGCTAAGAGAATGGACTGAGATAAATCTTTCATTAAGATGCAAAAGTTAGGCTTATGATTATGTATAAGTCAATTACTTCTCAAAGTTATTTTCATCAAAACCTATTCATTGGACGAAAATAACTTTTTCTAAAAGCAAAATAAACAAAAAATATATATATACTCATTATCTATACCCTGAAATTACAATATTCAATAGCAACATAGTAACATGATTAAAATGCAGTCATGAATATAGTTTTATCAGAATTTCTAATTTAAAAAACTGTTTGATTGCTTTTTTTAAATTCATGTAATAAGACAGACACTTGGCAGCGTATCTTCTGCAATGATTTTCACCATCCATGAAAAATCATGGTGTACATTTCCTGATGGTTAAAATGTTTTTTACTTTAGTATTTCCTCCTCTTTCTATCCCCTACCTGAAACCCTTATACCAAATTCTTCATCTTTAGGGTTACTACACATCAGAGAGGTCATCATTCATAAAGTTCATGAGTAGGTTAGGAGTTTGAAGCTTGTTATAGTAACAATCATGGAGTGTAGAACAAGAAAGAAATCACAGCAGAATAAGAAGCTATATAACTTAATTACTGACTTTGCCATTTCTTGAATAACCAGAATATATAATTCCTTTTTAAATGATAAACCTGATTCTGTGAGTTCTGCTGCTGCTGCTGCTAAGTCACTTCAGTTGTGTCCAACTCTATGTGACCCCATAGACAGCAGCCCACCAGGCTCCCCCGTCCCTGGGATTCTCCAGACAAGAACATTAGAGTGGGTTGCCATTTCCTTCTCCAATGCATGAAAGTGAAAAGTGAAAGTGAAGTCGCTCAGTCCTGTCTGACTCTTAACGACCCCATGGACTGCAGCCTGCCAGGCTCCTCTGTCCATGGGATTGTCCAGGCAAGAGTACTGGAGTGGGGTGCCATTGCCTTCTCTGTCTGTGAGTTCTAGGAGAACCTGATTTTGATTCCATTTATCATTCATGGTATGTTCAGAACAACATTGCTCTACTTGGGAAAAACTGTTCCTCCCTGACTAATTAAGTGACCCAGGTGGAGGTTGCCAGGCATAGTTTCACTTCTACTCCCATCTGACCACACCCAAGGGACCATGCTATCTTACCCTAGAGATTGTAGAGGACGTGATTAGATGATCCAGGTTCTGTTTATCTAAATTTATTGCAAGATTTTATGAACTAGGAGCTATGTCTTCAAGATGAGATCTGAGATCAGAACTGGGAGCTGTGAATTATACTGAGCAGAGAAGGGCTTCAGTTAAGATACTCTTGATTGTAATCTAGAGGCAAAAAATAAACTCAAATTCTTATACTTGAGGTGGCAAATGAGAGGTGACATCAGTGGGAAGAGCAGAGTAAGAACCTTCAAATATTCTCTGCTCAATCAAAGCAATAAGAACACTGGCAAAAATGTTTTTTAAATCAACTTTTTTAGAACTGTGGAAATTAACCAGAATCTTGCAACAATCTGGGGAGTGTTTATTTGAGAAAAATGCCTAAATTTCAGGAACAGCAGAGAGCCCTGTGGCATTCTAGTCTGCCCTGTTCCCAGTTCCCTCTCCCAAATTAGATGGTAGCCTTAAAAACCAACAATCCCACTATCATGGTGATAACTAGCAATCTAGCAGCCACTAAAAGGGGGGTGATGGAACTAGAGTGCCTTCAAAGGCCTATTCCCAGATAATTCTCATTATTTGATTTATCTGGAAGCTCCCTGGAAAAATCCCATCCCAAATATTGTCTTTATTTAATCAAAATCAGAGTTCATTTAGTGTGAACAGTTTTTTCTGGGGGCATTTGATGAAGATAATCAGCAGCATTTGTTCTAATGTGGCAGAACAATTGGGACAAACAAAAAGCTGATGAAAAAACTTAAAAGAAAAAGCTGGAGAATGAATGTGTAGAGGTAGGCCTAAGCCTAGAAAAGAACACTGTATACATGCTCAGTCATTCAGTTGTGTCTGACTCTGTGCGACTCCATGGGCTGTCTCTCACCAGGCTCCTCTGTCCATGGGATTTTTCAGGCAAGAATGCTGGAGTGAGTTGCCATCTCCTCCTCCAGGGGATCTTCTTGGCCCAGGGATCGAACCTATATCTCCTGCACTGGCAGCTGGAGTCTCTACCACTGAGACACCTGGGAAGGGCTTTTAAAAGCTCCAACACGTTCCTGGGAGTTAGAAGTCTATGTGTATGCCTAAGTTTGCATGCATGCCTGGAGAAGATAAAGAAGGCTCTGACTGACTTTGAGAGTCTAAGTGAGCAGGAAATAAAGGTGAAGGCAAAATTATAAAGTGCCTGTCTGTATCTTGAGGTCATACCACCACATGCATACAGAGCCACTCAGCAAAATGGGAGATATACTGACTTGAGTCACTTAAGGCAATCTCTCTCTAATCATTACCTGACCATTAAATTAACCATTCAAAAATTCATTAAAGAGTTAGTTTAGGAAAGTCACTGAACAAAGAATAACAGCAACAACAAGCAGCCACAACAACAATCTCTGCAGATGGGAGGGAATCTAATTTTAGGGTTGCCACATTGTATTATTTAAAATACCCAAATTGCAAAGAAAACCATAAGACATGGGGAAAAACCAAGTATGGGCTCTATAAAAGAAAAATAAATGACAAGTTGATAGAAATTGTACCTAAGGAAACCAAGACATTGGCTCTACTGAGCGAAGATTTTAAGTCATTATCTTAACCATGCTTAATGAACCAAAGAAAACTATGGCTAAAGAACTACAGGAAAATATAGGAAGATTGTCTCATCAAATAGAGAATATCAACAGAAATCTCAAAGATAGGTCCATTGAGATAGTGTGAGTGTGATGGTATATTAGGGCTACTGTTTAAAACAACAGGGCTTCCCTCATAGCTCCATTGGTAAAGAATCTGCCTACAATGCAGGAGACCCCAGTTTGATTCCTGGGTTGGGAAGATCTGCTGGAGAAGGAGCAGGCCACCCACTCTAGTATTCCTGGGCTTCTCTTGTGACACAGCTGGTAAATGATATGCCTGCAATGCAGGAGACCTGGGTTCAGTCCCTAGGTTGGTAAGATCCCCTGGAGAAGGGAAAGGCTACTCACTCCAGTATTCTGCCCTAGAGAATTCCATGAACTGCGTAGTCCAAGGGTCACAAAGAGTCAGACATAACTGACTGACTTTCATTTTCACTTTAAAACAGCAACAACAACATATATTGAGTAGCTTATAAACAACAAAAATTTATTTTGCACAGTGCTGGAGACTGAAAGTCTAAGATGAAGGTGCCAGCTTGGTGAAGACCCTCTTCCAGTTTCAGACTTCTCATTGTATCCTCACAGGGCAGAATGGGCCTCGCAGATCTGTGGAGGTGCTTTTGTAAGAGTGCTAATCCCATTCACTCTGATAGACAGAGTGCCTGATGAACTATGGACGGAGGTCGTGACATTGTACAGAAGACAGGGAGCAAGACTATCCCCAAGAAAAAGAAATGCAAAACAGCAAAATGGCTGTCTGAGGAGGCATTACAAATAACAGTGAAAAGAAGAAAAGTGAAAAACAAAGGAGAAAAGGAAAGATATACCCATTTGAATGCAGAGTTCCAAAGAATAGCAAGGAGATAAGAAAACCTTCCTCAATGATGAGTGCAGAGAAATAGAGGAAAACAATAGAGATCTCTTCAAGAAAACTAGAGATAACAAGGGAACATTTCATGCAACAATGGGCTCAATAAAGGACAGAAATGGTATGGACCTAATAGAAGCAGAAGATATTAAGAAGAGGTGGCAAGAATACACAGAAGAACTATACAAAAAAGATCTCAAAAACTTGGATAATCATGAAGGTGTGATCACTCATCTAGAACCAGACATCCTAGAATGTGAAGTCAAGTGGGCCTTATGAAGCATCACTATGAACAAAGCTGTTCGAGGTGATGGAATTCCAGTTGAGCTATTTCAAAACCTAAAAGATGATGCTGTGAAAGTACTACACTCAATATGTCAGCAAATTTGGAAAACTCAGCAGTAGCCACAGGACTGGAAAAGGTCAGTTTTCATTCCAATCCCAAAGAAGCAATGCCAAAGAATGCTCAAACTACCACACAATTGGACTCATCTCACACACTAGTAAAGGAATGCTCACAATTCTCCAAGACAGGCTTCAGCAATACATGAACCGTGAACTTCCAGATGTTCAAGCTGGTTTTAGAAAAGGCAAAGGAACCAGAGATCAAATTGCCAACATTTGTTGGATCATCGAAAAAGCAAGAGAGTTTCAGAAAAACATCCATTTCTGTTTTATTGACTATGCCAAAGCCTTTGACTGTGTGGATCATAACAAACTGTGGAAAATTCTTCAAGAGATGGGAATACCATGCCACCTGACCTGTCTCTTGAGAAACCTATAATTAGGTCAGGAAGCAACAGTTAGAACTGAACATGGAACAACAGACTGGTTCCAAATAGGAAAAGGAGTATATCAAGGCCATATATTGTCACCCTTATTTAATTTATATGCAGAGTACATCATGAGAAACACTGGGCTGGATGAAGCACAAGCTAGAATCAAGATTGCCAGGAGAAATAACAATAACCTCAGATATGCAGATGACACCACCCTTATGACAGAAAGTGAAGAAGAACTAAAGAGCCTCTTGATGAAAGTGAAAGAGGAAAGTGAAAAAATTGGCTTAAAAGTCAACATTCAGAAAACTAAGATCATGGCATCTGGTCCCATCATTTCATGGCAAATAGATGGGGAAACAGTGGGAACAGTGGCTGACTTTATTTTTCTGGGCTCCAAAATCACTGCAGATGGTGATTGCAGCCATGAAATTAAAAGACGCTTACTCCTTGGAAGGAAAGTTATGACCAACCTAGACAGAGTATTAAAAAGCAGAGACATTACTTTGCCAACAAAGGTCCTCTGATCAAAAGTCAGATATTGGCAGAATAAAGTAAAAAATACTGCTTAATTATATGCTGTCTATGAGAGATGCATTATCAATTCAAGTAAAGAAATAGGTGGGCTTCCCAAGTGGTGATAGTGTTAAAGAATCTGCCTGTGAATGCAGGAGACACAAGATGTGGGTTCGTTCCCTGGGTCAAGAAGATCCCCTGAAGGAGGGCATGGCAAACTATTCCAGTATTCTTGCTTGGGAAATCCCATGGCAGAGAAGTCTGGCAGGCTACACTCCAGGGGGATTGCAAAAAAGTCAGATACAACTGAGTGAATTATTCAAATAGGTATGAAAATAAAAGGGCAGAGAAAGATACCATGTAAATAGTAACTAAACGGGAGCTGGAGTGGCTATACTAATCTCAGACAAAACAAACTTCATGATAAATTGTTGTTAGAGGCAAAGATTGGGGTTTTATAACAATAAAATAGTCGATCCAAGAAGACAGAACTATTATAAATATAAACACACCTAACAAGAGAGGCCCAGAAAACATGAAAACAAAAGCTGACAGAATTGAGCAGAAAAACAGACAGTTCAGCAATAGCAGTTGGAAACATCAATACTGCATACTTTCATAATTGACAGAACTAGACAGAAAGATAGCAAAGAAAGAAGTGATATTAACAACACAATAAACCAACTAGGCCTACATAGCCATGTACAGAACAGTCCACCCAACAACAGCAGAATAACTGCTTTTCTCAAGTGCACATGGAATATTTACAAACCATCTATCTGATATAGGACTAGTCTCATACTTGAATATTCATATAATGCAATAATAAAAACACAAATAAGCTAATAAAGAATGTGCAAAGGGTAAGAATAGACATTTCTTCAAAGATGTATAATAATCAGTAAGCACATGAAAAAAAAGCTCCATATCATTAATTACAAAACAATGCAATCAAAACCACAATGAGATACAATTTCACACCCACTAGGAACCAAAGTAGTAAAGATGGACAGAAACAGATGTTAGCGAGATGTGAAGAAATTAGAACTCTCATGTATTGCCAATGGGAATATAAAATAGTGTAGCAGATTTGGAAAACACAGGATATTCCTTAACCTAAGCATAGAGTTGCTATGTGATCCAGCAGTTTGACTTCTTCATATATACTCAAAAGAAATGAAAACCTATCTATTCAAAAGCTGCTACAAAGGTATCCATAACAGTATTATACTTTGGCCACCTGACACAAAGAGCTGACTCATTGGAAAAGATCCTGATGCTGGGAAAGACTGAGGACAGGAGGAGAAAAGGGTTACAGAGAATGAGATGGTTGGATGCCATCACTGACTCAATGGATATGAGTTTGAGCAGACTCTGGGAGAGAGTGAAGGACAGGGAAGCCTGACTTGCTGCAGTCCATGGGGTCGCAGAGTCAGACATGACTTAATGACTGAACAACAGCAAAAAGAAAAAAACTTAAATGTCAATCAATTAATGAATGGATAGGCAAAAGGGCATACATTGTTTAGTTATAAAAAGAAATGAAGTGCTAATGCATGTGGAAACATGGATGTAAACGTTATCCTACATTGAGGATACCAGATACAAAAGAGCTCATGTTATATGATTCCATTTATATGAAAGTTCCAGAATAGACAAATCCATAGAGACAGAAAGTACACTAGTGATTTCCAGGACCTGAAGAAATTAGGGATATGGTGAATGACTGCTAAATTATAAATGATATCTTTCAAGGGATCTAACTTTCTGAGATTATCAGTGGTAATGGTTGACAACTTTCTGAGTATACTAAAAAGCTTTGAATTGTACGTGTAAAAAGGTGTACATTTTTTGTTATGTAGATTGTATCTCAATTTAAAAAAGGAAAAACAGTCTTATACATAAAAAGTCAATAATATAAGAGGCTAACAGCACAGTCTAAGGCTCCCAACCTTGTCAAGTACATAAATTGAATCTGGGGAAGAGTTAGCATCTCCAGAACCACACAGATTGTCAAGCAAATTTGGAAGAAGTGACATGATCATGAAAACAAGGCCCTAAGAGACTTGATGGATATGAGTTTGGGTAGACTCCGGGAGTTGGTGATGGACAGGGAGGCCTGGTGTGCTGCGATTTATGGGGTTGCAGAGAGTTGGACACGACTGAGTGACTCAACTGAAGTGAACTGAACTGCATAGGCTGAATAGGACTTGCAGTTAGAAATAGAGAAAGGGACATGGCAGGAAATCTGAGACCAACACTGGGTCCACACATTGCATTCTTTTTCATGGTTTAGTTATCAGAGCCAATTGAATTTCCTTTTTTCCACTTAAGCCATTGGGTTGGATTTCTGTCACTTGCTAGTAAAACTCTGGAATAATAGCTGTGTTTAAAGAAAAACACTACTCAAAATGACCTAAACCATTATAACACTAAAAATAGGAGTATATTACATGGTGATGAGTGAAAGTGACGATACAAGAGAATTGTATTTCAATGTCATTGGCCAGAAAGTTGCTAATGGATAATTTAAGCTCAAATCTTTAATATGATGATTCTGAAATGTGAATAAAATATCTTGATAAGATCAAAGCTCAAAGTGTTCAGGAAACATATGATTGTGAATTATCAAGCCTGATTGTTATAAGCAACCTGTGCTTGACTAATCTCTAATGTTTTAATGCAGTGAGCAAGCTCTTATATTACTGCTATGGAATTATTTTCTAGGCCACAGAATAAAGTAGCTCAAGCAGTGGATTTCTTTCCACATATAAATATGTCTTATATTTCAGTTTTTTGAGAAATGAAAACTATTTCCCACTATTCCTTTCTTTACTAAATTATTTTGCTTAGCAGAATTTTAAAAAATCTTCAGATATTTGTGCTATTAATAAAATCAATTAATCTAGTGAAATAATGCTAGTAATTTTTATTATGTTTCTTCAGAGTGTACTTAAGGGGTCATTGTTACCAAATTCACTGTTTTAGTATCTATTAAAATGTACCCAAGGAATGAAATTATAAATTATTTACTTATAGACTAATCCCTTTTATACTATTAAAGAATAAAATAATTGAATTTTATGCCCCAACCCTCCAGGAGGAATCCATAATATCCTAAATTAGCCTGATTAATTTTCTAGTAATAAATGAGTATCTGATAACTTCCTGTCCCTAAAGAAATAACAGATGAAATACAAGAAATGACTGAATTATCTTAGTTGGTAAAAGAAAATGCACAACACACACGCAAATACTAACACGATTCTAAATGATTCTTAATGGACAGATATACACAGACTCACAAAACAGAAGCAGATTTGTAAATCAACTATACTTCAATAAAAACATTTTTTTAAAAAAGATGTGTTGATAAAATTTTAAGGAATTATGGAAGTTCTATAAAAGAGGATGATCTTCCAAAATTATCTGGATTAACTGAAGACTAAAACCTAACTTCCTATAGAATATATATGTGAGTGTTTGAAAGACAAAGAAGTAAAGAGAGAGAGAAGAAAAGAAAAGATAGATAAAAGATTACAGTTATCCCTCCGTATCTGCAGCTTCTGTTTTCTTGGATTTAACCAACCATTCTGAATGAAAAATATTTGGGAAAAAAATTACAGCAAGTTCTGAACAACAAAACTTGAATTTAATGTGTGCTGGCAAATATTTATATAGCATCAACATTGTATTCACAACTATTTATGTAGTATTTCCATAATATTAGGTGTTATCGATAAACCTAGAGATGACTTAACATATACAGGAGGATATGTGTAGGTTATATATAAACATTGCCATTTTATATAAAAGACTTGAGCATCCGTGAATTTTGGCCCTGGGACCAATTCTCCACAGATACCAAGGGTGAGTGTATTTTGAGAAATACGGTGTTCACCCTGGACGTTCCTAATAACAGTGTGACAATACTTGCTCGACTAACAGTACAAAAAGATCCTTCACATTTTGTAGGCAGAATATACTACAATTTGGGGTAAATAAACTTTTATCTTTTAAAACACACTTGAACAATTTTTCCTGAAGTAAAGTCACAGGGAAAATGCAACAATTTATCCAATATACGTGTAGGAATTGCTGTGTGCCATGTAAAGTAATTTATTGATATAGCAGGGGTTCTGTTTCTATGTAATCTACATCTATTGACCAATTCATACTAATTATTTGGCCTTTGGACAATTTTTATAAAATTGATGGCCCAGTCTTCTGGTCAGTTAGGTTCAGTCTTTAACACATAGAATATTTCTATATGGCTGGATTTTGGTCAGGAAATAGGTTTAATTTTTATATTGTGTATATTTTGGTTCCTCTATGAGCTTGCTTATCCAGGGTTTCCCTAGTTAGGCTGGATTCTATGTGGTAGGTCCATGATAAATCTAACACAGAAGTAAAAAATAAAAATGAAGAGCATCTGTAGCATAGAAAGAATTGCTTTACATGTTATTAAGAAGAGAGCTGAATGCTAAGATGGCCCCTGTCCCAACCTAATGGATGAAACACCTTTATTCGTTGGCTATTATCACTGGGCAGGATTCTCAATACCCATGGGCTGCCAACTCCTAAATTATGAGAATGTCTTCCTAAGAAATGGAGGGTGGCCTTTCAGAGCCATTGCTAATCAATTATTTGTGTCCTCATTTCATACAAACTTTGGACTACTTGTTTGCTGTATCAGTGGTAAACTGAAATGACACACTACTGAGGCCAGCCAGAATTAACATTCTTGCCAGTCTTCAAATCCAATCTAGCAGTTTGTGGTCTAGCTCAGCTCATTTGTCATTCCACAAAGTAAGTAGGATTGATTAAAATCATTTTGTGATCCCACTGCATTTGTCACAGTGATGTTCAAATAAGTAATCACAGGCTATATTAAGGATAATCATATAAATCTAAATATATACTTTAATGGAACAAATGATAAAAGACATACAGGAAAATAAAAATGTACATCTAAGAAGTCTTCAGCATGCTAGATGCATCTACTAGTGAAAAACAATTCAGCAGCTTTAACATCAACAAAATGACTTAATGAATGACAACAAAAGAAGTAAGGTCAATATTCTCAATTTTGCCCCTGTGTTTAGCAAGCATGAAAATAATCATAGAAAATATTTTTCAGCTCCCTCAGATAACCTAATGCATAAGAGAGATGGCTAATGACTCCTACTATATGGATATTATACATAGGTATAGGAAGATTTTCTGGCTCTTCCCACTCCAGTATTCTTACCTGAGAAATACCATGGACAGAAGGAACCGGGTGGGCTACAGTCCATAGGTCACGAAGAGTAGGACATAACTTAGCAACTAAACAATAGGCTATTTACACATAGATATAGGATATTTATAGGGCTTCCCAGGTGGCACTAGTGGTAAAGAAGCAGCCTGCCAATGCAAGAGAGACGTGAGATGCATGTTCGATCCTTGGGTCAGGAAGTTCCCCTGGAGGAGGGCATAACAATTCACTCCAGTATTCTTGCCTGGAGAATCCCATGGACAGAGGAGCCTGGTGAGCTAAAGTCCATGGGGTTGCAGAGAGTTGGACACACCTGAGTGAATTCCACTTCACATACGATATTTATACATAAGTGCCTAGAATAAGCCACAAAAAAAATCTTAGGTATCCCTCTGAAGCATTAATTTTAATCAAGTAGTTGGTAATAAGTTAAATATTTTTCACACAACATATCTTAGGTATCCCTCTGAAGCATTAAATATTTTAAGTTAAATATTTCACTCCTTTAATATGCTATATACAAAATATTTTCTCATCAAAATCAGCATAGGTATATGTGAAGTAGAAGATAAAATTTATTTGAATTTTGGAGATAAAAAAAGAAATGCCAAAATTCAAAGAAATGCCAAATGTTCCAGGAGCAGTTTGCCTATACTTCACAATATCTACTCCCTGTGACATTAGAGATACAACAGTGAAATGTTTGAGAAGCACTGATGCAGGATTTTAAAAGTAATATTATTAAAGAATAATTAGTAAATACGTCTGTTACTAGAGACCAGAGAAGAATGCATCACATTTAATAAATAACACATAGTAGATTTGATTGGTGTCCCACCCAGATATTCTTTACTTCACAGTAACCACCTCACCTAGTTCTTATAATTATTGGTCACTGCTGAGTCGTGTCAGACTCTTTAGACTCCATGGATTGTAACCCGCCAGGCTCTCTATCCATGGGATTCTCCAGGCAAGAATACTGGACAGGGTCGCTGTTTCCTTGCTAGGGGATCTTCCTGACTCAGGATCCAATCCATGTCTCCTGCATCGCAAGCAGATTTTCTAGCTGAGCAACCAGGGAAGCTTTTATTGGTTGCTAGTAGCTCAGAGATGACCCCTAACGTGGTGAGCTGCTCTTAGCCAACCAAATCCATCTTGTCCCTGCTGTCACAATAGCTCCCAGGCAATGGCTAAAGGCTAAGGAGGGGCCATCTCTAAGGTAGGATTCCTGTTCCAGGACTGCCTCTGAAGGGGTCATACTGGAGTGGGTAGCCTATCCCTCCCTTCTTCAGTGGATTTTCCCAACCCAGGAGTCGAACCCGGTTCTCTTGCATTGCAGGCGTATTCTTTACCAGCTGAGCTACCAGAGAAGCCTGAAGCTAGACCAAATCCATTCCATTTCCTTCTACCCTCAATCTCTGTCTCCCGAGAAGATTCCCTCAATGAATCACTTGCACAAGAATCCTGTTCAAGCTGTGCTGCTAGAGAACCAACCACAAGCATCATGTTTCTGTCTGTCTCCACATGGCCTCTCCTAATAATAGTGTGAGATGCCTAAACTTTCCATAGTTTGTCCTAACTGTGCCCAGCCAGTGTCTTTTGGGCTTTTGCTTTTCTCCTTGGTTACATCTTTGTGAACCCTTCCCTCCAGGAAATTTCCTGGAGTTTTATAATTTCTTTATCACCTCATCTTTGACTTAGCTTTTCCATTCTCTTTGGATTGGGATTCACGGCTTCCCTGGTGGCTCAAATGGTAAAGATCTGCCTGCAGTGCAGGAGTCCTGGGTTCTATCCTTGGGTTGGGAAGATCCGCTGGAGAATGGAATGGAAGTCCACTCCAGTATTCTTGCCTGGAGAATCCCACGGACAGAGGAGCCTAGCAGCCTACAGTCCATGGGGTGGCAAAGAATCGGACATGACTGAGGGACTAATACTTTCATTTTGCATTGGAATTGGGAGGAACTTTACCCTCATGAGTCTGGAAGGGAACTTCAAAGATAGCTTCAAACAGAAGAGTGTATAATATACGGAAAATCAACCCACTTTCATTTTTTTAAATTATTAGTTCTTTTATCTTTACATCCAATTAAAATATGCACTTCTTTATTTTATACCCATTTCATGGTTTTGGACCTGGTCTTTTGTGGATGTGAAGAATAACTCCTTAAATACTTCATAAACAAAGACAGCTCACATAACATAATGTAAGATGGTTAAAAAAAATGACCCATTAGATCATGTTGAAGTCATTTTCCCCAGAGCCAGTTCTTTAAAAGCCATTTCACCAATGTTCCAGATGACCAGTTTACCTAAATACTTGTATCTTTAACTACTTAGTTTTAATTCAATGAAAGTTCTCATTTGGTTTTCAAAACAGGCCAAGGGGCTGAAACAAATAGAATATTTCTTATATTATTATAATAAGGCAAAATGCAAAACAGTCAAATAAAATTAAATGCTTAGAAGAAGCAAGTAAATTCTGCAAGTTGATCATTCCAAGGATTTTATTTTGCTTCTGGGAAGCTGGCTGCTTGGCTTGCATCTGTTAGATGTCTAGGCTACATATACTCAATTTTTTCATTCCCCCATATTTTAGAACTGAATTCCATTCATTTATATTCATTTAAGTGTCCTTAGTGTTGTGGGAGTTAATCTATCCTCAAATAGGTTCAATTTCCTGTAATTCATCTCACTTATTAATATAAAAATCACTTCCAACTTAAATTGTAGTTCAGTTCAGTCTCTCATTCCTGTCTGACTCTTTGCACCCCCATGGACTGCAGCATGCCAGGCTTCCCAGGCCATCACCAACTCCTGGCACTTGCTCAAACTCATGTCCATTGAGTCAGTGATGCCATGCAACCATCTCATCTTCTGTCATCCCATTCCCCTTCTGCCTTCAATCTTTCCCAGCATCAGGGTCTATTCCAATGAGTCAGTTCTTCACAGCAGGTGGCCAAAATATTGGAGCTTCAGCAACAGTCCTCTAAAGAATATTCAGAATTGACTGGTTTGATCTTCTTGTAGTACAAGGGACTCTCAACTGTCTTCTCCAACACCACAGTTCAAAAACATCAGTTCTTTGGTGCTCAGTTTTATTTATCATACAACTCTCACATCCATACATGACTACTGGAAAAACCATAGCTTTGACTAGACAGATGTTTGTTGGCAAAGTAATGTCTCTGCGTTTTAATATGCTATCTAAGTTTGTCATAGCTTTTCTTTCAATGAGCAAACATCTTTTAATTTCATAGCTGCAGTCACCATCTGCAGTGATTTTGGAGCCCAAGAAAATGAAGTCTGTCACAGTTTCCATTGTTTCCCCATCTATTTGCCATGAAGTGATGGAACTGGATGTCATGATCTTAGTTTTGTGAATGTTGAGCTTTATGCCAACTTTTTCATTCTCCGCTTTCACTATCATCAAGAGGTTTTTTAGTTCCTCTTCACTTTCTGTCATAAGGGTGGTGTCATCTGCATATCTGAGGTTATTGATATTTCTCCCAGCAATCTTGATTCCAGCTTGTGCTTCATCCAGCCTGGCATTTCACATGATATACTCTGCATATAAGTTAAATAAGCAGGGTGACAATATACAGCCTTAACATACTCCTTTCCCAATTTGGAAACAGTCTGTTGTTCCATGTCCAGTTTTAACTGTTGCTTATTGACCTGCATACAGATTTCTCAGGAGGCACATAAGGTGGTCTGGTATTCCCATCTCTTTCAGAATTTTCCACAGTTTGTTGTGATCTACACAGTCAACACAGATCCACACAGGGGGCTTCCCCTGTGGCTCAGCTGGTAAAGAATCTGCCTGCATTGTGGGAGACCTGGGTTCAATCCCTGAGTTGAGAAGAGTCCCTGGAGAAGAGAAAGGCTACACTCCAGTATTCTGGCCTGGAGAAGTCCATGGACTGTACAGTTCATTGGATCGCAATGAGTTGGACATGACTGAGTGACTTTCACTCACACAGTCAAAAGCTTTGGTGTAGTCAATGAAGCAGAAGTAGATATTTTCCTGGAACTCTCTTGCTTTTCCTATGATCCAAAGGATGCTGACAATTTTATCTCTGGTTCCTCTGCTTTTTCTACATCCAGCTAAAACATCTGGAAGTTCATGGTTCACATACTGTTGAAGCCTGGCTTAGAGAATTTTGAGCATTACTTTGCTAGCATGTGAGATGAGTGAATTGTGTGATAGTTTGAGCATTCTTTGGCATTGCCTTTCTTAGGGCTTGGAATGAAAACTGACCTTTTCTAGTCCTGTGGCCACTGCTGCATTTTCCAAATTTGCTGGCATATTGAGTGCAGCACTTTCACAGCATCATCTTTTAGGATTTGAAATAGCTCAACTGGAATTCCATTACCTCCACTAGCTTTGTTCTTAGTGATGCTTCCTAAGGCCCACTTGACCTCACATTCCAGGATGTATGGCTCTAGGTGAGTGGTCACACCATTGTGGTTATCTGGGTCATTAGGATCTTTTTTGTATAGTTCTTCTGTGTATCCTTGCCACCTCTTCTTAATATCTTCTGCTTCTCTTAGGTCTATACCATTTATATCCTTTATTATACCCATCTTTGCATGAAATGTTCCCTTGGTATCTCTAATTTTCTTGAAGAGATATCTAGTCTTTCCCATTCTATTGTTTTCCTCTATCTTTGCATTTATCACTGAGGGAGGCTTTCTTATCTCTCCTTGCTATTCTTTGCAACTCTGCATTCAGATGCGTTTATGTTTCCTATTCTCCTTTGCCTTTAGCTTGTCTTCTCAGCTATTTGGAAGGACTCCTCAGACCACCATTTTGTCTTTGTGCATTTCTTTTTCTTGGGGATGGTCTTGATCACTGCTTCCTGTACAATGTTACGAACCTCTGTCCATAGTTCTTCAGGCATTCTGTCTATCAGATCTAATCCCTAGAATCTATTTGTCCCTTCCACTGTATAATTGTAAGGGATTTGATTTAGGTCATACCTGAATGGTCTAGCCCTGGTTTTCCCAACTTTCTTCAATTTAAGTCTGAATTTTGCAATAAAGAGTTCATGATCTGAGCCACAGTCAGCTCCCAGTCTTGTCTTTGTTGACTGTATAGTGCTTCTCCATCTTTGGCTGCAAAATAATATAATCTATCTGATTTCAGTATTGGCCATCTGGTGATGTCCAAGGGTAGTGTCATCTCTTGTGTTATTGAAAGAGAGTGTTTGCTATGACCAGTGCCTTCTCTTAGCAAAACTCTGTTAGCCTTTGCCCTGCTTCATTCTGTACTCCAAGGCCAAACTTGCCTGTTACTCCAGGTATCTCTTGACTGCCTACTTTTGCATTCCAGTTCCCAGTGATGAAAGGGACTTCTTTTTTTGGTATTAGTTCTAGAAGGTCTTTTAGGTCATCATAGAACCGTTCAATTCACCTTCTTTGGCATTAGTGGTTGAGGCATAGACTTGGATTCCTGTGATATTAAATGGTTTGCCATGGAAACAAACAGAGATCATTCTGTCATTTTTGAGATTTCGCCCAAATACTGCATTTCAGACTCTTCTGTTGACTATGAGGGTTACTCCATTTCTTCTAAGGGATTCTTGCCCACAGTAGTAGATATAATGTTCATCTGAATTAAATTCACCCATTCCAGTCCATTTTAGCTCACTGATTCCTAAAATATCCTAAAATATCAGTGTTCACTCTTGCCATCTCCTGTTTGACCACTTCCAATTTACCTCGATTCATGGACCTAACATTCCAGGTTCCTATACAATATTGTTCTTTACAGCATCGGACTTTACTTCCATCACCAGTCACATCCACAACTAGTCACTATTTCCGCTTTGGCTCCATCTCCTTATTCTTTCTGGAGTTATTTCTCTACTCTTCTCCAGTAACATATTGGGCACCTACCGACCTGGGGAGTTCATATTTCAGTGTCATATCTTTTTTTTTTTTCACCTTTTCATACTGTTCATAAATTGTAGTAGTATATTCTATAAGTAACTACTTGAGAAGTCCGAGATAAAGATTTTGTTTTCACTTTTAGAATTTTCTTTCTTTTCTTTTTTTTTTTGAGCTGTGAGTGGCACTCAACCACTGATGGTGGGAATTAAAAGTACTATTAACAGTCTTGAAAGCAGCTTGGAAGCACATATCAAAGATTTTAAAAATGACCTTTCTCTTTGAAACACTAACTCAATTTTTAAAGAAACACTCAGATATATTAGAAATGTATGGGAGAAACCCATCTCCCCTGTGTCTCCTTTACTCTCACTGTGCTACCACACTCCTGACATCAGAGGTGTGGAGGTTTTCCCCACACCAAGAAATTCTCTGACACCAGCTGGGTGTCCTACAACTTAACTCAGTTCTATCTCCGTCTACCTCGAGATAGTGTCAGATTCCGTAGGTTAAAGTATCAGTCCTGTAAGACTCCTGCCACCTTTCATTTGATGCTCATCTTAAGTAGCAAGTTTGCCGGGTAACCACAGCTTCTATTTACCTGACTACAAATCAGAGGTCCTGACCACTTCCTCTTTCTTTGGATTTGATTAATTTGCTAGAGCACCTCATAGAACTCAGGGAAACACTTATGTTTACCAGTTTCTCAAAGGATTTGACAATATATACAGATGAACAGCCAGATGAAAAGATGCATAGAGCACACAGCATGAGGACTGGGAGGGCCCCAAATACTGGAGCTTCTGTCCTTGTGGAGTTGGGGTGTATCACCCTCCTGGTATGTAGATGTGTTTACCAGCCTGGCAGCACTTTAAGCCCCGTACTATTGGGAATTTTATGGACACTCCATCACATAGGCATGAGAAATCATTAGTTCCATTTTTAGCCCTCCTCCCTTCTCAAGAGAATGGGTGAGCAGTGCTAAAAATTCTAAGCCTCTAATCATGGCTTGGGAAACCCCGATTGCTCAGCAGGTAAAGAATCTGCTTGCAATGCAGGAGACGCAGGAGATGTGGGTTCAGCCTCTGGGTCAGGAAGATGCCCTGGAGGAGGGTGTGGCAACCCACTCCAGTATTCTTGGCTGGAGAAGGGCAGAGGAGCCTGGAGGGCTAGAGTCCATGACATCACAAAGAGTCAGACATGACAGAGCGACTGAGCATTCATGCACATATGCAATCATGGCTTGGTATTTCTGGTCACCAGTTTCCATCCAATAGCTCACCAGGAGTCACTTCATTAGAATAAAAGACACTCTCGTTATCCAGGAAATTAAAAGATTTCAGGAGCCCTGTGTCAGGAATTGGGGTCAAAGACCAAACATTAGAAGTGCGGTTATCACCTAGGGAATTAGAGGGGTTTTTGAAGCACTGTGCTAGAAACCGGGAGCAGAGAACAATATACCTTTTCTTTAATCTCACATCAGACATGAGGACAAACTTAATTTCTGAGATATTAATTGCAGCATTTTTCATTGAAAATTTAAATGAAAATGATAGAACTACGACTAGTTTTTGAAATGGATCGACACAGAATCCAAAAATTTTTGTTAAGAATTCAACCTTTCTTTGCCTCTTGATTCTGTTCTTAATTTTTTATATGGCGGTCCCTAGAACAATGTTCTGTGTCTACCATTTATTAACCTAAAACATTAATATGTACCCGCTTGAACAATTTTGTGTCCAGAGAGCAGAGATCTCTTGATTAGTTTAAAACAATAAGCTCTACCTCTGGCCCTTAGAGTAGAAGCAACCCCACTCAGATTGTGAGTTGAAAGTAAAGGAATATTATATATATAAATTGAAGGAAATTTATCATAAAAAGACAGAATGTTTTCTAGGTGACAGAAACTAAAGATACCCCCTCAATGATGATTTGAAAATGTGATAAATTACTATGTATATATTAAAAGTCATGTTATTAAAGCATATTTAGGTATATAAGAAAACGCTTAAGGTAAGATGTCACATTAAAAAAATGGAGGAATAGAAAGTGTGAACATCTGAGGCAGAATTGAATTTGACCTGTGAAAAATGAAGAATTATGTAAGTGCAAGCATAATAAAGAAGAGGAAAAAAATCTTTGTAAACAAGACTGGAGAAGGCTTTAAGAAAAACAGAACAAATTCAAGCAGAATGTTGCCTTTCATTGAAAATTCAACTGCTTTTATTAATAAATGGAACTGTTCTTTTCAAACTGGTCATGAAGCATCTTATTGACCATAGCATTGATTTTAGTCTTTTTCCCAAGTTCAAAGAAAGACATCATCGAATATTTTAGCAAGAAGTTTGCATGACACAAATATTTTTAAAGAACAATATGACCAGGATATAGAAAATGGATTAGAGAAGGACAAGTGTAGAAGTAGGAACTAAAAGGATTTCCCAGGGAAAATCATTACTCCTGTATCTGTTTGGTTCTGTATTTAATCCACATCCAGTGATCTCACCAACCATTTATTACCTATATTCTGCCATTTGGCACTCTACCACATACACACCAATTCCAGGAGGGCAGGGATACCCACACTTTACCCCTCTTTTTGGATCTAAGCTATACCAGGCAACACTCATTTATAAAATCTTTACGTGTGTGAGCTTCAAGACAACATTCAAGATTTCAAAGACTTTATAACAGTTCTTTAAGTTGTATGAAAACATTGTATTTAAAATGTTAAATACAATATGTTTACCTTTTTTCTATTAGCAAATATTAAATAACAAAATTATTCCATCTTACTAAGCAGAAAGAAGGTCTCTTTGAACCCTAAACTATATTCTGTAATTTTTGAGAAATTACTGAACCCCTAGGGTATTTATGAGAGTACTATCATGATTAGTTTAAAAATAATAACATTCAAGTAAAATTGACTTGAATTATACTGTTATCCCTGGTGTTTTCTATGATTTGTGAGATTTTTACAGACAATGTAAAATCGCAAAAGATAAATAAAACAGTTTAGAACAATTTTGTGTTCTAGGCTTTTTAAAACTGGTTCTCATAATGTTTATGTTGTTTTCTTGATATTTAAGGATATATGTTCAGTTAACTTTTATTAATTCTATATACATATGAATTTGGAATCAAAAATTTTGAATTTCTTCTAACCAAAAGGCCTCACCACTTAATATTTAGCAAAATTCTTTGTGGTAGAGAGTAGTGTTCCTATTTGAAAAACAAAAATATAGAAGATGAGAAAATTTCTCCAAGTTATCTAGTGAGTTGGTGAATTTAACCTTGCTCTGTACATATACTGACGAATCATAATTTAAAATTTTTATATTCTTGCCATGATTTCAAATATTTTTAGTTCTATTTGTTCTACTTGACTAATCTATTCACTGTCCATATCCCAAGAAGAGCATCAACTTGAGAGTAGGAATTGTTTCTTGGATGCACAGTAGACACTTAGTAAATAGTTTTAAATAAATGATCATTTAAAAGAATTTATTTTTTCATAGTAGTAGATAGAAACAGTGAAGCCTTGTTAGTTATAGAAAATCTTCCCTGACCTAGAATAATATAATTTGCTAGTACTACTCCTTGGAAAGAAGAATTTGGAGTATATTAAAAATACACATGCATATACAATATATGGCATATAGTTTTTTGAAACATGACCCTTATGTTACTACTTAAAGGAAACCTCCTTGGGGCTGATCTCAAGTACATGGTCTTCAAAAAAAAACTGAGACTATGGGGATGAAGTACGTATAGGCAAATTGGCATTGTTTGTCTTTGGATAGAATTTCAGTCAAAGGAGACACAAGACTCTGTTGATATGGCCAAGTATCATTTAACGCCATTTCTGGGCATTTCAAAAATTTCATGGAAAATACAGTTCTCAGGTTTCTTATTTAATAACATGAGCAGTTGCCAGTGATGGGAAAATGCCAAACCTATTTCAATTTTGAGGTTACCAGATCTAATTTACTCAAATCCAAACCTTATCTCCTAAAAATAGTTACTACTGAAGATTTATGAAAGAGTTTTACTTACAAACACTACCTACAGAAATAATGCTAAAAACTTACTTCAATTTCTGTATCATTTCGTTTATGCAATCAAATTTAGTTTACATGGGTTTTGATTCCTTAGCAAAAATATGGTATATATTATAGAAAAAGGAATGGTGGATTTTCCCATGAGATTCTAGAATACTCAGGTTTTAACTTAAAAAGCACACTCATAATTAATCCATTCACTATGTTCTGAAAAGTAGTTTATTTAATGAACTACTTTTGAATAAAATATTAAAGTTGAATGAAGTTATTGAAGTTGACCACCTAGTAAAGTGTTTCAGTTCTAATGTAGTCAACATATGCTTTGTAAATACTCACCTCCTACTTTGAGTACTCAACTAAAGAGATGATATTATACAACTATGTTGTCACAGTTTGTCACCGATCTAATGGTGAATTTGGTTGGATTTGGTTTTGATCTGTTATAGTAAAGTTAAGTAGCTGGTTGTGTATATTAAAGTGATATTTTTCTCATAAAATAACACTGGAACTCATTTATTCCTCAAACTGCTCCAAACCAGGAAAAAACCTCATTGGTGGTTTCCAAGTAGCTTCTGAGGAAACGATGTGATGACATCCATCTCCACCTAGCATTCAAATTATTTTATTATTTTCCATTTTTGCTTTATTTCCCTTTTCCTCTCCCTTCTGGCTTTCAAAGACCTTATGTTTTGTTTTGTTTTCACATTTTAGCTGCACTGCATGGCATGTGAGATCTTAATTCCCCGACCAGAGATCTAATCTATGTTCCCCTGCTGTTGGGGCCCAGCCGGCTGATGCAATCAGCCAGAGCTATTAAGGTCGGAGCACTGCAAGCCTGCTGCCATATAAGGCGCTGATCACGCGCCAGCCATACATTCGGCTGGCAAATCACCAAAAGGATCATGCGGCGAACGTATATCCGACAGGCCAATCACCCACAAGACACGTACTCCCTATATGCCTGTCAGAGCTCCTCCCTTCCTTTCCCCTCCCTCCCTTCCTCCCCCTATATAATCGCCTTGCGCTCAATAAAGTTTTGCAGCTTGATCAGAATCCTTGTCTTGCTGCCATTCTTTGCGCCTCTTGTCCCAACCCTTTCATCCGTTTTCAGGTGGATTCGGAGCCTCCGTTGGTTGCTCTGCGGGCCAGAGCGACTGCGCCCAGCTAGCAGCCGGAGCACCCTGCAGTGGAAGCAAGGAGTCTTACCCATTGGACCACCAGGGAGGTCCCTCAGAGGTCTTTTGATTGTTTATTTGTTTGCCTTTTCTCCTCCTCTATATGCTATGATTTCTGGAGAATCTTGGATTAACATAATTTAGTGCTTTTCATGAAGTACTATGCCCAGCATGGCTGACCAAAATCATAGAGTCATTCAACAAGCAAAGTCTATAGTTGTCGTGTTTGGTTTCCTCTATGTTTCCACAAGCTGCCAATAATGGGTACGGCCCCATAATTCTTATGTTTTCTGTCTTTTGTCATTCCTCAGAGTTTCTCAAAACTAGTGCTACTTAACGGAGCTTACAGACTAAATTTCAGAACAGACCTCTTCAGAGCTGACTGACAGGAGCAAAAGTTAACAAGGAGAAAACAACAGACAGTAAAGCTAATGGCACTGCTCTTGTTTCTCTCTTGTTTTTACTCTTCATGGTGCATACTCACTCCCTTCGCCTTCTGTGCAGATGTGACTGCAAATTTTCCCTAGCCTCATCCAAAAATGGCATCTGGTTACATCACTTCATGGCAAACAGATGGGGAAACAATGGAAACAGTGACAGACTTTATTTTCTTGGGCTCCAAAATCACTGCAGATGGTGATTGCAGCCATGAAATTGGAAGATGCTTACTCCTTGAAAGAAAAACTATGACCAGCCTAGACAGCATATTAAAAAGCAGAGATATTACTTTGCTGACAAAGGTCCATCTAGTCAAAGCTATGGTTTTTCCAGTAGTCATGTATGGATGTGAGAGTTGGACCATAAAGAAAGCTGAGCACCAAAGAATTGATGCTTTTGAGCTGTGGTGTTGGAAAAGACTCTTGAGAGTCTCTTGGACTATAAGGAGATTGAACCAATCTATCCTAAAGAAAATCAGTCCTGAAAGTTCACTGGAAAGACTGATGCTGAAGCTGAAACTCTAATACTTCGGTCACCTGATGCAGAGAACTGACTCATTTGAAAAGACCTATATGCTGGAGAAGATTGAAGGCATGAAGAGAAGGGGAGGTCAGAGGATGAGATGGTTGAATGGTATCACTAACTCAATGGATATGAGTTTGAGCAAGCTCTGGGAGTTGGTGATGAACAGGGAAGCCTGGCATGCTGCAGTCCATGGGGTTGCAAAGAGTTGGACATGACTGAGCGACTGAACTGAACTGAACTGATGCGAAAAGCTGATTCATTAGAAAAGACCCTGATGCTAGGAAGGATTGAAAGCAAGAAGATAAAGGGACAGCAGATGATGAGATGGTTGGATGTCATCACGACTCGATGGACATGAGTTTGAGTAAGCTCTGGGAGCTGGTGATGGACAGGGAAGCCTGGCATGCTGCAGTCCATGGTGTTGCAAAGAGTCAGACATGACTGAGCAACTGAAATAAACTGAACTGAACTGATAAGAGTCTACTGCTCTAGCACCCATCTTAGAGATAGTCTTTCTCATTCTATTATTTTCCTCTATTTCTTTGCATCGGTCACTGAGGAAGGCTTTCTTATCTCTCCTTGCTATTCTTCAGGAGCTCTGCATTCAGATGGGCATATCTTTCCTTTTCTCCTTTGCTTTAGCTTCTCTTCTTTTCTCAGCTATTTTTAAGGTGGAGAGTTCTGACAAAAATGTGGTCCACTAGAGAAGGGAATGGCAAACCACTTCAGTATTCTTGCCTTGAGAACCCCATGGACAGTATGAAAAGGCAAAAAGATAGGACACTGAAAGATGAACTCCCCAGGTCAGTGGGTGCAAAATATGCTACTGGATATCAGTGGAGAAATAACTCCAAAAAGAATGAAGAGACAGAACCAAAGCAAAAACAGCACCCCAGTTGTGGATTTGACTGGTGATGGAAGTAAAGTCCAATGCTCTAAAGAGCAATATTGCATAGGAACCTGGAATGTTAGGTCCATGAATCAAGGCACATTGGAATTGGTCAACCAGGAGATGGCAAGAGTGAACATTGACATTTTAGGAATCAGTGAGCTAAAATGGACTGGAATGGGTGAATTTAACTCAGATGACCACTTTATCTACTACTGTGGGCAAGAATCTCTTAGAATAAATGGAGTAGCCATCATAGGAAACAAAAGAGTCCAAAATGCAGTATTTGGATGCAGTCTCAAAAACAACAGAATGATCTTTGCAAACCATTCAATATCACAATAATCCAAGTCTATGCCCCGACCAGTAATGCTGAAGAAGCTGAAGTTGAACGGTTCTACGAAGCCCTACAAGACCTTCTAGAACTAACATACAAAAAAAGATGTCGTTTTCATTATAAGGGACTGGAATGCCAAAGGAGGAAGTCAAGAGATACCTGGAGTAACAGTCAAATTACTCCTTTTTACAAAAAGAGTTTTGCCAAGAGAATGCACTGGTCATTGCAAACACCCTCTTCCAACAACACAAGAGAAGACTCTACATATGGACATCACCAGATGGGCAATACTGAAATCAGACTGATTATATTCTTTGCAGCCAAAGAAGGAGAAGCTCTATACACTCAGCAAAAACAAAACTGGGAGCTGACTGTGGCTCAGATCATGGTTTCCTTATTGCCAAATTCAGACTTAAATTGAAAAAAGTAGGGAAAACCACTAGACCATTCAGGTATGACCTAAATCAAATCCCTTACAATTATACAGCTGAAGTACAAATAGATTTAATGGATTAGATCTGATAGGCAGAGTGCCTGAAGAACTATGGGCCAAGGTTCATGACATTGTACAAGAGGCAGTGATCAAGACCATCCCCAAGAAAAAGAAATTCACAAAGGCAAAACTGTTGTCTGAGGAGGCCTTACAAATAGGTGAGAAAAGACTCTTAATGGCTTTTAAAATTAAACCATTTGCCTTTCCAGAGTCTCAGTTTCCTCAACTGTCAAAGGAGGATAATAATTCTGAAGATTAAAAGAAATAATTTTTATTAAAGGCCCCAAGAAAACACACATAGAAACTGTTGTTATTTAGCGAATGTTTAAATGACCTCACACACACAGTGCACAGTGTTAGCATTACTAGTGAATAGAATAATAGAAAAGAATCAAACCACTTATCTATACAAATACTGTACTCACTCTAGTGGAAGAGATGTGTATGAGATTTCTCAGTGTACTATAGTGTTGTATACACAGACACATGATAGAAACACCTCTTACAAAGGTTCCATAAGCTGCTATGGGAACTGAGGCTTGGAGAGAGTGCTATTTCTTGGACTTCTGGGAAGTTTCATAAAGGAACTAATTTTCTATCTGAGCCTTAGAAGGGAAGGAGGTATAGAGTGGAACATTTATTGACATAATAACAATTACAATTAGCACTCCAGTAACATCAAGATGATGAGAGTCAGCTAGAAGACTGGCTTGAGACAGCCAACATGCTGTCTTTATTATTTTCAGGATAAAGAGCCAAGGCTAGTATATGGGAAAAAGACAACTGAAAAATGAAGTATCCACTCATAGTAAATATACACATGGCATTGTTAAAAGACTGAGCCATTTTGATAGACTTGGTAGAAATTAGGTTGCCAAACTAAAAAAAAATTATTCTTATAGCAATTATCTGCCGTGTTTAGTCACATCATTAAGTCATACAGTAGAACAATTAAATAAAAATGTTGCATAGTTGTATGTGTGGTTTTGTACTCATGTGTTTATAATGGATCTATTTCCAATCCTTGCTCTGTGTCCACAGACATACCTTAGGCTACTATGCACTAACTGCCAACTGAATAAATTTGTTTAAAATTGCTTTAATTACTTAAGCTAATTTTCCAACTCAATGTGTATACAGTAATTTCCTTTTCCTTCATGCTGAACTCTTCTCCAAGCAGTTTTCTAAGAAACAAACATTTTCTTCCCCTGATTCTCAGAAAGTCCTGTGCTGGCTTACACATCCCTTGTAACAGTCCTTGAGTTCAGAATTCCTCATATGGAGGAAACATTTCTAAGTGAAAACTGATCTGCCCCAAAACAAACCAGGCAGCACAGGCAAGGAGGAAGCACAGAGGGGAGGCCGGGCGATAGGAAAATTGGGCTCTAGGATGCTGTTCTTGGCCTACTGATTCCAGAATGAGCCTGTGTACGCTGATGCTTACTATTGTCCTAGGTAAGTGTGTCCAGCGTGTATCTGTGCATGAAACATCAACCAACAAATGTATGCATTATGCTCAGTTGTTTAGTCGTGTCCGACTTTGCAACTCCATGGATGGTAGGCTGCCAGGCTCCTCTGTCCAAGGGATTTCCCAAGCATGAATACTGGAGTGGCTTGCTGTTTCCTTCTCCAGGGAAACTTCTCGACCCAGGAATTGAGCCCAAGTCTCCTGCTTGGCAAGCAGATTCTTTACCACTGAGCCACCAGAGAAACCCTGAGCATGCATTCAGCAGGCCAAATTTGACACCAAAAAAGACTATCCTGAACCAGTTACCACCTTTGCTTTGAAGGGAAAGGAAATGCTGCAATCTAAACTTACACCGTTGTCCCAGCTGGGGTGGGCGTGCATACATGGTATAAATATCTAGGTGCATGCAAGCCTTTCTTCTTCCCTTTGTGATATTGGTCAAATAATATAAAATGTTCACACCTCAATAATCTTATGTCATTATGGAGATGATATTTACACCAGTCTAATGGGGCTGTTTTGAATACAAAATATATGCAAACCACTTAGCAAAGCTCCTGATAAAATATAAGTCAGCCAGCACCATAAAGATTAATTACTCAATTGAAGATTCCTTTTAACGACAGTGCATAAAGGCAGGACCTAAATGTCGGAAAGATAGGACAACAGATATAATTTGGGGGAAGTTATTTGATGAATGATATATGGGGGAGATATCCACTCATGCTACTATTGAAGTGGAGAGTATATATCAGTAATTTACCCCCAGGTTGATGTTTGTTATCTTTAATTTTGCTTTTTTCACTACAGAAATCATTTAAATTTTTATGCTATAAATAAATATATTTGCAAAGCCTCTGTAAAGTAAATTCCAGGGAAATAAGAGCACCCCTAGGTGTGAGCATTAAAGATGAAGCCAATAACTTTCTCTTTGAGAAAATAAGTTTTCCAATATCTTTTGAAAAAATTTTTATATTGGCACATAGTTAATTAACAGTGTCATTAGTTTCAGATGCACAGCAAAGCGATTCAGTTATATGGATACACGTAGCTATTCTTTTTTCAAAAATTTTTTTCCATTTAGATTATTACAGAATATTGAGAAGCATTCCCTTTATTATACAGTAGGTCCTTGTTGGTTATCTATTTTAAATGTAGCAATGTGTACTTGTCAATACCAAACTTCCAGTCTATCCCTAATGAGTTCATTTGTATCATTTTTCTTAGGTTCTGCATGTAAGTAATATCATATCATATTTGTCTTTCTCTATCTGACTTAATTCACTTAGTATGATCATCTTCAGGCCCATCCATGTTGCTGCAAATAGTATTGTTCCATTTTTTCTATGGCTGAGTAAAATTCCTTTGTGTATATGTACTGTACCTTCTTTACTGTCATTGGACATTTAGGTTGCTTCCATGTCCTCCTGGCTATTGTAAACAACACTGGAATGAGCACTGGGATGCATGAATCATTTCAAATCATGTTTTTCTCCAGATATATGCTCAGCAGTGGGATTGCTGGATCATATTTTAGTTCTATTTTTAGTTTTTTGAGAATACTCCATGTTGTTCTCCACAGTGGCTGTACCAATTTACATTCCCACCAGTAGTGTAGGAGGGTTACCTTTTCTTCATATCCTCTCCAGCATTCATTGTTTGGAGAATTTTTGCTGATGCAACTCTGACTAGTGTGAGGTGCTATCTTATTGTACATAGATTCTAATTCTAATAACTAACAATAATTGTAATGTTTCAACAATTTTTCTTATTGTTCTGAGTTAAAATTACAGTGTCTTCAAAAAATTATAACTTATTAAAGGATTTAGACTTCCCAATGTATTTCTTCCAGAAAAAGAAACTGCTCAGAATGAAAATGTGAATGCAATCATCATAACATCTGAGATTCTTTTTGAAAATTAGGAGAGACCATATGTTGAAAGTACATTCACCAGGTACATCTCACTCACTGTTGCTTAGCAGACAGCTCAGGAAAAAATAATGGCAAGAGACCTGGCTGACTGAAACATGGAGAGAAATCATACACAGAGGAAGTGGTCCATTTCCTTTGTTCTTTATGTGTTCTATAAATATTTCATGTATTTATTGAAGCTGTGTTATTGCTGGAAGTCGGCCTTCTCCCTTGTTGAAATCTTCTCCCATCCTTGCAGGCTAGAAATGTTTGAAATATAGGGAGTCTGCATTCCATGTGCATGCTTTCTTAATAGACAACACATGAAAATTAAGAGATGAAAATTTCTTAAAAGGAGGAGAAGGGGAAATATTTAGGACACCTGGAAAGAAAAATCTCACAATACTCTGGAGATGACCTTGGAGTGATGGCATGTATCAAAATTCTGTGAGTTGAAAATACATGCAAGTTTCAACAGAAATGAGAGTCAGCATTTTCTTCTTACAGCTCTGTTGTCTTCCTTGGCCCATGTGGAAGGGGAGTCTTGGTTTGAGGGGCTTTATTAGAAAGCTGCCTGTGGGTGGTTCATAACCAGTTGTGCTTATTTCAGTGCTAAAAGGGCAAAGTTTCTGTTTTTATAGTATGCCTCTTTGAGGGCCAGGGACCACTATTGGAAATGTCAGCAAAATCATTCCATTCACTAACATAGAAACCTAAAAGCTGGAATAATGGAGGGAATCAATAAATCAGGAGTTAACATGGAGTCCTCTTCCTCTGGGGACCCTGGTGACCCTGTTGTTTCAGTCTTGTCTGGGCTGAAAATGAAGAGAAACAAGTGGGAGCATTCCATCTGGTCTTTGGTGAACACAGCTTCAGCTTCTCTCTTTTACTCATGAACATCACTGTGGGACTAAGCACGGTTCTACTTAATCTCAATGTTTCCTAAAACAAAGCACTGATGAGTTGAAAAGCATTGCTTCAAATCAGGGAAGAATAGTGCAATGCAAAAGTAGATACCAAAATCAATTCACACAAATTAAAAAGTGCCAAAATCTATGACAGACAATGAAATGGTTAGATGGCATCATCAAATCCATGGACCTGAGTTTGAGTAAACTCTAGGAGATAGTGAAGGACAGGGAAGCCTGGTGCCCTTCAGTCCCTGAGGTTGCAAAAAGTCAGACATGACTTAGAAACTGAACAACAACAACAAAAAATCAGTGACAAATTCCACGCTGTGTTGTCTCTCCTGAAGAGAGTATCTATGCTACTCAGTATGTGCCAGACAATGTGATCAGCATTGGATGTACATTATCTTGTTTCCATTTAACAATTTTGAGTCTCAGTTTTACTGAAAAGGAAACTGAAACTTAGGTTTAGTTCCTGTCTGAGTTCCAGACCTACTACATCAGAAAGCTGTGCTTGTCAGATTCGGCACCTGAGCACAAAACCACTACATCCTCCAATTAGAACTTGTATGGCTGTAGTTGTTTAAGAACGAGGCTGCTTTAACCATTATTACCAGACACTTTTGTGAAGTGAAGGATGTGCTAATATTACTTGGCTGAGAAAACAGGTATAAACCAGGACTGATCAAGTAAACTTGGAATGTTTGTTCAGTTTACTCAAAGACAATCTTAACCAATCATCTTATGAGTAATGAATTTTCTAGCATGGGGCTTCCCTGGTGGCTCAGATGGTGAAGAATCTGCCTGAGATGCAAGAGACTGGGGCTCAATCCCTGAATCGCGAAGATCCCCTAGAGAAGGGAATGCTACCCACTCCAGTACTCTTGCCTAAAGAATTCCATAGACAGAGGAGCCTGGTGGGCTAGAATCTATGGATTGCATAGAGTCAAACACAACAGACTGTGTAACACTTTCACTTTTCATCCTAATAATAAGAGCTACAGTGGAAAGCTTGCTACTAAGATCAAAATCTGGTTATATACATTGTCTCCATCATCTGTACCAATTTTTCAGGTGGGTTTATTACCTCCATTTTACAAATGAGAGAACAGGGATTCAGAGGAGAAAGAAGAGCTGCAAAAGGGCATTTAATTGTTAGCAGGCAAAACTGGGATTTAGGACCAGGTCTTCAACATTAAGCCTTACTGCTTTCCTTTGGTTTTCTCTTGTTTCCTACACCCATAGAAAAATTTTAGTCATGGAAATTTCATCCCTTCTCAAGGAGGAACTTTGGTAGATAATCCTTTTAATAAAACATCATGTCAAAATGGCAGAATAAGCAAATGTGACTGTCTTCCTTCCCTCTCCAAATTCTTAGAGGTGACAGAATTTAGTTTCTAAAAAAGAATAGACCAATAGGCAAACTGCAAATAGTGCCACCAGCAGACTAAACATTTTGAAAAAAATATAGAGTAAATGGGATCAGATTGTCATAAGATCTACAGCACAAACCATTTTGTGGGAAGAGCTGCTGCAGAGATGGGAGTGGATCTAGGGCACAATGTGCTCAGAGACAAAGGATGCAGACAAAGGATTCTTTTTGGCAATTGTCATGATGAATCACTAGGGCTCTGATCCAGAAAAGTTAATAGGCTGGCACTTGTGATTCTGCAGATTAATAGGCAGCAGAGATTCCCTTCCAAGTTACAGTGGTGAGGATGTGGACCCCTGGGAGCAAGGACAGTCAGGATCGACGTGTAGCTGCTATAGACGAGCTAGACCAGTTGTTTAAATATTTTAAGACTTCTCTTCTAGTTATTTAATCAATGCTACTCTCAGTCCCCTGAATTCCTCCACTTCCCAGACTCCCAAGTATTTCTTCCAAAATTCATCTTTCCCTTCATGACTCAGCACCCAAGAGGTAAGTCTGGCACTCCAAAGGGCTGAAAAGACCCCAGTCTGGTGCTCTACAATTACAGTTCAGTCACTCAGTCGTGTCCGACTCTTTGTGACCCCATGAACCACAGCATGCCAGGCCTCCCTGTCCATCAGCAACTCCCAGAGTTTACCCAAACTCATGTCCATCGAGTTGGTGATGCCATCCAGCCATCTCATCCTCTGTCATCCCCTTCTCCTCCTGCCCACAATCCTTCCCAGCATCAGGGTCTTTTCAGATGAGTCAACTCTTCACATGAGGTGGCCAAAGTATTGGAGTTTCAGCTTCAACATCAGTCCTTCCAATGAACACCCAGGACTGATCTCCTTTAGGATGAACCAGTTGTATCTCCTTGCAGTCCAAGGGACTCTTAGGAGTCTTCTCCAACACCACAGTTTGAAAGCATCAATTCTTTGGTGCTCAGCTTTCTTGATAGACCAACGCTCACATCTATACATGACTACTGGAAAAGCCATAGCCTTGACTAGACAGACCTTTGTTGGCAAAGTAATGTCTCTGCTTTGTAATATGCTATGTAAGTTGGTCATAACTTTCCTTCCAAAGAGTAAGCGTCTTTCAATTTCATGGCTGCAATCACTGTCTGCAGTGATTCTGGAGCCCCCCAAAATAAAGTCAGCCACTGTTGACACTGTTTATCTATCTATTTGCCATGAAGTGATGGGACCAGATGCCATGATCTTAGTTTTCTAAATGTTGAGCATTAAGCCAACTTTTTCACTCTCCTCTTTCACTTTCATCAAGAGCCTTTTTAGTTCCTCTTCACTTTCTGCCATAAGGTTGGTGTCATCTGCATATCTGAGGTTATTGATATTTCTCCCAGCAATCTTTATTCCAGCTTTTTCTTCTTCTAACCCAGCATTTCTCATGATGTACTCTGCATATAAGTTAAATAAGCAGGGTGACAATATACAGCTTTGACGTACTCCTTTTCCTATTTGGAACCAGTCTGTTGTTCCATGTCCAGTTCTAACTGTTACTTCCTGACCTGCATACAGATTTCTCAAGAGGCAGGTCAGGTGCTCTGGTCAATGTCTGTTCTGAATGCTTAATAACTATGCTGTGTAAGGGAGCGTAGATAGTCATAGACATTTCAGATGATTGCTTACTCCTTTCTCAGCACCCACTCCTTGGTGGCTGGAAGTGGCTCTATAAGTTTCTTGAAGTCAATAAAATATGTACAGAAGTGACACATATCACTCCAGGATGAAAGCATTTAGAAAATGTGAACTTCACCTTCCGTTGTGAAACCTGAAACTCTGTGTGGAGATGTTACACTCACAACTTGATGGAGTGGTTGTCAGTCTGGGTCCCAAGGGACTGTGATAAATATTTGTCACTTGATGTCATTGAGGTCTAGGGATTGACTACTGAAACACCAGAATGATCCTGAGTTAAACCTAATAACAGTTAAATATTTGTAGCATCCAATAGGAAGGGGATTGATACTTACCTAGAAGCCAAGTTCAGTGCCATCAACAGCCTACTCTGCCTTTCCTCTGAAATAACCCTCAGAAATGGCAGCCACCAGTAATCAGGGGTTCTCTAGCATAAAGACAGTCAAAGGAAAACACAACCCACTCCAGTATTTTTGCTGGGATAATTCCATGGACAGATGAGCCTAGCAGGCTTCAGTCCATGGGATCGTGAAGAGTTGGATGCAAAACAAGTGACTGAGCACACAGACTGTGAAGATAGATTTGAAAATTCCAACATCCACTTGAGAGACATCCAGAGGGTTAGATAAAGGATATGAAGCAAAAGAAATAATTCTCAGGGCTTAGATAAAATTCAAATCTTTGATATAAAATGACCCTCTAAGGGCGACACAATACAAATAAACACAAACTCACTTATACATTCTTAAATTACAAGACAACAATAAAGAGAAAATTCTGAATGCTCTTGAGGAGCCTGAGAAAAACTACAGGCTCAACAAACAAAAAAAAGCTGGTGTTGTCATAGTTTTACTGGCAGCTATGGAATCTAAAAGTCAATGATTTAAATTTCAAATTTTTGATAAAATATTTTAATCCTAGAGATCAGTCCCCAATGGTGAGTGCTATAGATCCACTGAATTCAGAAGAAATATAAGCCCAGCAACTTGAATAAAAGTTTCACTTAACAAGATGTATCATTGTAATGTAACAACTTCTCAATACTGTCGATATCCCAAGCTCCTTCTGTCTAAAGATCACTGTCCTTTGGATGTGATCTTTTTCACCATCATAAATATCTCACAATAGTAAGATGGCTAATCATTCTAGTTTCACATCTGGCAGTCCAGAAAAGAAGAGCAAAGTAACAAAGGGGAAAAAGTCTATCCTATACAGGAAACTACTCAATATGCTGCCTACACTGGAAAGGAAACTGTCCTAGATGTGCCCAGAATAATTTTACCTACAATTCTGTCACAAGAGGGCTTCCCAGGTAGCTCAGTGGTAAAGAATCTGCCTGCCGAAGCAGGGTTCAAAAGGAATTGATCCCTGAGTCCGGTTTGATCCCTGGGTTGGGAAGATCCCCTAGAGGGGGATATGGCAACCCACTCCAGTATTCCCGCCTGGGATAATCCCCTGGACAGAGGAACCTGACAGGCTATAGTCCTTAGGATTGTGAGAAGTCTGAAATGAGAGACTGAGCACCCACTCACACACTGTGGCAAGATCTGTAATCTATCTATAGTTTCATAAAAGACTGGAAGCTAACTAACCTCTTTTAAGAAGACACATTCTACAGTAACCACAGTTGTGGTTATAACAGTAAGGAGAAATGAGAAGGTGGACTTGGAGCAGGAAATGAGCAGAGGATGCTTGTGATTTTCCTTAGCATGACTCAGTAGTTTCAAGCTTCCTCTCCTTGAGGGCACACTTTATCAACAAATGTGAAGATGATGAGCTGCCCATTTGGAAATAAAGTTACACAACAGTCTTACAAAATATATAAAAATGATTCCTTTTGAATCATAGAGCAAAACATAAATTCATGAAAGTATTATAATTTTAGTGTTAGGTAGTTAGAATCGGAAAAAGGACTCTAAAATGGTGGTGGCTAAAAGACAAAGAAAGGGGAAAGCCTGAGAAAATGGAACAAAAGAAAATCCGCACACCAGAGTGAGAACTTCAGGTGAAACAAACACACCCCCTTCTTGGCTAGCCCAGTTTGTGTAGGGCAGGCTCGGGGGAAAGAGACAAAATGTGTAAAAAGAGGAAGTCAAGACAGATTGAGGCCTCTCCTTTGGGGTCAGCCTGCCCTCATGCCTTGAGGGTGTACAACCCTTTGCTGAATAAAACTCTGAGCTGTAACAGAGCTGTACCACTGGTCACCGTTTCAAATCTTTGCTGAGGCAAGATAGAACCAAGGAAATTACACACTCCCCTGACATTAACATTAAGGATTTTCATAAAACAAACAAACAAAAAAAAACTCAGAAAGCTTAAAGGATTAACATTGTTAACATTTACAAATACAAACCTTCTCTACAGCAAAAGAAACCAGAAAGAAAATGTAACTTGAAATGTTGAAGAAGGGTTCTCATAAGTTTTCTTGTACCTATTATGTTTGAGTGTTTTATTAAAGAGGATATACTCTTGTATTCTTTGTATAATTAGTTGACATACAAAGCAACAACGGACACAAGCATTTTATTTTACTTAGGTATGAACCAACATCTTTTCCCACCATTTTATCTATTTTGGTTATGCAATCTAACACCAGGTCAAAACAAATCTAATGGATCCTCTAAACTGATGGCTGTCTTTCAGATATTAGATGAACACAGTCTTAATGTCATTCCTGAGTTTTCCCCTTGTCCAAACCAAATCTTTTTAATCTCTTCAGTCATGGTTAAGATGAATGGTATTGAATTGCTTTTTTTCCCCTCAATGTAGAAATTCTACCTTTTAAACCACAGGGTTCAAACTCACATATCAAGTGTGGGTTTTTTTCAGGGGTAGAATAAGTCAGGAGTATCACTCCTCTAATTACAGTTATAACATTTCCACTAATGAGGACTAATCCTGCATTTACTTTTCAAAGCAACTCCACAGTATAGTTAGTACATATAGATTTGATTGGTCTTGCCTTAAAGTTCATTTTCTTGATACTGGCTCACTAGCTATGCCTTTTCCTTGTATTCTGCTTTATGGAGAGTGTGCTTTTGTGTCTTCCCCCTGCTACTCTATGAAGAACCACTGCTGTCTCTATCTATTTTTGAAGAAACTTAAAGGCCAAGTTTCTTAAAATTAGGGTTGGGCTGGCCGTACCCCTGGAGACTGTGCTTTGATGTTTTGACCTCTCTTTTGAAGTCCATATGTACATCTGGGTCACTTCTGATGCCTTCATCGTCATCATGTCAGGTTCTAGACCCCTGACTTTTGTCTGCTACTTCATTTTATTGTGTGACACATCTTCATTGTATCCAAAATTGGCTAAGCTATGATTTGCATAGTATGTACTTGTGGAATTGAACTTTGCTTATAAATATGAATTTTTATTTATCCCCATTTTCAATTTTTGTGTTGAATACTTATAATAGGTAGAGTTTCTTATTTATTTGCCTGCATTGTATCAGACCTGTTCTTAATAAGAACCATCAAAGTATGTCCAAGTTAATGGCATAAGCAATGAGCAAAGGCAAGGCCTAGGAGAGAACCCAGTAGCACACCATCAGATTTCTCCAGGGAGTGATGTGTCAGTTCAAGCACTTATGTTTACTTAGACTGGATTTACATTTTTGTGTTTTTTTATTTTCTTGTTATAGGAGAGCAACTCAAAAACCTTAAACTTCTGGATTATGTTCTTACTTCTGTCAATCCTAGGATACTAATGTGCGTTAGGTTTAATTAGGCAAGATGGTTTGAGAGAGTACACAGCTCCAAATTGAATAGTAATATCAAGACCTAAATTTACCTATTTTATGATCATATTTTGTTTCTTTAAACTCTAAACTGTTGATTAAAAATATATACAAATTTTCAATGGAATTTTCCCAATTGTTTGAAAAAAAAAAATGGACTGGAGCTTTGCACTTAACCTGAATAAGAGAAATTCTGTCAACTTGTTAAAAAAAAGCTAATCAGCATATTAGTTTTCTAATTTTAAAACTAACCAGTTATTTTAACATTGTATAGATATGGCTAGATTTACTTTATATGTTCATTTGGAACACTTAATATGATTAATTTGTTATATGCTTATTTTGTTTAATCCTCTCAAATACTTACAATGAAGCAAATAACTCAGTGAGGTAGTGTCATTTATCTAAAGTTATACAACTTGTAATGGAAGAAGTAGGACTTGAAGTGAGCTGACACGAGAACCGGCACAATTATTTACTAGACTGTTGGTCCTTTATATACATTCTTTCTGTTAATCTTTAGAATAGTTAAAGTGGGATTTTATTATTGGTTTTGCTTTTCCAGTGTTTAAGAGACCTAAAGAGACTGTTGGAAGAGTTCCTCACCCTGAGTCCTTTTGAAAATGAGACAACATTCTAGGCCTAGAGGAGCTTAACAAGCAGAAGCTGCCTGTCTAGCCTCCCCGACAGCCTCCCTCCCTATTCACATCCAACATCACCAGAGCCTGACCCAGGATGAGGAGCTCTGTCCCTCTTCCTTGGGATGATAGTAGTAACAGGGGCCACCTATAACACTGACAGGGGCAGAGTGGAAGTTGTATGTATGTTACAATGATACAACTTTGGTGCTCAGTCATTAAGTCACGGCTGACTCTTTTTCAACCCCATAGACTCGCCAGGCTCCTCTGTCCATTGGATTTCTCAAGCAAGAATACTGGAGTGGGTTGCCATTTCCTTCTTCAGGGGATCTTCTTGACCCAGGGATTGAACTTACGTCTCCTATATTGGTAGACGGATTCTTTATCACTGAGACACCAGGGAAGCTGTAAAGGCTCAGTTGAGAGTATTAGTTAAGAGCACAGGCCCAGATCTGACACTTCTTAGCTGTGTGAGACCTTGGGTAAGCAGCTTAATCCCTATGTGCTTCAATTATTCCTCTGAGACAAGGAATAATAGGAACATGGGAAGTCAATAAATGTAACACTTTAAAGGTTCTGAGGCAGGTAGAAGGCAATCCATAACTATTCACTCTATTACTAGACTAATTTTCTCATTAACCAGGCAAAGTCCATTTCTTATAACTAGGAACTATGATTGATAATTATTAATATTTGTGGTGTTGATGAGGATAAAGGCTCAGAAGAGTTACTTCAGGTTATAAATTTGTTTAAAATATGGATGCAAGAATTCTAGAATAAAATTTAGTTCTATCTGAATTTAAAACTTAGCTCAGTTCTTTGCCTTTTCCTACTTAATAAAGGATGGCTTAAAATAGCCTTATGCCAAACAAATAGAAATGTCCTCATTCAAATGCATCTGACTGGAAAAGAGAAAACACTTTTGACTAGAAAATTTTTCTTTCTCTATTGTAATTATATTTAGGAGACCTTCTACCAGCTTGAAATTCCAATCCTCAATTAAACCACAAGAAAAATGTGTCTGTGTATATAAGATATAGCATGAACTCAATAACTTAATAATTCTGTTTATTAAAACTGTCTTGAAGTTAATCCTATTAGAGCTATCTAGTGCCCTGGGAGCAGACAAGATTACTAAAACAGAATGTGTGTAGTTTTACTTTAACAATTTTTTTCCCTTCCATCTCATTTTCTTGGCTTCAAAATTCAGTAAGCTGCAAATCCCCACTTTCTTTCTGATGCTAAATGTAGCAAGGTTAGCAGAAACTCTTGATATAACGGCTTATCTTTCTCCTTTACACTCACCAGGCAAAATTTCATCTCTCTCGCTGTGGCTGCAAAATAAAAATGTTTGTTCCAAACAAAACAGTCAAGCATTTTACTGTTTGAGCTGTTTCTTTTGCTGTAGTAGAAAATTCTTTGTACCTTCATCAAGGAAATCATCAGAAAAGGGCAATCATTTTCAACCTGATATTTTCCTTTGTACAAACCCAGCCTCACATGAATGCATTTATCTTTATCTTTATAAAATGATGCTATAATGTGGTTCATGTCTCCACAGCTACATGTGATGATTTGATGGAAGACCCAGGAAATAGCTTTTGATAGTACACATTTATAATTGCATCATTTACATATTTTTAGGCAGAACTAATCATCAAACATCATATACCAAAATTTTTAAAAAACTATTTCTTTTAGAAATTGAAACATCATTCTATTCTTTTTCTATTCTACATTCATGTTTTAATTTTAACAGAATACCAAAATATAGCATTTCCATTTCTATCTAATTGTGTATATATTTGAGTATGTTTTAAATGAGTAGGCATGTTATTATGTGCAATTTCTCTGTGTTGTGTGGCATTATTTTTCATGTATTCCTATAATTTTCAGTATGGTATACATTTGATGCCCAACGCTGGTAAATTATCAACTTACTAAACCAAACAATATAAATTATTTAAAATATTAACTTTCATAAAGCAACTCTGAAATATATTTTTTCAATATTAAGTAATATTCCTGGAATAGATATATTGTCTCTTTTGTGACCTTAAAGAATAACTTTGTTCTTTGCAGTGTGTTTAAAAATATGTAAAGTGCTTTTACATTGATTTTCTCATTTAAATCTAACAACTGTATAATCTGTATATAGAGGGTTTTATTATTACATTATCAGTTGAGAAGATTCTGAGATGAGAGCTAAGTTGTCTTGCACAACAGGAGGGGCTGGGTGGGAGACAGGGAGGAAGGAGGCTGGCCATAAATGCTGAGACTTGAATCCATTATTCTAAAGTGCAGATACAGTGTCCTTCCTATTACAGCATTCCACTCATTCTTCAAATGAGTTGATTTATCTCAGGAAACTTGCTCTGACCACTTGCCTTGCAGCAGAATATGCAGTGCTAAGTCTCAAGTCCCACTGGAGACAAATCCCTGATTCAGAATTCCTGGAGATGATGCAAAAAGCCAACTCATTGGAAAAGACCCTGATTCTAGGGAAGATTGAGGGCAGGAGGAGAAGGGGACAACCAAGGATGAGATAGTTGGATGGCATCACCAACTCGATGGACATGAGTTTGAGCAAACTCAGGGAGATAGTGAAGGACAGGGAAGCCTGGTGTGCTGCAGTCCATGGGGTCACAAAGAGTCAGACACTACTTAGCAACTGAACAACAACAAGAGCTGAATGGAAGGATGTGTGTGTGTGTGTTTTCCCAGCTTCTCTAGTTGGGCCTGAGAGGTGCATGGTACAGAATGGGCACCAACTGCCTCTCCAGTATCTGGTTGTTAAACGAATGAAGCCAGACATGGTTGTGATCTCCTGGAAAGAACACTCCACTAAGATTCAGAATTTTTACCAGATGCTTAAGGAACCCTGCAGAACCTGAATGGCAGTTTGCTCATACATAAATGAGGGTCTTGATAGAGATATTTAAATATGTTCTGATATTTGTGATTGTTGTATAGCATTTAGGGAGTGATAGTCAGGTTCTCATTTTGCCCTAGAGGTGAGCATCTTTTAAGCTTCATTTACAGATAGTCTTGTTTGTTTTACATAATGTTTTACCACTTCACCTCGGTGATGTGGAAATTACTTTGGTGATTGTTTCTGTGTTTGTGGTGTGTGTGTGTGTGTGTGTGTGTGTGTGTGTGTGTGTGTGTGCTCAGTCCCTCAGTTGGTACGACTCTTTGTGACCCCATCGTCTGTAGCCTGCCAGGCTCCTCTGGCCATGGAATGTGCCAGGCAAGAATATTGGAGTAGGTTGCCATTTCCTCCTCCAGGGGTCTTCCGAACCCAAGGGTTGTACCCAAGTCTCTTGCTTCTCTTGCGTTGGCAGGCAGATTCTTTACCACTGTGCCACCTGGAAAGCCCTATGTTTGTGGACTTCTGGGAAAAGTAAAAGCTTTCCACCTATTAAGATCAGCTCTCATTACTTTTGTAAAAGGAACACTGAAGTCAGGTTGTAAAGCTGGGTTTACCTGGCTCAGTGAAGGATTTCTGCACCAGAAAATGGGTATTTTATTAAAGCGTAGTATTTTAAAAAAGGACTTACAGATCTTCATATTGCTTTTGTGTTAAAACACATACACATACAAAACAAAAGAACTTTCCCTGAGTTTAACTTTTGGATGAGTGATACAATTTTTGCCATAGTTTAAGAAAAGTCCACATTAATGCCTGTAGTATAAAAATATTAGCAAGAATTATTCTATTAGTTCTTTAAGGTATTAAATTGTTTCTGTGTTTTGAATGGCTTAAGCATATAGATTGAACACAGTAGCATAGGAGTTATATAAGATTTCAAGTTTATAATGAATTTGATGATCTGTTGTATAGCAGATAAAAGTAGAGATAATGGACAGATTTCTTATTCCTCAGAACAATGGTTTTCCTTACATGCCTCTTTATTGCTATAAACCAGCAAAGATTATATATCCTCAACCTCTTTTCTTTTCTGGTTCAAAAGTGAATCTCACATGACAACATAGAATACCACATTTAAAGTTATAATTACATTATTTTTCCACAAAATCTTCAGAAAGAAGATGTGCACACCTTTTTCAAAAGGAGAACATAGACTCAGATGTCATTTTCCTCCTTAAGAAGGAAAATAGCTCATCGTCAACAATTGCTCAATTTTGATTTATGACAACCAAGGAGGAAAAGATAAGGGGCTTCTAATGACATATAGAATTCATACATATCTATTATGAAGTGCTCATTTGTGCTTATTTGAAAATTTGTTTTAAATGATTACATGGTCATAAAATGACAGTTGTCTAATAGGAAAACTAATGATGGTTTATATATTGATTCTGTGCATCTATACTCAGTCATGTCTGAGTCTTTGAGGCCCCATGGACTGTAACCCTCCAGGCTTCTCTGGCCATGGGATTTCCCAGGCAAGAATATTAGAGTGGGTTGCCGTTTCCTTCTCCAGGGCATCTTCAGAACCCAGGGATGGAGCCCAAGTCTTTTGCATCTCCTGCACTGGCAGGCAGATTCTTTACCACTGTGCCACCTGGGGAGCCCATATTGATTCTAGTTGATACACAAAAGCTTCCTAGGTGCCAGTTTTCTTATCTGTAATGGAAAACCTTAAACTAAATAATTTGTTTATCCCTTTCCAATTCCCAACTACAGTAATTTGTCTATCTTTCAGAAGGGACAAGTAAGTTATTTTCTTGTATTGTTTCTTAAATACTTCCAAGTGAGGGTCTTGTGTACTCATTGAAAACCTCATGAAACTTGCCATTCACATGAAAATCAACAAATATTCATTGTTAGCTATAAAATACCCAAAGAAAAATAAGAAGTTGCTAATAACCCTAAGGAACATCCAATCTAATTTTAGAGACAAAAATACAAGAAAAATCAAATAATACCATACAATCATTAGATAAATGATGTCATGAGGGAATTAATGATATTGTCTGATTTAATTGTATGTGTAAGAGGTGTTGAGTTCCTTCATTGGGGCTGAATAGAACTAGGGATTCTTATGAAAAAGTAATTGATCTGCATCTTGAAGGATGAGGACAACTTGAATAGGTAAGGGGAAGAACCATGGCCATTAAGGCTATACTACTCTGTGAGTTTGTAAAGCAGTGACTGGTGGGTGCATCCATGTGTGCTAAGTCACTTCAGTTGTGTGCAGCTCTTTGTAACACTATGGACTGTGTAGTCTGCCAGGCTCCTCTGTCCATGGGATTTCCCAGGCAAAAATATTGGAGTGGGCTGCACATCTTCCTCTTCCAGGGGATCTTCCTGACCCAGGGATTGAATCTGTGTCTCTGAGGTCTCCTGCATTGGCAGGTGGATTCTTTACTACCAGCATCACTGGGGAAGCCCTTAAATTAAGAAAACAGAACTCTAAGAACTTTATCTCTGGTCTTTAGATGTCCAGTATTCTTACTTCTACTTTTACTATAATCTTGAATATGTATTATTTCTTAATTCTACTATTATTTTGTTTTGTTTTAGTTTTGTTTAGAAAGGGATTAGAGAATTAGGATTTGAATTGGCAACACTTATCCTGCCTTGTCTTTTTAATATAGGTGACTGTGGTATTGTTATTCTTATTTAACAGAAGAGGAAGCTGAACTAAAGAAATTAGGGATCAAAATCAGGAATGTGGAAAATGGCAAGGCATTATATTGTGATTTTTGTCTTAAACAGTTTACAAAAGGAAAAACTTCCAGAAAAGTTGATTGTATAGCTTCTCTTTCACAAATGGCTAATTGTTATCCTTTTGACCTCAAAGAGTTCATGAACCTTTATAAATCCTTAACATACACACAGGAACCAATGTAACTAACTAGGAACTTTAATTGTTATTATTATTTAGAAATCAAGAAGTAGTTTCGAAGTGCTAGCCTTGTGCCAGATGTCAAACTCTTTGCCCTCCCATCATTAAGAAAAATCAAGTTGAATGATTTTTAAAGTTATTTATACATATGTATTATAATTACTTGGAAATTTTAGTTTCCACGTAATTAGCTATACAGTGGGAGAAAACATATTGAAATAACAAACAGTTCTCTTACATCATCTAGGAGATCTAAAGGTCAGATTGCTAGTTGAGTGTCTGATTTTCCCCGAGAAAACACAGTGTATCCCAGAGGAGGCTGTGTTAGAAGCTATTGTATACATTTATAGAAAAATACAGGAAAGGCATTTTATGAAATCAATAGCTGGACTCCTTGAAAACCCTAATGAGGGACTAATGAAATTTCCAGGCCTCTCTTCAATCAAAAGAAACAAGGGAAGTGTCACTCTGACATCAAAAAACTAGCTTCTACATCCTTGATGTAGTTTTCTTAACAAAGAACACGAAGCGGGAAGTGGAGGAGAAACTGGGAAAATGGATAACAAAATTTCTGCAGACTAAGATGATCAATTTTAACCTTTCAAGTTATTCCTGGTACAAAAATTTCACAATCTTTCATTTCCCTGGTGCTAAAATGTCCATAATGTACTTTTTTTTTTTTTTAATTTTCTTTACTTTATTGTGTTGGTTTTGCCATACAATGACATGAAACCGCCCTGGGTTTACATATGCTCCCCCTCCAGAACCCCCCTCCCTCCTCCCTCCCGATTCCCTCCCCATGTACTTTTATAATTTCACTTTCAAGAATTCATTCATGCTGTGAATTTTCTTTTTTAAATCAACTGTTTTTTTCTTTTCTCTAATAGAAAGCATGTTTTACTTTGTCTGTCCTGAGGTCCTCATATCAATGAAAGCTTTCTTCATACATTTAATCAAATGATTAAAAAAAAAAACCCAGTAGGAAGCATATAAGCCAATGAGAACAGCTCTTGTATCCAAGGCTGTTCTAAACTCTCCACTTTTTTTAGCAGCACGGAATTTGGTACACAGCACCGGAGATTTAATACCTTACACTTAACAGGCAAAGATAAGAATAGTGTCCCCTTTTGTGTAGTTGTATCCCAGTTATGGGGCAGTATTTACACACTCACGCTAGCTTGAAAAGAGAACTTTTCACTAAAGAACTTTTTACAGTAGGTGTTTTATCTCCCTTTGCAGGACATATTTGGGTGTGAATAGGAACTTTCAAGAAGCCCCAAAGGCTTCTCCCTTTGTATGCTTCAGCCATACCACCTCAACTGTTTGTCTGTGGGAGTAGTTTTCAAGTATACTAGTTTCAGGACTCTTTTAATAGTACTCTTAAAAATTATTGAGGATCCACAAAGAGCTTTCTTGTATGTAGATTGTATATATCTGTCTATATTTAGCATATAAGTTAATGAAAATTTTTAATTAAAAATAATGATAATAAACCCACTATAGGTGAATATAAATAACATTATTTTGTGGAAGACGTCAATAATTTCCAAAACAAAAAAATTAATATTTGACAAGAATAGTGACTTTTTACCATTCTTATGTGCTTTTATATGTTTGCAAAATTTTTTACACCTGTGTTTATAGAGGTCAGCTGGTTTCTTATATCTGCTTTTGTGTTCCATTTATTGAAATATAGTTTAGGTTGAAGTATATGAGAAAATATGACTTCATACACATTTTAGTTGGCAAAATGAAGTATATTTTAACAGCCTTTTAGGATAATTGCATATATTTTTATTTCTATTTAGCCAACACTTGGCAAGTGCTAGTTTCTCAAAGGTTAGTTGCACTATGAAGTCTGTTGTCATATCAATCAATTTTTTGAAACTCTGTTATATTAAAATCCATTAGTTTAATTTGTACTTTGAATGAATATTTTGCCATGCATGATTTTGTGAAATTATACATTGATTGTACAGGAAATTTACTGTAGCATACAGATTTTCCTGATGTGACACATTTCATTATATAATATAAAAAAATATTATCACCAACCATATGAGAAAAGTGTATAGATATTGGAAGCTGTGAAGATCATCGTGTGAATACAAATTTTCCAAAATTGGAATTTTACTTAATAACTTGAATTTATTCACTTGTAACAAATGCTGACAGTATTTTCTTTGAAGGGACTGGCTCACTTCATTAATTTTTGAGAAAATACCTGCCAGATACAGATATATATGTCTGAATAATAAAAATTTGTCTCCCTGTTATTTATTCAAAAAAAAAGTGTTCATGAAAAAAACAGCCAGTTCAACTCAAGCAGTTACATTACTGCTTTTGCTTGTCTGTTTCTTTGTATATGTTCAACAGAAGTGTGCTGTATGCATACTCTAATTTTATCACACAAAAATTAAAAATCCACGTGTTCTCATGATGGAAGATTTACTAAAAATCTATTCTACTTGCTCTTTTACCAAGGATATCCTTGGTGAAACCAGTATTTTTTGAAATTGTGATTGTATGGTGATAAAGAATATAATGACTGTTATACAAATAGATGCCACTGCCTTGATTCATGCTAAGGTACAGCATTTCACATATCATTGCTTTTATATCATCAGTGGAAATGTCATCACAATAAAATGGGAAAATAATGTCATCATATTACTATGAAAACAGTTTGAACTCACTCTTGAAAGTACTTGATATGAAAATATGATAACCTCAGACCTTTTCATTCTATGTCCATTCAAGGAAGGGAATGAATTGTGAATGAGTAAAAAGTTTTCTATTTGTACCTACACATAGACATATAATACCCACATTAATAATAGCTCACAAATTGCACAAGGATTGAAAATTTTATGAGCCTAAATGTAGCTAGACTTAAGTTCTAATATATCTGTCTACTATTTTATTAAAATAATTTTCATCCAACAGTAATACTTTCTCATTTTTCCCACATATTCTGAAAAATACACAGAGCAAGAAACTATTTACTAAGATGTCCATGGTTGTTCACATTAGAGAGTTAAATTCCTTACTGTCTGAGCCACCACAGAAGCCCAAAATATTATTCACAACTAGTTAAATATGCAATGCAGGAGACCCGGGTTCAATCCCTGGGTCAAGAAGATCCCCTGGAGAAGGAAATGGCAACCCACTCCAGCATGCTTGCCTGGAAAATCCCATGAATGGAGGAGCCTGGCAGTCTGTACAGTCCATAGGGTCACAAAGAGTCAGACACGACTGAGTGACTAACAAACACACAGTTAAATATGAGTGCTTTGTATACTAACTGAATATCTGGAAGACCTAGATTAGTCCATATTAATGATATTACAATTATTTTTCAGTTATCAACCAAGAATAGTTGCATAATTTCATTTTGATTCATTTACTCAATGATATTTTGAGACCATGAGCTGGTGAGAGGGAGTGTGGTTAGTGAAAAAAAATAAGGTACAGCCTTTATTTACTGCTACACAGTGCTGAATATAATTTAAGATGGTAGGTGCCATAATAAAACTAAAATATAAGGAACTATGGAATTACAGAAGTAGAAGAACTAACTTAACTCCACGTGGAGAATCAGACACAGTGGCCTAGAAAGAGGATGAACTTGGAGTTGATTTCATGAAAGACAAGTAATTAAAATAATAATAATAGCTACTATTCCACTTACGTCCTAGACCCTGTTCTAAGCAGTCTATATTTACTTATGGACTTAGTCCTCATAATAATGGCTTCCCTGGTGGTTCAGCAGTATAGAATCTGCTTGTGATACAGGAGCCTCAGGAGACGCAGGTTTGATCCTTGTGTTGGGAAGATTCCCTGGAGGAGGGCATGGCAACCCACTCCAGTATTCTTGCCTGGGGCATCCCATGGGCAGAAGAACTTGTGGGCTACAGTCCATAGAGTCACAAAGATTCGGACATGACTGACGCAACTTAGAAGTCATGTCCTTATATTAACACAATAAGTAGGACCAATCATTATCCCAGTTTTACAGATGCTGAGTCTGAGTCACCAGTGGTTAAAAAAAAAAAAAAAAAAAAAAACCCTGCCCATGGTCAAACAGTAAACAAATATTTGAAACCATATTTGAACCCAAGATGTCCAGCTTCAGAGTTTGTGCTTTTGATCACTACAGTTTTTCATTCTCAAACCACGTGGAACGTTTACTCAGTAAAGGTAATAGCATTTCTACACTAGCATTCATTGTAAATGCTGGAAGAAAGGGCATGCTAAGCCAGAAATAGGTAGAGTCTGGTGAAAGGATGTCATATTCTGCTCTATTTCTACTCTAAAGTAGGAAGCAAGGTCATCTTCCTCAGATTGGCAAAGTGGGGAGATAGCTTATCTTGAATTTGAGTATATATTAAAGATTGAGAATAGGCACTACACTATATGCAGAAAGAAAATAACTATTCATTGTTGTTGTCATTCAGTCACCCAGTTGTGTTTGACTCTTTGCGACCCCATGGACTGCATCACACCAAGCATCCTTGTCCCTCACCTTTTTCTGAAGTTTGCTCAAGTTCATGTCCATTGCATTGGTGAGGCCATCCAGCTATCTCATCCTCTGATGGCCTCTTATCCTTCTGCCCTCAATCTTTCCCACCATCAGGGACTTTTCCAATGAGTTGACTCTTCACATCAAGTGGCCAAAATACTGGAGCTTCAGCATCAGTCCTTCCAATGAGTATTCAGTGTTGATCTCCCTTAAGATTGGCTGGTTTGATCTCATTGTTGTCCAAGGAACTTTCAGGAGTCTTCTCCAACACCACAGTTCAAAGACATCAATACTTTGGCATTCTGCCTTCTTTATGGTCCAGCTCCCACAACCAAACATAACCACTGAGAAAACCATAGCCTTGACTATATAGACTTTTGTCAGCAGAATAATGTCTATTCTTTTCAGCATGGTGTCTAAGTTTTTCATAGCTTTCCCGCCAAGAAGCAGTCATCTTCTGATTTCATGGCTGCAGTCACCATTTGCAGTGATTTTAGAGCCCAAGAAGAGAAAATCTGTCACAGCTTCCACTTTTTCCCCTTCTATTTGCCATGAAGTAATGGGACCAGATGCCACGATCTTAGTTTTTTTTAATACTTAGTTTTAAGCTGGCTTTTTCACTCTGCTCCTTCACCCTCATCAAAAACACCGAGGAAACCAGAATGGAAAGAGACACGTGTATCCCAATGTTCATTGCAGCACTGTTTACAATAGCCAGGACATAGAAGCAACCTAGATGTCTATCGGCAGACGAATGGACAAAAAAGCTGTGGTATATAAACACAATGGACTATTACTCAGCTATTAAAAAGAATACATTTGAATCAGTTCTAATGAGGTGGATGAAATTGCAGCCTATTATACTGAGCGAAGTAAGTCGGAAAGAAAAACACAAATACAGTATATTAACGCATATATATGGAATTTAGAAAGATGGTAATGATGACCCTATATACAGCAAGAGAGACACAGATGTAAAGAACATAGTTGGACTCTGTGGGAGAAGGCGAGGGTGGGATGATTTGAGAGAATAGCATTGAAACATGTATTTTATCACATGTATATGATCATATATTATATCATATATATATATATTATTATATGTCCAGGTTTGATGCATGAGACAGCGTGCTCAGGGCTGGTGCACTGGGATGACCCTGAGGGATGGTATGGGGAGGGAGGTGAGAGGGAGGGTCACGATGGGGAGCACATGTAAACCCATGGCTGATTCATGTGCATGTATGGCAAAAACCACCACAATACTGGAAAATAAGTAGCCTCCAATTAAATAATAAAAAAGATATTTTAAACAAATAAAAAATATTGTCTTCGCTTTCTGCTATTAGAGTGGTATGATCTGCATATCTGAGTTTGTTGATATTTCTCCTGCCTATCTTGATTCCAGCTTGTAACTCATCCAGCCTGGCATTTCTCATGATGTTCTCAGCATATAGGTTAAACAAACAGAGTGACAGCAGACAGCCCTGTCGTACTGGTTTCTCAGTCTATTGTATGTAACTATTCACAAGAATTGATGCTTTTGAACTGTGGTGTTGGAGAAGACTCTTGAGAGTCACTTGGACTTCAAGGAGATCCAACCAGTCAATCCTAAAGGAAATCAGTCCGGAATATTCATTGGAAGGACTGATACTGAAGCTGAAACTCCAATACTTTGGCCACCTGATGTGAAGAACTGACTCATTGGAAAAACCCTGATGCTGGGAAAGATTGAAGGTGGGAGGAGAGGGGACGACAGAGGATGAGATGGATGGATGGCATCACTGATGCTATGGACATGAGTCTGAGTGGGCTCCAGGAGTTGGTGATGGACAGGAAAACCTGGGGTGCTGCAGTCCATGGGGTCACAAAGAGTCAGACACACCTGAGCGACTGAACTATTCATACATATAGCTAATGTTTACAATCTTATATTTTTAGTGGTTCAAGTCTTCATTGGTGTTGATTTTTCCCAGCAGATCTCAGAAATTGCAATAGAAGAAAGTATTTGGATTGGCTCCAGGGTTATCAATAAAATATGGTTTGAGGATATTTTTGAAGGAGTAAGTAAAAATCATGGACTTGGAGATTAAGATTGAATAGAGAAAGTCCTGACAAGAGAAAATGCAGAGCTCTGCTATTTTATTTTTAACTTTTCTACCTGTGAGAAGGACATTCAGTCTGGAAACAGCAGAATACTACTGAAGCCCAAGATAAAAGGGAAGATTTTTATGACCACACAGAGTTTTCAAGTGAATGTATGTTGCCTGTTCCAGAAAAGAAAAGAATTTAGGATTGGTTCATATGCCAGTTTTTGTGAAGTGACCAAATTATTTTAACCCTCTGTATCTGTGCTTTCCTTTCTATAAAGTGAGGATAATAGCTGTTGTTTACCCCAGAGTGTTATTATAAGGATTAACTGAGTTAAATCATGAAATGCACAGATCGATGCTTGCTCAGAATAAGTACTTAGTAAGTGCCCACTTTTATTACTAATATTGATTTTTCATTATCATGGACTAGGGGAATAAAGAATTTCCAAATGAAGAGTTCACTATACTAACAAAAACTGTGATTTTGTTTCTTAAAATATCCATTCAGAGTCTGAATACTTCAAAAAAATTTTAAGTATATCACTCAGGAGTCCTCATTTCTCGGATCTCACTCTCTGAGTGAGTTTGTGTTAGCAAATGTTAATCTTATATATAATTTACTGTCAATTTCCTCAAATAGAAATACTAGTTTATATTGCAATAATTCTTCAAAGTATATAGTTTTATTCCCTGAAATAAAAATAATCAAAAAGGAGCATGGTTTGCAGGTACCAAGAAAGTCTAATCCCAGTATTTTGGAATCTCTGTCCCATAATAATGAAACTGTCCTACATGCTCAAAATTTTAGCTAAGTAATCCCTCCTTATTCTGGCCTTAACTAAAATCTGGTTCTTCTCAGATTTGTTAGAAACTATTAATTATCCCCCAGGATAATTATGAATACATGGATTAATGTGTCATCTAGTAATGCTTGTGTTTAATCATCTGACTCATGTAACATCAATAAAATAGGGAAGGATTCTTTATCTGTTCAACTGACTTTTTAAAAGTTGTGCAAGGTAGCTAATGCCTATAGCTGCAAAGTAAGGCTGAAAACTGGTAGAAAATAAGGAAAAACAACAAAACAGCTACTCATTATTGAAGTAGTATTGAAGCATTCAATATTCATTACTGAATACTCATTCTTTACAGTGTACCAGGTATTATTCTAAGTAATTCTACATGTATCAGTCTTTATTACTAAGAGGGCATTACTGATTTTTCTCACCTAAAAATGACAAAACTGAGTCTGGGAAAGATTATACAACCACCTAAGGGCAGACATCTAGGTTTTATAGGAAAGGAAGTATCTGGATTTTAGAATATGATTATACTTACATCTCTTGGGGATAATCTCTGTGTAGTATACATTTTTATTCTAATGGGACCAAGGTTATGACATGGCCTTCCCCCATGGCTAGAAGTAAAGAAACTGCCTGAAGTGCAGGAGATGCATATTTGATCTCTGGGTCAGGAAAATCCCCTGGAGGAGGAAATGGTAACTCACTCCACTATTCTTGCCAGGAAAATCCCAAGGACAGAGGAGCCTGGTGGGCTACAGTCTCTGGGGTTGCAAAGAGTCGGACATGACTGAGCACACACACACAAGATTATAACATACTTTTTGTTTTACGTTAAATAGAGGTGATATAAAAATCTGAACAAAATTAGCAGCTTCTCTTTTTTAATGGTTTCATGGTATCCTAACATGGAACTTTCACTGCCCTTTTCTTTAGACAGACTTCTTACAACCACCATCAGGGATTTGAAGTTTCATTTCTTTGAGAAGACTCTTGAGAGTCCCTTGGACTGCAAGGAGATCGAACCAGTCCATCTTAAAGGAGATCAGTCCTGGGTGTTCATTGGAAGGACTGATGTTGAAGCTGAAACTCCAATACTTGGGCCACCTCATGCAAGGAGTTGACTCATTGGAAAAGACCCTAATGCTGGGAAGGATTGGGGGCGGGAGGAGAAGGGGACGACAGAGGATGAGATGGCTGGATGGCATCACTGACTCAATGGACAGGGGTTTGGGTAAACTCCAGGAATTGGTGATGGACAGGGAGGCCTGGTGTGCTGTGATTCATGGGGTCGCAAAGAGTTGGACACGACTGAGTGACTGAACTGAATTGAACTACTTTGAGCAGATCATCAGGGCACATTCCACATGGAGTCTTCAAGAAAGACATGGTCAGTTACCAAGACCTATCCATTTTCAGACTGTGTCCAAAAAGATAGTTTGTAGGTAAACATAAAACTTCATCACTCTATAGGTTTATCACTCTTGCCGAATTCTGTTCTGTACATTCTCCAACAGATAGGCTACCTTTCCTCTCACCTGGAAGAATTTTCTGCATATCCCTTGTTAGAGATGAGTTGGTCCATCCTCAGCAACAGGTAAAACTGTGTTCTCAGTAGTTTTCTTACTGCATGCTACATTGCTTCAACCTTGATAAATCAGACATGCTTTCTGAAATCTAGGCTTCCATACCAATGCACCCCCCCCACACCAACCCCTGGAAAATGGAGTTGCCAGTAAAGGTAGCCAAGCTAAATATCTTTATATCTGCGGTCATTTGTAGACAATATTCATGACCAGGAAGTTTCTCATTCTATTTCTTTTGTAAATTCGATACTTTAAATAGTTATTAGATTTCCTAAATGTGATAAGATAAACCTGTGACTATTTAGGAGTTTCTCATGAATCTCTAAACTTTAAACAAAGAAGTTGAATTAAATAAATCAATTATTCACACTTAAAAAATGTTTTTTACGGCTCAGTTCAGTTCAGTCGCTCAGTCGTGTCCAACTCTTTGCAGTCCCATGAATTGCAGCATGCCAGGCTTCCCTGTCCATCACCAGCTCCCGGAGTCCACCCAATCCATGCCCATCAAGTCGGTGAAGCCATCCAGCCATCTCATCCTCTGTTGTCCCCTTTTCCTCCTGCCCACAATCCTTCCCAGCATCAGGGTCTTTTCCAATAAGTCAACTCTTCACATGAGGTGGCCAAAGTATTGGAGTTTCAGCTTCAACATCAATCCTTCCAATGAACACCCAGGACTGGTCTCCTTTAGGACGGACTGGTTGGATCTCCTACAGTCCAAAGGACTCTCAAGAGTCTTATACAACACCACAGTTCAAAAGCATCAATTCTTCGGCACTCAGCTTTCTTCACTGTCCAACTCTCACATCCATATATGACTACTGGAAAAACCATAGCCTTGACTAGACAGACCTTTGTTGACAAAGTAATGTCTCTGCTTTTAAATATGCTGTCTAGGTTGGTCATAACTTTCCTTCCAAGGAGTAAGTGTTTTTTAATTTCATGGCTGCAATCACTATCTGCAGTGATTTTGGAGCCTCAAAAAATAAAGTCTGCCACTGTTTCCACTGTTTCCCCAGCTATTTGCCATGAAGTGATGGGATTGGATGCCATGATCTTAGTTTTCTGAATGTTGAGCTTTAAGCCAACTTTTTCACTCTCTCTTTCACTTTCATCAAGAAGCTTTTTAGTTCCTCTTCATTTTCTGCCATAAGGGTAGTGTTGTCTGCATATCTGAGGTTCTTATGGCTACTATTTGATAATTTATGGGGGAATTGTTGGTTCATGTGTATTATCTTTATTCCTTTAAATCATAATTAGAAACTTTGAAATTTCCATTTCTTGAGTTTATATTAGTTAATGTGATAAGAGTAATGGAAAATCCTAACTACAATACTAATTAATGACTAAAATATAAAGTGTATGAAAATGTAATTAAGTTTAGATTTGCTGTCTTCTACATTAACAAAATTATCTTCTCTGCCTTTTGACAAAATATAAACTCTTATATGTGAAGTTTCTATGGAGAAATGAATAAAAGCCCAATAGCTAGTGGAAACAATTTAAAATTGAATACTATCGTGTAAAATTCAGAAAAACATGCAGTCAAAACTCTTTATGTCTCTTTATTTATTTTTGAAGAGAATTTAACTTAAACCTGGAAAATATAATTACTGTCAACAGCTAATGATTAGCAAATTAGCAAATGTTAGCAAAAGACTTAGACAGTATAAAATCATTATTCCCATCACTGCTCTATAACATGAGGAATCCAGGCATCCATACAGGAAAAAAATTGATAAATTGAAATTAATCAAAAAGAATTTTGCTATTTAAAAAATGTGGTTAAGACAATAAAAAGAAAAGTAACAGAGTGAAAGAAAAAATATATATGCCATATATCTGATAAAGGGGTTGTGTCCAGAATATATAAAGAGCTCTCAAACCTTAATAATATAGAATATATATACACACATACATATATATATGCTGGGTATAGGATTTGAAAGACACTTCACCAATGACAGTTTGTCAATGGCAAAGAAGCACATAAAGTGGCACTCAACATTATTAATTATTGAGGAATGCAAATGAAAACCACAAGAGCATATCACTACACACCTATTAGGATGGCTAAAAAAAGAGGAATAAAAGAAATACATTGACAATACTAAGTGTAATGAAAAGGTTGGCATAACTTTCCCTCCAAGGAGTAAACATCTTTTAATTTCATGACTGAAATCACAATCTGCAATGATTTTGGAGCCCCAAAAAATAGTCAGCCACTGTTTCCACTGTTTCCCCATCTATTTCCCATGAAGTGATGGGACTGGATGCCATGATCTTAGTTTTGTGAATGTTGAACTTTAAGCCAACTTTTTCACTCTCCTCTCTCACTTTCATCAAGAGGCTCTTTAGTTCTTCTTCACTTTCTGCTATAAGGGTGGTGTCATCTACATATCTGAGGTTATTGATATTTCTCTTGGCAATCTTGATTCCAGCTTGTGCTTCTTCCAGCCCAGCGTGTCTCATGAAACTTATATGCAGAGTACATCATGAGAAACCTTTGAAAGCTTAAATAATTTTGCTGGTGATCTTGAAGCTAGTACACATGTCTGTAAAACCCTAGTCCAGTGTTCCCTCTATATAGTGAAATACTTTTTTGTTCTTCAATTCTAATGGTATATCACTTCCCCCAAAAAATATACATTTTCATTCCTAATATTTGATTTATCAATTCTAATTTCAAAATATGCTTAGAATTATTTCTAAACACCTCTTCAGCTCCCATCATTTTGCCACTCCACAATCATTTATCACTTGGGTAACTACAATATCCTTGCACCTCTGTCTCTGTTGCAAACTTTGCCTCACTTAAGTCTCATTTTCACAGGGACACAAAAGTGATCCCTTACCAGAGGAGTCAGGGCACTCCTAAACTGAATAACTCCTTATCACTGCATTAGTCCCTCCCTGATCTGGCCCTCTATTGCCTCTGATGTCATCTCCCACCGCAGCCTCCTTAATTCTGCCTCTGCAACCCCAGTGACCTGGCTTTTCCTTCCAACACTCCAGGCCTCTGTAACAGGTGTCCACATTCTGTATTTCCTCACCTATCCCAGTGTTTACTCAAATGCCACATTCTTAGTGAGGTTTCCCCTGGTTGCTGTGTCTAAGTCGTGATAGCTCTCAGACACATGTAACACACACACAAGATTCTTTCTTGCTTTATTTTTCCACTTTACATTTATATCAGTATTTCTTTTAAGTGTATAACCCCCATTCACCAGATTACAAGCTTCAAAAGTGCAAGATTTTTAATCTGTTTTATTCACCACTTCATTCCAACACTTAAATCAATGTATGATTGTTCAGTAAATAACTGTATAATGAATGAATGAGTATAAAAGTCTGGTTGACTCACAACTAACCTTGAATGATGAGCATACTGAGTTTCAAGTTCAAAGTAATTTGGGGTTTGCCTCTTTTAATGGTACAAGAAAGAGATTTAAAGCAACTGTTTATTTATATATTGGAAAGGTGAAGAAATGATGGGTGTGGATATCTGCCCCTGAGACAGAGGTACCTGAATTGTTTCAGGAAATAGCTGGGTGACCTGAGAGTTGCTGAGGCAGAGTTAAAAAAGATGTGGTAGGAGATGAAGTAAAAAAGTGATAGCCAGTGGGTGAAGGGCCTTACTGCAGTGATAAACATTTATGGTATATATGTAATGTTTTTAACAGTCTCCAATGTCAAGTATCCTTTCCTAAAACATATTTAAAATGATAAGCATGGAAGAATGGCAAGTTCATTCTGAATCTCCAGGAAACTTGAATTCTTGAAGACAAGTATGTATTCCTTAAGACTGTTATCTGAGAAGTAAAGAAACTTACTCCTTAACTTTTGAAGCTACATTTCTGAAGATCTAAACATTAAGATTAATTTAAAGAGTATAAAAGAATAAAATACTTAGGAGTATTTCTACCTAAAGAATCAAAAGACTTGTATATAGAAAACTATAGAACACTGATGAAAGAAATCAAGGAGGACACAAACAGATGGAGAAATGTACCGTGTTCGTGGATTGGAAGAATCAATATAGTGAAAATGAGTATACTACCTAAAGCAATCTATAGATTCAATGCAATTCCTATCAAGCTACCAGAGGTCTTCTTCAAAGAATTAGAACAAATAATTTCTCAATTTGTATGGAAATACAAAAAACCTCGTATAGCCAAAGCAATCTTGAGAAAGAAGAGTGGAACTGGCGGAATCAACCTACCTGACTTTAGGCTATACTACAAATCCACAGTCATTAAGACAGTATGGTACTGGCACAAAGACAGAAATATAGATCAATGGAACAGAATAGAAAGCCCAGAGATAAATCCACTCATCTATGGACACCTTATCTTTGACAAAGGAGGCAAGAATATACAATGGAGAAAAGACAACCTCTTTAACAAGTGGTGCTGGGAAAACTGGACAGCCACTTGTAAAAGAATGAAACTAGATCACTTTCTAACACCATACACAAAGATAAACTCAAAATGGATTAAAGATCTAAGCATAAGACCAGAAACTATAAAACTCCTAGAGGATAACATAGGCAAAACACTCTTTGCTATAATCCAAAGCGGGATACTCCATGACCCACCTCCCAGAATATTGGAAATAAAAACACGAATAAACAAATGGGACCTAATTAAAATTAAAAGCTTTTGCACAACAAAGGAAACTATAAGCAAGGTGAAAAGACAGCCTTCAGAATGGGAGAAAATAATAGCCAATGAAGCAACAGACAAACAATTAATCTCAAAAATATACAAGCAACTCCTGCAGCTCCATTCTAGAAAAATAAACAACCCAATTAAAAAGTGGGCCAAAGAACTTAACAGACATTTCTCCAAGGAAGATATAAAAATGGCTAACAAACACATGAAAAGATGCTCAACATCACTCATTATCAGAGAAATGCAAATCAAAACCACAATGAGGTACCACTTTACACCAGTCAGAATGGCTGCCATCCAAAAGTCTACAAGCAATAAATGCTGGAGAGGATGTGGAGAAAAGGGAACCCTCTTACACTGTTGGTGGGAATGCAAACTAGTACAGCCACTATGGAAAACAGTGTGGAGGTTCCTTAAAAAGCTGCAAATAGACCTGCCATATGACCCGGCAATCCCACTGCTGGGCATATACACCGAGGAAACCAGAATTGAAAGAGCCACATGTACCCCAATGTTCATCACTGCATTGTTTACAATAGCTAAGACATGGAAACAACCTAGATGCCCATCAACTGATGAATGGATAAGAAAGCTGTGGTACATATACACAATGGAATATTACTCAGCATTAAAAAAAAATTCATTTGAAGCAATTCTACTCAGATGGACGAAACTGGAGCCCATTATCCAGAGTGAAGTAAGCCAGAAGCAAAAACAACAATACAGTATATTAACACATATATATGGAATTTAGAAAGACAGTAACGAGAACCCAACATGGGAGACAACAAAAGGAACGCAGATGTAGATGTATAGAATAGACTCGTGGACTTTGTGGATGAGGGTAAGGGTGGGATGATATGGGAGAAGGGCATTGAAGCATGTTAATTGTCATGTGTCTAATCAATCGCCAGCCCAGGATTGATGCTCGGGACTGGTGCAGCGAGATTTCCCGGGGGGAGGGAGGAGGGAGGAGGGATCCGGAGGGGAAGCATATGTAAACCCATGGTGATATCATGACAATGTATGGCAAAAACAATAAAAAATAAAAATAAAAATAAAGAGTATATAATTTAGATTTATATTTGGAAAGTAGTTTCCTGAAGTGTGCACTAAAAACACTGCAAACAAAATTTGGCTTTAGGAGTGAAGGAGGGGGAGAAGTGCTATAGAAATCACCCTGCAATCTTATACCCTCGGTACTTTGCCACTTTTAATTTCGAAGGCATTTTCTGGCATCCTTCTCAGATTCTTCCACATACCATATTTACATTAATTACACTAAGACACATAATTATAACTTGTGGCTAATTTGTTTTTAAAAAGAAGAGAAAGAACCCACAACAAGAAGCATGTTAGAAATAAGACTGAGAATATAATTTAAGTATTAAACTTAAAACATTTAGTGTCAAAATACAGGTTTCTATCCTAAGCTGCTTTAAGTCTACATCAATTGCAACATGACTTGATTTGCCTGAACAATAAAAGACTAAACTTTTACAGGAAGTGACTTTAAAAAATATATCTATGTTTTTATATGTATTTTAAGAAAAATAGCTTCATCTGAGTGTTTCTGTGTGCATACAATGGCACTATTGAAAAAGATGTGTCATTATTATGCTTATTCTTAAGTCAGTCAATAGCTTACCTGAAATTAATGAATGAATTTTCAGATATTATAATAGAATAGTTTTGCTCCAGACATACAGTACAAAAAATACCCCACCATTGATGTTTTTAAAAGATGTTTGAAGTTTTACAGCATTTTTAAATTTCATAATATATTCAATATATAGCACATTTTTAACTTTAAACTTCTTGCATAATAAATTTTTAAATCTTGATAGAAGTGTCATTGTGCTGTGTTTATGAAGACTTGAGTGCTCAGTTTATTTTTTCATATGTGGAGGTTTTAAATTATATATTTTCACATTTAAAAATTTAGTAATAATGTTTCTAATTGGATTTATTTTTCCAACACAGTACCCTTAATATGTATTACTCATACAAATCGAAAAGAAAATAACTACAATTCAGCTAGGCAAAAGCACAGAAAATTCATGGAAAAAGTACAATTAACCAGTGGATTTAATGTACAATAATTTTAACCATAATCATCTTAAGGACATTTAGCCATAAATATAAATATAATATATAATATATATATAAATGTGTGAAAATTTGCTCTAAAATGAACTAAGAGTCTTGATTACCTAATTTTAAGGTTGCCATTCATTTGACCACTGTGAGTTAGAATTATTCTTTTACCAGCAGAACCATTAGAAATTACTGCTTACTGCTGCCAAATAGCTCTTCTGTATTTATCACTAAGTGGGTAAAGAGACACATCATTCCTTCATTCTAGGAATTAAATTATAGAAACTGTTTGCTGTCCTTAAGTATGTGTGCTTGCTCCATCACGTCTGAATTTTTTTGACCCCAGGGACCGTAGCCCACCAGGCTCCTCTGTCCATGGGATCTTACATGCAAGATTACTGGAGTGGGTTACCATTTCCTCTTCCAGGGGATCTTACTAACCCAGGGTTCCAACATGTATCTCCTGCATTGCCTGCACTGCAGGCAGATTCTTTACCGCTGAGCCATGGTCCTTAAATATAGCTACCTCTAAAACAGTGATATCTGTCTATACACACTTAACAGGATTCCTGACAAGTATACTCAGCATTAAAAAAAAATTCATTTGAAGCAATTCTACTCAGATGGACGAAACTGGAGCCCATTATCCAAAGTGAAGTAAGCCAGAAGCAAAAACAACAATACAGTAAATTAACGCATATATATGGAATTTAGAAAGACGGTAACGAGAACCCAACATGCGAGACAGCAAAAGGAATGCAGATGTATAGAATAGACTCGTGGACTTTGTGGATGAGGGTAAGGGTGGGATGATATGGGAGAAGGGCATTGAAGCATGTTAATTATCATATGTCTAATCAATCGCCAGCCGAGGATTGATGCTCGGGGCTGGTGCAGCGAGATTTCCCGGGGCGGGGGGGGGGGGGGGGGTGGGGGGGGGAGGGAGGAGGGAGGGGGACTCCGGAGGGGAAGCATATGTAAACCCATGGTGATATCATGACAATGTATGGCAAAAACAATTAAAAAAAAATTCACTAATTTCAAAATGGGGAGGTTTTTCATACAATACAATATTATGATTTTTAATAAGCAATACATAATGCTGCATATATGAAGACATATGCAGTAGTTAGTGACAAAATAATATAAATTATATTGATAAAGTATGTTTTTCCCTTGAGAAAAATTAAAGGGTTGAGTTTCAAGTTTTTATGATAAAATAAATAACCTAGTAGCTTAATATTTATCATTTAAAAAGAATTGAACTAGGTTCATTTTCTAGTGTTTCAGATTCAGAATAAGGAACTCAGGTTGCCAACTGATAGTGGTGATGAGGATTACATCAACAGAAAGTAGTAAGTATGTGTTAAAAGTTATAGAAAATACGGGAAAAGTTTTTAAGACAAACTTGAAAACGTTCTTGAAAGTGAAGTAGTGACCATAAAATCACATGATTTAAATTCAAGATTATCTGGTTAAAAAGAAAAAGAAAATTCAACCAAATAAAAACCAAAAGGGCTCTTACCATGTCCTCACCCTGAAAAGTGGGTGAAAACATTTTGTGTCAAAGCAAATATTCTTTAAGCTGGAAGAGAGCTCTGGATGGACGTTGGGGAGGTGAAAAGGCCAAGCAGTCATGTACACTGAGACTGCTCCCTCCACATCCATTCTGCATATCATCCACTGAGAAGCTGGCTTGATGTTTAAAGAAGTAATGGCATACAGCTCCTCTTCTTTGGATTTCCTATCCATTTAGGTCACCACAGAGCACTGAGTCGAGTTCTCTGAGCTTATAAGTATATTCTCATTAGTCATCTATTTAATAATGAGTATCAGTTGTGTATATATGTCAATCCCAAACTCCCAATTCACTTTGCTGTACAGTTGAAACTAACACAGCACTGTAAAGCAACTATTTTCCAATAAAAAATTAACTTAAAAAAGAGAATATCAGCTTGGGTGATAAACTTGATTGATCTAAGGATGAATATATCCCCCCAACACACCTGTCATTGGTTCATTAATACTTATTATCATATGAGCATGTGTTCCAATCCTGACCAAAGAGATATGAGAAAACCCCAGCCAGTTCTGTGATATTAAATCCAGGTCTGCTCTGGCCCAGGGCATGAGTGTTAACACCCTCTGTGTCCCTGGGACATTAAATATAAATGTAAATGCATTTCATTAAATGTAAATGCTTATACATTTACTTTCTTAACCAGTGTGCTAGAGGGCAACCTGTCCCTTCTGGTAGGGGTGTGTGTGTGTCTCAGTGGGGAGTGCAGAGTGAGAAGGAGGGTCCTCTGTCCATACCTCCTAGGAGGGCCCCCTGCCATCTGATCCATCATTGATTACCTTTGATCAGAAGTGTATTCATCGGAGTCCACACCAGGCATGGATGTGGGCTCTGAATGTTCCATCATATTCCTTCAGTTTCATGGATTTGAAATGAACTCATCATGGGCGTGGAGGCTTCCCAGGTGGCACTCATGGTAAAGGACCCATCTGCTAATGCAGGAGGCCTAAGATGCAGGTTCAATCCCTGGGTTGGGAAGATCCCCTGGGGGAGGGCATGACAACCTGCTCCAGTATCCTTGCCTGGAGAATCACATGGACAGAGGAGCCTGGCAGGCTACAGTCCATGGGGTTGCAAAAAGTCAGACATGACTGAAGCAATTGAGCACACATCCTTGCTGAGAGCATCAAAATCCTTGAAGCGCTTCTTCACAATTAGGAAGCATTTGCAATGTCACCCCAGAGTTACAGTCAGCTTTATTCTGTTTCACCTCCAAGTGGGAGTTAAGTTTCAGAATAAGCAAAGACTTCTCTATTTTTAGAAGAAATACGTTACATTCCGAAATGGTGAGATTTCTGGAAACATTTTTCCTCAAAGATAACATTGGGAAGCTATGCCCTTTTCCTCACTATACACAAAGAATGAAGAATGAAGCTCAGACCCTAACGCCACTGGCAGCAATAACCAAAGTTACTCAGCCTTAGGATAAAGCCAACTTTTATATTTGAACTAAAAAACCAACTAATCCTAAAACGAAGCCTAATTCTGGAGTGCTAGTCATAGGAGTTAAGATTTAATGTCTTTACTCTGCAAGTCAGTTTGACTTGTGTATTATTTGCAGCTTCAGACATTGTAACTGATACAGAACTTGGTAGACATTTGGCTCAAGAGGAGAATTAAGCATGAGTTTGACAAAGCTATGACCCATAAAAGAAAATGCCATAGTAACAATTTGAAAACATTTAGAACCTATAAAATAAAGCATGAAGTGAAGGTGCATGTTCTGTTCTCTGTAGAGTCCTGGAAAGTTAAAGCAACAGCTGCCGTTTGATCCTTAAATGATCACCAACTCTCTGATGACCTCCTACCTGAGATTCGGTGTGCAGATTCAGCCTTTAATCTGGACTGTAGGGAGAATTTCATGGCTTACATTTTGAACTCTGCTTGGAAACCTCTTTGAAGATCAGCCAGAAGATTATGGTAGTGCAAATAACCTGCAGAAGCTTACAGCTGTCCTCCTGTACTTCATGCTGAGCAAGCAGTCATTTTCCCAATGTGATAAAAATCTGATTACATTTGAACATCACCTTCTACAGGGTATTATGTTCTCATCACCAAAGTACACCAAACTTCTCTCTAGTTTTTCTGATTTGCATAGCAGGAGAGTGCTAAAAGTCTATTTTCCTCTTAAGAATCAAGTGTTCTTTTTTATTTGGCATAGCAACTGACATGCATGGTTCTACAACACTCAACATTTGCTATTTTGTTTTGCCTTATATACAGATGGTTGGACACAATATATTATGTGTGTATGTGGTGTGGGGGGGTTAGTTGCTCAGTCATGTCCAACTTTTTGTGACCCCATGGACTACAGAGCCTGCCAGGCTTCTCTGTTCATGAAATTCTCCAGGCAAGATCACTGGAATGGGTAGCTATTTCCTTCTCCAGGGTATCTTCCCAATGCAGAGATCAAACCTGGGTCTCTTAAATTACAGGCAGATTCTTTACTGTCTGAGCCACCAAGGAAGCCCTACAATAAAATTACTATTAAATTGAGCCATATAATGTAAGCCTTATAGGTTTTCTTTAAGAAAGTATTATAAATTTTATTCTTGGCTCAATTTTGTTGTTTTCAGATTGAATAAAAATATGTTTTAATTAATACATATTTGAATATTTTGTGAATACTATTTTTTTCAAAAATTGCTCCATTTTTAAAGTACAGATTATGAGAGTGCATATAACTCTGAGTAGTCACAGTGGTACGTGTTTAGTAAGTATAAATGTCGAGTAATTTAAGTCTAATTGGGTGCATGCATGCATGCTCAGTCGTGTCTGAATCTTTGCTATCCCTTGGACTGTAGCTCACCAGGCTCCTCTGTCCACGGGATTTTCCAGGCAAGAATACTGGTGTGGGTTGTCATTTCCTGCTCCAGGGAATCTACCTCACTCAGGAATCAAACCTGCATCTCCGGTGTCTTTTGCATTGGGAGGTGGATTCTTTACCTCTGTGCCACCTGGGCAAATCATAATCTAAGGCAATAAGTTAAATTAAACTTCCAAGAAACTTCAGTTACCAAGAGGAATGTACCTTTATCTGTGTTTCATATCAAAAACCAAATTATTCCATTCTATTTATGCCATAACAAAGGTAACAATTTAAAGCTTAATCATTTCTGTTCTTAACAATACAGACATCAGGATAACAAATAATAAAAATGAAAAAATATTTTTATAAATAAAAACACTGATTTTGCACACACATTCAGGTTTCAGTGACAGAAAAATGAGCATATCTTTGTATTTTGTTTAAAAAATAGATTATTAAAGGCTAAATTTATATAAATTACTGTGAATAGGAAGTTAACCAAAGGATGTAATTACATTTGTCCCTATTATATGACTCCTAGTTTTGCATTTTTTTCCTTACAGTACTGATCATGGAATTTCATTAAATCACAGCATTTATATATTACTTATGTAGATAATTTTTTATTATAAGTTATCAGTTCATACTAAAATCTTTTAGAGGGAGAAGTTAGAATTTTGTAAAATATCTGGGCATTATATCTCTTCCATTAAACTAAATGAAAAAATTTAAAATTCTACAGAAACAGTACTATTGCCTACAGTTCCCTTAAACATTGGAGAAAAATTACCTGAAAATTTATTTTGTATTGTAGTATTTACCCCTAATACATGGAAATAAACACTCTATATATATGAAAAATAAATATTAGCAGTGAATAATTTTATGTTGGTTCTTTATTGTCAGTTAAAGTAGTATTTGTCATATATCAGAAATTAATTTATATGAAAACATTTAGATAAAAATATAATGCAGCAATACAAATTTCATAGGGCATTATTCATCCTATTGCTAAAACTTACAAAAAATAAAAACAGTGATTTGCTTTAGTAAATGAGGCTGACGTTACTTACTCAACCTCATGTTCTATGTCTTGTTTCACTAATATCGGTTTGGAGTTTCATCCACTCTCTCCTATAGCGACTCTATACATATCTGCGTCAGAACGGGGCTGGAGGTGGTTACATAGTCTCAAGCTAGTTTCTCCAGGTGAAACAAATGACCTCATACTGTTGTTAAATAAATACTTGACAATGTAGATTATGAAATACTATCACACATTAATCCAAATGCCCGGTGCAGTTTGGAGTCACACACACATTTCCAACTATATCAACAAATGAAGTGTGCTACTTAATCATTAGATACATGTTAAAATCAAAGGCATATGGGGTCTAAGGAGAAAATATGCATAACTGAAAACATGAGAGAGCATCAGTTTGTAGTGGGACATTAAAGGGATGGAAAGAGACTTTTTGGGAAAGCAAATTAGATGCCTAATGAAAAGATTCTCGATCTCATTCTATTAAAAAATAAAATACTTCAATATTAGCAAACATTTTTAAACTTTGTAATATACAGTATTGGTCAGGATATAGGGTAGCAGTTATTAATATACACTTTAGTGGGACTGGAAATTGGTGCCATATCGAGGTCAAACTCATTTTAACTCTTTAGGCCAACTTCCAATAGTGGATATTCCTTTACCATGTATCTTGAAAGATATTATGTATCTTTGCAAAATTATGCCTAAACATATATAGTAAGTATACTCACTCAAAATAGTTTAAAAATAGTTAAAAATGAAAATGCATGTAATAAGATTTTTTCCTTCTGTTTCATTTCTTCCTTTTTTCCCTCCTTAGTGTAAGGCTCTATTTTTCTTTCTTTTATTCATCAAAATTTAAGCAGAAAGTTTAATCTGTAAAAATTCATAAGGAGTCATTGCTGGATGTTACATAGTACCCTGTTTTTTAAAATTTTCACTTTTTAAAAAGATTTCTAAAAGATCACTTCGGCAGCAGTGTGAATAACATTTGAGAAGGCTGGTAGTGGCAAGAGGACAGAAATAATGGATATGGGCAGAGTACTTGTACAAAATCAAAACTTAGGATACTATGCTGATAAAAAAAAATACAGTAGATCTATACATGTTCTTTGGGCGAAAGGCCATTTTATATTAAGATTATGAAATCAAAGAATATACATATATGCATGTGGAAATACACAAGCATTTCTTTGCAGATAGGGTAACAAAATTTAATATTAATTACTCTTTGTTAGTGGAAGTAAAAAATAAAGAAATTGAAGATAAGTAGACATTTTACTTATTTTAATTTCAAACAGTTTCTCTTTTGCTCACATTCTCACAATGTTTTTTGTATAACTTTTATGATTTTGTAACAGAATTAACTGGTTTAGAATTAGACCATTTTTATGTGTTATAAATTAAAAGTAATTGTAATTACCATTTAAAATTTTTCTCCAATTTACATTGCTCTAACAATTTGTCTCAAAGTATTTTACAATTTTTTTAAATGTGTGGCAATATTTTATTAGGTTTCTTCTTTCTCCTTAACTTTTGTGCCTACTCAGGAAGCCTGGGTCCAATTTCTATCTCTGCATTTTACTAAAACTATGAATTTTCAAAAGATACTTATTTTTTCTTGATTCACTACTTACTCATTTGTTCATTTTTTAAAAAATGCGTTGAGCACCAACAATTTTCCAGGAGCTATGCCAGGTGCTAAAAATGCAAAGAGATCATGACATACCCCTTCTGTCAAGAAGTTTACAGTGATTGAGGTAAAAATAGCTCTCTAATACCCTTCAGAGGGATAAAGTAGGGAATTTTTAAAGAGTGATCCATAAGAAAGGGCTTTGTATATTTTAAACATTAAATGCATGCAGTGTGATTAATATCACCCTGGTTCCCTGCCACACTTCGGGTACTCTCAAATCCACATAAATTGGAGAAAGAGGTTATAACTTACAACTATAAAGTAGAATAGCATTCCTTATTTGTACTGCAGAAACAGCCTCAACAACAAAGAGCTATGACCAGTAATTTATATTTTTAGTATTAAAACATCTAAACCCAATTTAAAATATTTGACTTCTCCAAACTCCTGTTTCCTTTCCATGAACCACATACTTAAATCTACTGATGACTCTCAAGATCTGTTGACATGAAGTGAAGAGCTTTCTCTCCCTTTAATTAAAAATGGAAAGAGTAATTAGAAAAGATAATAGAGAAGATGATCCCTGCCTTAGGAGGATGTTTGACGTGTCAGAAGAGGTCCCAACTGTCTGTGGGTATTATTACCTTCTCTGACCTCATACATAAAGGGCTCAATAAAAAGAGTGGCAATCAGCCAACATTTTTTATTCTTTATTAATTTCTAATAAATACATTTCCTTATCTTTTTTCTATGCAGTTAAATGGAAATATCAGTTGCATGGTTAATGTCCATTTTCAAAAAGCAATTAATTCTCCCCATTATCTTAGTTTCAGGTGTTCTATTAAACAATGCCAAAATAACACATCACTGGCCTCTATTAAAATGCAGTAAAACAATTAAAATATTTATTCTTACTACATTGCTAACAAATAACAATGTCTTGCCACTGAGGAACTGAGAAGCCATGGTAAAACAATGCAACTTAAATTGGTCAAATAGTCAATCAGCTAGTACAAGACTAGGCATACAGTCCAATCTTGGAATTTCAAGGAAGGCTTTGTGGAGAAAGGAACACCCATACTGTGGCAAAAATAGAAATTATACTATTAATAGCAGAGTCAGAAGAGTGAGAAAATGCTTCAAGTATATACATAACAGTAGATACAATGAACAAGATGGAAGCAAGAAGGGACACATCTTAAAATTAGGGGTATAGACTTTCCAGGTTGTGCTAGTGGAAAAGAACACAATGGAAGGGATATAAGAGATGCAGCTTCAATTCCTGGGTCAGGAAGATCCCCTGAAGGAAGGCATGGCAACCCACTCAAGCATTCTTGCCTGGAGAATCCCTAGGGTCACAAAGAGTCAGACGAAACTGAAGTTACTCAGCATGAACAGTATTTGAATATTGAAGGCAAAGAGGGAATATTTGATAGATAAAACTGGGGTTAGCAAAAAACAGATAAAAAAAATGAACCTGCAGTCCATTAAGGAGTTTTGACTTTTTCCTCAAACAATGAAAATGTTCCAAAACATATAGTCAAGAATGACTTTTAGCCTTATATTATAAAAAGAATAAGATGATGATCATGTTTTTTTCCAACCATTTTTGAAGTGCATCCACTACCTAAAATCAAAAGACCTAAATTGTGATAACATTTCAGTGTCCTGTGGAGATGGTTGTGTCAGATGTATTGTGCTTGGAAACCAAGTGTGTCTTTCCCTCCAAAATAATAGAATTTGTGTCAGAAAATGTATCCTCCTCCCACCACACAAGAGACAGTCAGGGACAAATTGCAGGATAGAACAACCAAAGGGAGCCAGATATGCACTTATTAAAAGAGAAGCCACAGAATGGCAGAGATGTCTTTTCATACATATGTGTCTGACACGTGGTAGGTGTTTAATGAGTACTTGCTCACTGAAGATCACGTTGGTACAGCCTGTGGAAAAGAGAAATTATAGAGGAGACAATGAATGCTGTGTCATGGGGTGAAGATACAAAGACTAGAGTAAAGGAATGGTTTGAAAAGGAGGAAAAACTAGAGAAGAGAAAGGAGTACTACAAAAAAAAAAAAGAAGAAGAAGAAGCTGGAGGGGAAGGAAATGTGTAATTGCAATTTATTCTTAGAACAGCAAACTCTTACCAGAAGAAGAGAGCATTGAGTCAGTTTTAGAGAGCTATAAATCAGCTGCAGCCTACATAAGAAGGCTTGAAATAAACACACAGAGCTCACAAGAGCTTACCTGAAAACTTATAGCAAGGAAGCATTGGTGCTCAAAAGGAAGCAAACCTGAATAAAATGATTTGGGTTTAACGTAAGTGCATAGAAAGTCTGTTTTTCAATATTTCCATAAGGAAATTAAATTTATGTCAAATCCCCAACTTTGATTAAAAGCACCAATTTTAGAACTCTAGTCAAATTTTGTCTCACATAGAAACACTTCAACGTGGATAGATTTTGTAGGTAAACTGACTCCAGATTTTATGATGAAGCACCCTAGCTCTACCACCCAAAAAGCCCACAGAGACAGCTCAAATAGTCCATTTTGACCCTGAAAATAGGGCACTCCATCACTTCCTATCTTGTGTAGATATAATAACTGTAGGTAGGCAATAGCACTAACAGGAGACATGGGAGAGAGAAAAAACATTTTCTGAATAAGGAAAAATACTGGAGAACTGTAGAAATTCACCCTCCTTTTTTATGTGGAAGCCAATTTTATATCCAGAATAAGTCAACCAGAATCCAGATGACTTGTCAAATGGGTTACTCTTTCCCAAGAATTAACTGTTTATTTTTTTCAGGGAAATTCTGTTATTATCTTTGTTTCTATTATGATCCTTTTATCCACTAAGATTTATCAAATACATACTATTAATGTATGTAGTAAGTTTTGTTAAATAATTTTTGTTATCTCATTTAATCTTCACTCTTCATATTAAATAAATGTTAGTATTATCTCCATTTCAGATGAAACAAAACCAAACTCTACTTCCATTTAGCTTCAACACTCCCATCATTAAAGCTTCTTATGCTCTACTTTCTTACTTCTACTTGTTCAGCCACTCAGTTGTGTCTAACTCTTTGCAGCCCCATGGACTGCAGCATGCTTGGCTTCCCTGTCCTTCACCATCTCCTGGAGTTTGCTCAAACTCATGTCCATTGAGTCAGTGATGCTACCCAATCACCTAGTCCTCTATCATCCCCTTCTTATTTATATTTTAAAGAAATACACTTAACTTTCTTTATTGAAAGAGGAATTGGATTGGATTTCATTGTTATATTCATAGAGGAGGAGAGGCAAGGTTGGAGAGGGGCTGGTGGTAAAGAAACCACCTGCCAATGCAGAGACATCAGAAACCGGGGTTCAATCCCTTGGTTGAGAAGATCCCCTGAAGGAGGGCCCGGCAACCTACTCCAGTATCCTTGCCTGGATAATTCTATGGACAGAGGAGCCTGGCAGGTTATAGTCCAAGGGGTCACAAAGAGTTGGACACCATGAAAGCTTCCTAGCACTCAGACACACACACACACTGGGCATCAGCTTTGCATCCAACATCACTTGGATGCTTTCCTACTGTGTCTCACTTGTCAACAACAATCCAAAGAAATTTTGGGAACTTACTACATTGCACAAATAAGGAAACCAATTTTAAGAGTGTTATCTTTTAAAGATGCTTCAGTGACTAACAATGGAGCTAAAATTTGAGGGAATATTTTACTTCAGATCCCATTGGTAGAACTAATTGTTTTCTCTATTTCCTCCCAAATAAATCTTATCACATACACTTTTCTAGAGCATTACAATAAAATTGCACTTCTTTATATCCCAACTCCATATCCATTGATTAGTTTTGTCTGTTTTAAACACTTTTCTCTATCAAGGTTAATAGATTTCATCCACATTCTGAGGCCATCTCATTCTCCATAGTTACCAGGTGTATTTATTTATTTCGCATTCCATTTTGTCTCTCAAAACAAAGAAACAGTAAGTTTGTGAAGAATATACAAGATAAAGGGGTGTAGGCTAGGGGTAGTAAGTGTTGGTCACTCAGTTGTGTCTGACTCTTTGCAACCCCATGAAATGTAGCCCACCAGGTTCCTCTGCCCATGGGATTCTCCAGGCAAGAATACTGGAGTGGGTTGCCATTCCCTTCTCCACTGGATCTTCCCAACCCAGGACTGAGCCCTGGTATCCTGCATTACAGGCAGATTCTTTACCATATGAGCCACCAGGGAAGCCCAGGGATAGTGAAGGGTGAGATAATAACTAGGTAGATAAGGTTGACATGTTTGTTTGTACTAATGTCTGGTGAACGTCCTCCATCCTCCTTGTACAGGAGGACGACCTGTTTTGGGAGGAAAAGCAAGTGTGTAGGGGGATGTGGAAGGAGGGGGTCAGAGTGATCTTCCTGCTTCTGCCATTTTTTCAGACTCCTTCGGAGTGAGCTATTTTCTATACCAGCATGTTACATTTTGAGAAGTTGTATCCCAAACCCTGCCCCCAGATTACCCTGCCTCACCTGTTCCTTCTCCCAGAAACCACAGCAAAGGGGCCTGCACAGTTCTGCTTCCCCTCAGTCCCATGACCCCACCCAGGCTTTCCTCTCAGTGGCCCTGTGTGAAGTGCGAGTGCAACAGATCTGCAAACTCTTTCTGGTTTCTCTCTTTGGACCTACATCCATCCTCACCAAACCTCACACAAGGAAATAAGGTTATATGGTTAAAATGTTGTTGTTGTTGTTGTTCAGTTGCTAAGTCATGTCTGGCTCTGCCATCTCATTGACTGCAGCACTCCAGGCTTCCTTGTCCTTCACGATCTCCTGGATTTTGCTCAGATTCATGTCCGTTGAGTCAGTGATGCCATGCAACCATCTCACCCTCTGCCATCCCCTTCTTCTCCTGCCTTCAATCTTTCCCTCCATCAGGGCCTTGCCTCTACTCATTAGAGGCAGGAGTGACCCTCCTCAATCCTTGTCATGACAATTAAATATGTCTCAAGACTAAGGGATTAAAATCACCCTCAGCGGAGAATGATTGGTCTCAAATATTCACTGTCGATCTCTGACCCTCAGCAGCGCTTTCCTGACATCCCTATTCCAGCCCTGCGAACAGTAGCATAAGCACTTAATCCTAAATTGAGCTCTTTATTTCTGGTTTACATTAGCTTCTATATTCTAATCAAATCTTACTGAAGGGGAGGACATAACTGATTAATTCTTTGGAGAGTGAAAAAGTTGGCTTAAAGCTCAACATTCAGAAAACTAAGATCATGGCATCCAATCCCATCACTTCATAGGAAATAGATGGGGAAACAGTGGAAACAGTGGCAGACTTTATTTTTTTGGGCTCCAAGATCACTGCAGATGGTGATTGCAGCCATGAAATTAAAAGACACTTGTTCCTTGGAAGGAAGGTTATGTCCAACCTAGATAGCATATTGAAAAGCAGAGACATTACTCTGCCAACAAAGGTCTGTCTAGTCAAGGCTATGGTTTTTCCAGTAGTCATGTATGAATGTGAGAGTTGGACGGTGAAGAAATCTGAGCGCCAAAGAACTGATGCTTTTGAATTGTGGTGTTGAAGACTCTTGAGAGTCCCTTGGACTGCAAGGATATCCAACAAGTCCATCCTAAAGGAGATCAGTCCTGGGTGTTCTTTGGAAGGACTGATGTTGAAGCTGAAACTTCAATACTTTGGCCACCTCATGCGAAGAGTTGACTCATTGGAAAAGATCCTAATGCTGGGAAGGATTGAGGGCAGGAGGAGAAGAGGATGGCAGAGGATGAGATGGCTGGATGGCATCACCAACTGGATGGACATGGGTTTGAGTAGACTCCGGGAGTTGGTGATGGACAGGGAGGCCTGGCATGCTACAATTCATGTGGTGGCAAAGAGTTCGACATGACTGAGTGACTGAGTTGAACTGAACTGAACTGAATCCAAACTATTTTAAGTTTAGCTACAAAAAATATTTAAGTAGAAGTTAAACATTCTCATGGTTTGTTTCTTTCCCACAGATAATTTTTCCATATAGTGGAATCCTTACTTTTTAAAAGAATACTATTTTAATGTTTAAAAAAATATCCATCTCTTACAATCAACTGTTTGTTTTTTTTTTTTTTTAATGTGACCCATTTGGCAAGGTTATATCTTGGGAGATAGCTGCTGGCTTATATTTTTAGATCATGTTTATGCAAGAGTTAGATTATAACTTACTAAAATGTTAAGTATAAAAAGGGCAACCAAAAATAAAAGTATTTGATGTGGTTATGGTACAGATTAGTTTGTACTATGTATGCCTATGTAGGACACATGAGAGAGAAAGTAGTATTTTCCCTTAATTGTCAATGGCCTAACTGGACTAGAGCCAAGAAGAAGTAAACAGAAAAATTAAAGGCTTTGATGCTTCCTAAACAGGGTTAGGTCTAGTTGACATTAGACTGTAATCACAAAGCAAATAAACAAACAAACAAAAAGAGCCCCTTTTTGTTTATTACAATATCACCTTCAGTGCAGTTTGATTAATCTTCTCACAAATAACAGTTTAAAAAATTTACATATTTGTACAATTGTGAAACTGCATGGGCTTTTGAAGTTCTCCAATGAAGGGTATTATAGAGGCACCAGGTAACTAGAGATACAATATAAATCTTGACTGAATGTTTCAAAGTATAGAATTTCATGCCTTTCTTCTCCCATCTGTGCTCTAATCCTGCCTCTGAGAAACAAAGCATCAGGGGCACTTCACAGTGTGGTGCAGAAAATATAAATAAAGCTTTAAAAAAAAAATCTCTTCTTTAGTAAGTTAACATCTACTGAAGTCATGCCAACCTGTGAATTACAGTTTGCAGAAGCTTTAGAAATAAGATAAAATTGCAGCATATCATATCCCATGTGAAATGAAATGTTTTTTCCTGTATATGCCATATAACAAAACAATACTCTGACCTGAACTGATTCACTGTCTAAAACACTGTGTTTCTTGGCTTCTGAAATCTTCCACCCATATTCTGCAGTCTGCTGAACACATTTTGTAACACTCAAGCCATGGACTGAAGGTGGCAAATACAGTTCTGGCTGTGGTTCCAGCCTGACCCAGGAGCATATGCATTTTAAGCTTAAGAAGGAGAAACAATTGCAGCATGTTGAAATTTATATATTTATTTTGTCCTTGGAATTGGTTAATAAACTAGTTGCTAAATGCACATTGTAAGTCTTACAGACTTTGAACTTGTATAATGATAGAAAAACACCACAGTATGAAATTTCAACTAAAGATATCATAAATGGTTTCTTGACCTTGAATAAATCCTCACCATAAAAAGCTTACACTTTAATGTAGGGTATGAAGAGTTGGCAGGATAATATTTTGATATATCAGCTGTGGCATTCCCCCACCTTCATATAAGTCTGTGGCTTCCTAAAATCCAGACTTCATTCATTCCATGAATGATGTTATGATGGAATCCAAGAAAATTACTTTAATGTCAAATACCTACTCCTTGAGAAGGATTAGCATATAAAAAGCATGAAAGGAAAAGAAGGGAAGAAATTCTCTTTTCTCTCAGCCTAGCTAAAGTTTTCTAGGAGGGAATTTAAGAGTAAGTAAACCTTATGAATTCCCAAGGAGGCCCTCACCATTGTCTGCCCTGGAGCTGAGCCCTCCATCTCTCATGTTAGAGTCCACTCAGATTTTTGGTGATAAAAAGAGACCCTGTTACCCTGATTTAAATAAGACCCAGAGAGGAGCAACCGTCGGATTATCCTCCCATACTGTAGTAGATAGTAAAGTATTAATATAAATGTTCCACCTGGAACAGTCTCTTAAATTTTCCCTGACCAACCCCCCACCCAGGACATAGAAAGAACCACTAAAAAGTATATTGTGTTTAAGTATAAATAAATCCAAGAGAACATAAATGGAAGCAATAAAATTCATTGCTTAATAAAATTCATAACCTAAGAGAAAAGAGAAAGAGGTAAAAGAAGCAAAGAACAGACAGAGCAAATAGAAAATAGCTAGCAAGTTAGTAGATTTTAATTCAACTATATCCATAAATTACACTAATTGTGAATTGTCTAATGATAGCAATTAAATAAGTGAAAGTGAAAGAGGAGAGTGAAAAATTTGGCTTGAAACTCAACATTCAGAAAACTAAGATCATGGCATCCGATCCCATCACTTCATGGCAAATAGATGGGGAAACAATAGAAACAGTGACAGACTTTATTTTAGGGGGCTCCAAAATCACTGCAGATGGTGACTGCAGCCATGAAATTAAAAGACACTTGCTCCTTGTAAGAAAAGCTATGGCCAACCTAGACAGCATATTAAAAAGCAGAGACATTACTCTGCCAACAAATGTCCATCCAGTCAAAGCTAGGTTTTTCCAATAGTCATGTATGGATGTGAGATTTGGACTATAAAGAAAGCTGAGCACTGAAGAATTGATGCTTTCGAACTGTGGTGTTGGAGAAGATTCTTGGACTGCTGCTGAAGCTGAAACTCCAATTCTTTGGCCACCTGATGCAAAGAACTGACTCATTGGAAAAGACCCTGATGCTGGGAAAGATTGAAGGCAGGAGGAGAAGGGGAGGACAGAGGATGAGATCATTGGATGGCATCACCGACTCGATGGACATGAGTTTGAGTAGGCTCTGGGAGTTGGTGATAAACAGGGAAGCCTGGTGTGCTCTAGTCCATGGGGTCACAAAGAGTCAGACACAACTGAAGAACTGTATTGAATTTATGCTATCCATAAATTACACTAATTATGAATGGTCTAATGACATCAATTATAATAGAAGAACACATTTTTAAATAGAATTAAAAAATTAAGATCCAAATATAAGTTTTCTACAGAAAACCCAATTTAAATATAAAATATAAAGATATTAAAATTTAAAAATCTAAATACTAAAAAAAGGCAGAGTAGCAATATTAATGTTAAAATAGACTTTAGAACAAAGCACATTACTACCTATAAAGAAGTATATTCCATAATGGAAAAGTGGTCAATTAAGCAAGAAAAGTATACCCATCCTAAATGTACATGCACCCAACAGCAAAATTTTAAAAAACAAAAAGATTTAACTGAAAGAATTGAGAAAAGAAATGTACAACTAGCAGTTGTAGTTGGAGATGTCTACCTTTCTCTCTCTGATTAGTGAAATTGCTAAATAGAAATTCTGCAGGGAAGTAGAGCACCTGAACAACACTGTCAACCAAACTGAACTAACTGACAATTATAACACTATACTCAGTATCATCAGAGTGAATGTTCATTTAAACTGCAAATGTAAATTAACATGCACAAAGAGACATTATGATCTGAACCAAAAAAAAATTGATATGATTCACCATTTAGCAGACTAATTAAGAGGAAAAAGATATGAAATTCTTAATTCAGAAATTGTCCTTTACAAAATTCAAAATCCATTAATTCTCAGCACTCAGGAAATGTGTTTTGTGTATATATATGTATATATATATATATATATATATATATATATATATATATATGGTATATGCATATATAATAGAATTCTCAAAACTTAAAAAGGAAATAATATAATAGATAAATGGGCAAGAGATTTGGGTGCTTTCCCAAAGATATGGAAATAAAAAATCAGTAAACTATAGTTATTGGTTGAGTCGCTAAGTATTGTCCTACTCTTGCAACCCCATGGACTGTAACTCTCCAGGCTCCTCTGTCTGTGGAATTTCCCAGGCTAGAATACTGGAGTGGGTTGCCATTTCCTTCTCCAGGGGATCTTCCTAATGCAGGAATCGAACCTGGGTCTTTTGCATGGCAGGCAGATTCTTTACCAACTGAGCTAAATAATTAGGACAATACAAAGGTTAAAAATCACAAAGAGATATTACTGTACAATTATAACAATGGTTAACATAAAAAACGGAGGTGTGTAATACCAAGTGCTCATCAAGATGCAAAGAACTCGAACTGTCACATAATACTGATAGATTAACAAATTGGCACAGTTACTGTAGAGAACAATTTGGCAATTTCTTATACATTAAACACATGAACCATGTAACCCAGGAATTGCATTCTTAGATGTTCGCCATGTAAACTGAAATCCTATGTCCCCATCAAAGCCTGTACATAAATATGTATAGCAGTTTTATTCATAATATCCTAAAAAGTAAACCAAACCAAATGTGTCTCAGCAGGAAAATAAACAAACCATAGTATGTCTGTATAATTGAGTACTACTCAATAATAATAATTGGAGACGGGCAAGGCAACCCACTCACTCCAGTATTCTCACCTAGAGAATCCTGTGAACAGAGGAGCCTGGTGGACTTCCATCTATAGGGTTGCACAGAGTCAGACATGGCTAAAGTGACTTAGCAGCAGCAATAATAATAGTAATAAACTACTGATGTAGTCAGCAATATAGATGAATAATCAGTGTGTTTTGCTAAGTGAAAAGTGTGTTAGTTGCTCAGTCATGTCCAACTTTTTGCTGTAGGGTGCCAGGCTCCTCTGTCCATGGTATTCTCCAGGCAAGAACACTGGAGTGGGTTGCCATTTCCTTCTCTAATACATGAAAGTGAAAAGTGCAAATGAAGTCTCTCAGTCGTGTCCAACTCTCATCGACCCCATGGACTAAAGCCCACCAGTCTCCTCCATCCATGAGATTTTCCAGGCAAGAATACTGGAGTGGGTTTCCATTGCCTTCTCCCCTACTAAATGCTAAGTTACTAGAAAGTAATAGAAGTATCAGACAGCTTCATCCGTCTCTGTACCCCAGCACCCAGTATTATGTCTGGCAAAAACAAAGTTCTCAATAAAAGCTTGTCCAGTGTAAGAGTCCAGTGGCTCAGTTAAGGGTTTTAAAGCTCAGACAACAGATTGGATTGACTAACTCTATATAGTCAATATCGGAAAAAAAAATTAATCTTGATCCAAAACAAAGACATGTACCACATATGGGTGATAGAAACATTAATGCAAATTTAGAGTCCCATATGGCCCTTGATAAAATGTTTATTACAGGCATAGAGTGTTTACTTAAGAAAAATCTGGGTCTGTCATATAAGATTGATATGATTAACAGTAAGAGGTTAAAAATGGCTACAACTCAAGTTGGGACCTGGGAGAAGTGAAATCGAGTATGTTAACATAAATTATCTAGAGCCTCTGCATGCGTGCCTTAGTCACTCAGTGGTGTCCGACTCTTTGCAACCCTATGGACTTTAGCCCACCAGGCTCCTCTGTCCATGCGATTTCCCAGGCAAGAAACTGGAGTGGGTGGCCATTCCCTTCTCCAGACGATGTTCCTGACCCAGGGATCGAACCCAGGTTTCCTGCATTGCATTGCTTTACTGTCTGAGCCACCAGGGAAGCCCCTATCAGGATCCTAAAAGGTCTAAATGAGTCTTGTAGAATCACTCAGACACAGAAAGGAGAAGTTGTTCTCCTGGAAAGGTGATAAGCAAGAGTCTGAAAAGTTCATGCATATTTGAAACTTGATGAAAACATTTTTATTTGAGCCAGCTTAAGCACTATGGGATCCTGGGAGATACTCACCATGCAGCTCTCCTCTCCCTTCACAGTGTGTTTGATTCACAGAGTTGTTCGGGGAACCCAGAGCTTTTGGATGCCCACTCAGGACCACGTGCACTATTCTGGGCTCATTTACTAGCAGAAATAAGAGTACTGTGAGTCAATGAGATCGACAAGAAGCACTTTAGTGAATGTCTTTCTCTGGAGCCACAGATCAGAGGGAAAGAAAAGATTCTGCTTGTTTTGGACATTCAATAAATTATTTGGTGAAAGAATAAATGGGTGAATGAATGAATCAATGAGAGAAGGCATAAATGAACAGGGCTATAATTTGTGTTATTTGGTGCTGAAAATAACAGAAGCTAGGAGATTAACAGTAATGATGATGGACTTGTATGAAACAGTCTTTTAGAATTCAACCCTGCTTTTCACTAATCCCCCTCATTTACACTCAGATTTGCTGGTGGCATGGTCCATTAGCCTCCTCTGTTTTTAGTTTACAAATTCTAGATAGAGTTATCCCTTAGGAATGCACTTCTGATTCTCTCTCATTCTCTGCATTTCTCTTTGTCTTTCTCTCCTATAAATATATTCTCTGCACACAGCTTTTCAAAAAGAAATCTCAAGCCCTGTGAGCCCATAAGCTGTTTTTGTGTTTTATTCTTATGATCCAAGAAAAACAATAAAACCCACTTGTTTTCTTGGTATTTGATTAGCAATTATACCCACTGTCTATGTGATAGCATTTTTCTTCTTACAGTTTCAAAATAAAATAGAAGGAAAAAAATATTGTTTTTACAAATTTACCAATTTAGGCTCCTATTTTATTATCAAGACAATTGACGATAACAGAATAGATGTGTTTGGAACTATTGCCCAAAGTGAATTCCATTTACCACATTATGAGCCAAAAGTCAGCCCATGTTACCTTGGCATTAAAACACAAATCATGAAGTGAAATAAATTCAATGCATACCTGAACAAGCAGTAGAAATACATGGTAAGCTACATAAACTGGCTTTGATAACATTTAAACTGCAGCAAGTTAGAACTTCCAAAAATAGTGTTTGTGTTATTGAAAAACAAGGGAGTAGGAATGTGATGACCAGGGGAGTGATTTAGAAAGCATTTAGTTCTACTTTAATTTTCTGGTTTCTAGTTGTACTAATTTAAAAAGGAAGAACCACTGGAATCCTCTAGCACAACTGAAGAAACGTGGTGGTAATATTTCATTCAATTAATGATTCACCAGGGTGACTCACAACTTTCTCTCATCAATTTCCCTCCACTGGAAAGTAGATAATAAGCCTTGTAATGTACTGACCACACAGAATTATCAAGAAGATTTAATGAAAAATGAGCAACACTTTGGATTCACGAGTATGTGCTACAGGTTAAGGAAATATTGTGCACACCATTTAGGAGATCTCCAGCTATTTTTAGTTCTGATTAGATGTTAGGTGGTTGAATCAGTTGGCATTTGTAACTGGTGACTTGTATTATATGTAGATATTGATATCCATAATTTTAACCTTTATGCAGGATATTTCCTCTTTGAATCCTCACAACAACCTAAAGAACTAAGCTATTAGGTTAAAAAGAAAAAGTGAGCCTCAGAGACAATGGTTGTTCAGGTCACACAATGGACAACTGGCAATTACAACTATTTCTCCCAAGTGTATTGATCTTAAAAAGTAGTAAGTGAATAGAATTATCAGTATAATCTGAGGAACTATCTTAACTTTAACACTGTCTTGCTTTTTATATGGCACTTTTGTTCCTAAGAAGTGGCATGGTGATTGGTATTCATAGTGGAGTGGATCAATGATTCAATACACGGGTATGGACATGAAAGATTACCCTTAGATCTGATTCTTTTGTTTGTTTGTTTGTTTGTTTGTTTTCTTCTGGTAATAGCATGCTTCCACTTTTACAGTACTGATTAAAAAAGAATGCTGGAAGATTTTTGTGTTTGTGGGTTTGGGTAGTACAAGACATTTTTTTCTTTCCTCTAGTATTTTTTTTTTTTGTAGATTAGATTTTTATTTTATTTATTTATTTATTTTTTATTGTTTTTGCCATACATTGTCATGATATCACCATGGGTTTACATATGCTTCCCCTCCAGAACCTCCCTCCCTCCTCCCTACCCCCCCGGGAAATCTCGCTGCACCAGTCCCGAGTATCAATCCTGGGCTGGCGATTGATTAGACACATGACAATTAACATGCTTCAATGCCCTTCTCCCATATCATCCCACCCTTACCCTCATCCACAAAGTCCACGAGTCTATTCTATACATCTGCGTTCCTTTTGTTGTCTCGCATGTTGGGTTCTCGTTACCGTCTTTCTAAATTCCATATATATGCGTTAATATACAAAAGTCTACAAGCAATAAATGCTGGAGAGGATGTGGAGAAAAGGGAACCCTCTTACACTGTTGGTGGGAATGCAAACTAGTACAGCCACTATGGAAAACAGTGTGGAGTTTCCTTAAAAAGCTGCAAATAGACCTGCCGTATGACCCAGCAATCCCACTACTGGGCATATACACCGAGGAAACCAGAATTGAAAGAGCCACGTGTACCCCAATGTTCATCGCTGCATTGTTTACAATAGCCAAGACATGGAAGCAACCTAGATGCCCATCAACTGACGAATGGATAAGAAAGCTGTGGTACATATACACAATGGAATATTACTCAGCATTAAAAAAAAATTCATTTGAAGCAATTCTACTCAGATGGACGAAACTGGAGCCCATTATCCAGAGTGAAGTAAGCCAGAAGCAAAAACAACAATACAGTATATTAACGCATATATATGGAATTTCTTTCCTCTAGTATTTTTTCCCACTAAACTTTTGACCTGTTTTCCTGAAAACCTAGGGATTTTCTTCCAACACAACTCTTCCAACAGTGGAAGAACTAGGCCCATAATTTCTTTTAAAATGTCATCTACAAGTCAGAAAAGAATTTTACTTTATAGAGTTTCACAAAATTTTGTTTTCTGATCAAAGTTGTGTCTGAGTCTGTGACCCCATGGACTGCAGCACCCCAGGCTTCCCTGTTCTTCACTGTCTCCTGGAGTTTGCTCAGATTCATGTCCATTGAGTCAGTGATGTCATCCAACCATCTCATCATCTGTGCTTTCTTCTTCTCCTGCCCTCAGTCTTTCCCAGGATCAGGGTCTTTTCCAATGAATCGGCTCTTCACATCAGGTGGCCAATTATTAGAGCTTCAGCTTCAGTTTGCAAAACTGAGGTAGTCCAGTTCCCAAAGAGAGGAAGTATTTCTTAATCTGAGTCTAGTAAACAACCTGGACTCTTATGATTTCCCCAAAGTGATACAGATGCCTTCCTGCTACATATTAAACTAAAATAATGAATACAGTGTCCAGGATTTTTAATGTGTACATCTGACAAAAACTAATACTATCTTGTTCTGCTAAGTATGGATAGCACAATGATTTAAAAGGCTTAGAGAGAACTTTGTGACCTCATTATCAAACTCTCTGCCAGTGAAAGATCCTTATTGTGTCCATAATGCTTTGGATAGTGTTCTGCCACTTCCTCTATCCTTTTATTACCTCACATTTTCAACATTGGCTATTGGAATAATCTTCACTTGCTTTTAACACTACAAAGTTAGGATTTTTTTCACATTGTCTTTTCACAGTGGTTCACCTACAGAAAAATTAGGCATATTCTAGCATTAGAGCTTATATTGATGTGGGGTATGTCAAAGGGCACAGGGTCAACTGAAAGAGCTCCCAGTGGCCAAAGCTGCAACAATTAAAGTATTATTGTATTATAATGAGAAATATAAATAGTCATAAGTTCATACTGATGAATAAATGAAGGAGACAAGTCAAATCTCCTGTGCAGAAGAAATCCAAATAAATTATGTAGATACTTCTTCACTGTAGGCAAGGTAGAGCCTTACTCTACACTCCCTAAATATGGGCTTGCATCCAAGGAAAGTCACAGCCTGTCATATTCTAAGGGGAAACTATCGCAGCCAAAGAACAATCCTAAAGAGACATGATAACTAAACATAATGTGGAATCTTAGATTGGATCCTGAATATAAAACTATGTTAAGTAAAAACTAAGGGACTCTGAATAAACTATAGACTTAGTTAATAATAATATATGGATATTGGTTCATTAATTGTTACAAAAGAGCCATGCTGTTGTTGTTCATTTACCCAGTCATGTCTGATTCTTTGTGACGCCATGGACTGCAGCACATCACGCCTCCCCGTCCCTCACCATTTCCCAAAGTTTGCCCAAGTTCAAGTCCGTTGCGTCAGTGGTGCCATCCTTCCAGCTCATTCCCTGATGTTTTCTTCGCCTTCTGCCCTCAATCTTTTCCAGCATCAAGGTCTTTTCCAATGAGTTGGCTGTTCATATCAGATGACTGGAGCTTCAGCATCAGCATCAGTCCTTCCAGTGAGTATTCAGGATTCATTTTCTTTAAGATTGACTGGTTTGATCTCATCACTGTCCAGAGGAATCTCAGGAGTCTTCCCCAGTATTGCAGTTTGAAGGCATCAGTTCTTTGGTGCTCTGCTTTTTTTATGGTCCAGCTCTCACAATCCTACTTAACTACTGGGAAGACCATAACCTTGACTATACGGACCTTTGTTGGTAGAGTGATGTCTCTGCTTTTCAACACACTGTCTAGGTTTGTCATGGCTTTCCTGCCAAGAAGCAATCATTTTCTGACTTCATGTCTGCAGTCACTATCCACAGTGATTTTAGAGCCCAAGAAGAAGAAATCTGTCACAGCTTCCAGCTCTCCCCCTTCTATTTGCAATGAAGTAATGGGGCCAGATGCCATGATCTTAGTTTTTTGATATTTAGTTTTAAACCAGCCTTTTAACTCTTCTCCTTCATCCTCATCAAGAAGTTCTTTAGTTCCTCTTCACTTTCTGCCATTAGATTGGTATGATCCGCATATCTGAGATTGTTGATGCTTCTCCTGCCTGTCTTGATTCTAGCTTGTAACTCATCCAGCCTGGCATTTCTCATGATGTGCTCAGCATATAAGTTAAGCAAACAGGATGACAACAGACAGGCCTATCATACTTCTTTCTTAATCTTGAACCAGTCAGTTGTTCCATGTGTGTGTTAGTTGCTCAGTCATGTGTGACTCTTTGCTACTCCATGGACTGTAGCCTACCAGGTTCGTCTGTCCATGGGATTCTCTGGGCAAGAATATTGGATCAGGTTGCCATTTCCATACAGGGTTATTACTGTTGCTTCTTGACCTGCATACAGGTTTCTCAGGAGACAGGTAACATTCTGTGGTATTCCCATCTCTTTAAGAATTTTCCACAGTTTATGTGATCCACATAGTCAAAGGCCTTAGCATAGTCAATGAAACAGAGGTAGATGTTTTTCTGGAATTCCCTTGTTTTCTCTATGATCCAGCAAATGTTGGCAATTTGATCTTTGGTTCCTCTGCCATTTGTAAACCCAGCTTGGATAGTTTGGAAGTCCTTGGTTCATGTAATGCTAAAGCCTAGAATGTAAGATTTTAAGCATGACCTTACTAGCATGGGAGATGAGTACAATTGTCTGATGGTTTGAATGTTCTTTAGTACTGCCTTCTTGGAAACTGGTACCATGGCTCATTCATTAAGATCTTTTCTGTACTGTTCCATGTATTCCTTCCATCTCCTTGATATCTTAAGCTTCTACTAGGCCTCTACCATTTTTGTCCTTTATTGTGCTCATTTTTCTGCAAAATATTCCCTTGATATTTCCAGTTTTCCTGAAGAGATCTCTAGTCTTTCCCCTTCTGTTGTTTTTCTCTATTTTTAGGCATTGTTCATTGAAGAAGGCCTTCTTGTCTCTCCTTGCTATTCTTTGGAACTCTGTGTTTAATTGGGTGTACCTTTTCCTTTCTGCATGGCTTTTCCCTTCTCTTCTTTCTTCAGCTATTTGTAACCAGTCCTCAGATAACCACTTTGGCTTCTTGCTTTTCTTTTTCTTTGGGATGGTTTTGCTTGCTGCCTCCTGTGCAGTATTACAGATCTCTATCCATAGGTCTTCGGGCAGACTGTTTACTACACACTGTTTACTAGATCTAATCCTTTGACTCCATCTGTCACCTTCACAAATCACTTTCTTGATTTGATTTAAGTCATGACTGGCTAGCCTAGTGATTTTCCCTCATTTCTTTAATTTAAGCCTGAATTTTGCTATGAGAAGCTGATGATCTGAGCTATAGTCTGCTCCAGGTCTTGTTTTTACTGACTGTATAAAGCTTCTCCATCATCAGCTACAAAGAATGTAATCAATCTGATTTTGGTTTTGACCATTTGTGATGTCCATGTGAAAAGTGTGTTAGCTGTGATCAGTGCATTCTCTTGCCTGAATTCAGTTAACCTTTGCCCTGCTTCTTGCATACATTTCTCCAAATCTCTGAGCCTTCTCATTACTGTCTGAACCCCTCTTTGTGACTTCACTTTCTAAGCTTTTTCCTGTGGTACATCTCCTCACTTATGTTTGCAAACACATAATGTTTCCTTTCCCTTTTGTCTTTCCTCTACATTTCCTGTGCACACAACTTCGGCTTCTATCAATTCTAATATCTTGCAGAACTCTTGAAATTGAGTACCACAGAACATAACTCGGTCTGGAGGCAGTTTATTATGATAGAACTATAATATTGTTTCTAGATCATAGCACAGACGGAGCAAACTCTGAACTAAATTAAAGACACTCAGGTTTTATAGAGATGAAACATGCACTTAGATTTCATTATATCACCTCATATGATTTAAGCTGAATATGCACACATATATGCAAACCAAATTTTATTATTGTTCTTTTTTTTTTTTTTTAGAAAAAAGGAGTGTTGTCTCATTGATCCACTTGTTGTTGTTTGAGGTGTGTAACTGGACTTGGATAGATAGATTTTGTAACCAATAGAATGTGTACTGCTTAGCCAAGTGAGCTGCTTCTAAAGCAAGTGTCCTGAGCTAGTTTAAAAAAACAAAAAGAAAAGAAAAAAGCTACTTTTCCTTGTAAAAAAAAAAAGTATAATGACTTTTTAAATATGGTGGGGGCAGGTAGGAGGAATGTCTCAATATCAAATCTTTTCACTTATTTTCATATTTACCACTATACAACCCAACACATTTATTTTTTACACCAAAGCTTCAGAGAGATGATGAAACCATGTACAGTATGATAAGTAGAGTTAACAATACTGTATTGTACACATGAAAGTTGTTACAAGGGTAGATATATGAGAAAAAAATTATAACTATGTGAGGTGACAGATATTGGAAAAGCTTACTGTAATTGTTTTAATATATACATTTATTAAATCATTATATTATACACCTAGAGCTAATACAGTATTATGTCAATTAAATCTCAATAAAACTGAGAAAGAATCCTAAAAGCACTGATGATTTTACCTGTGCAAACCCATAAAATAATAATTCACTGCTTCAAAGGAAAGAAAAGCAACTCTACAATCTTCTTCCTTTATTTCAATTCTACATTGTTTTAAGTTTAAAATTGAAATTATTATCTATAAATATTATTTACGTTATCACCTTTTATTAGATTATCACACTTTTATGGATACTGATAATGTGGTACTGAAAACTAGGGTTATAGGAAATCCTGAAAGTAAATGAGACATAAAGGCATCCTCAAATGCAAATGTTTCCTAGAATCAGACATATTTTTACAATTTCAACTTTTCAGAATCAATGTCTTGCAATTCACATGTATATATTTGATATAATAATGTTTCAATTTTTCCAACAAATCTACTTTCAAATTGATGGTTAATCCTAAACTAAATTAGTGGCATACTACCTCAGACAGTAAAGAAACCATATGCAATGTGGGAGACCTGAGTTAGATTCCTGGGTTGGGAAGATTCCCCTAGAGGAGGACATGGTAATCTATTCCAGTATTCTTGCCTGGAGAATTCCATGGACTGAGGAGCCTGGCAGGCTACAGTCCATGGGGTCGCAAAGATTCAGACACAACTGAGGCAACTAAGCACAGAAGCAAAAATTCTTGAGAATGATCTCTAGGAAAAATAATAATAGCTAACATTTTATTAATCCTTGGGCACCTTACTCCATGCTTAATAGACTATTATTAAGTATTAAGCCTGGCAGGCTACAGTCCATGGGGTCACAAAGAGTCAAACACGAGTGAGCATAAATGCACACTCATGATATAGAAAATTTTATATATAAGAACTAAAGCTTAAAGTCTGTGGAATCACAAAGTACTGGACACAACTGAATGACTGAACTGAACTGAAAGCTTAAACAAGTTAAGTTGCTTTCACAAGATATTAAAATCAGTAAATATTAAAGCCAAATATCGATCAAGGTCTTTCTGACAAGTCTGTACTCTCAGCCATCATGTGATCTATGGCTCATTCCCTTTTAGTACAGCCAATGTTTACTGCCCAACTTTATTCTCCAATAATTTCAACTTTATTATAATAACTTACATGATTCTTTGACATAATATAGATCAAATACTTTAGATGGAAACCATTTTCTATTTAGTGCTATGAATTTTATTGCAATATTGTTAACGATTTTGTTTTAACCATAATTACTGTGATTTCTTATTTCTGAACTCTATGCTGCAATTTCTTGGGTGCCTTTGTTTAAGTTGTGATTGTGGGATGTACATGAGACAGAATAATAGAATAATAAAGTTTTCTTGAAGTTCTTGGCTAATACAGTTTTAGGCACTGGATCCAAAAGAGTTTATAAATAGTATAGCTCAAATTCTAATTTAACAACAGAAATTGTCCTATATTTACATTTTTATTACCTAGCATTTATCTTCTAATTATAGTCACCAGTTATAATACTTAACGGTAATTTCAAAGTCATGAGGTTTTATGCCCTCTAGCTCATCTTCCACATTATTTAATGGAAAAATTGCGACCCAAGGCATACAGAAAGAAGTGAGTATATTTATAGTGAAGTGATGGATTTTTAATTATGGGGTTGTAAATGGAATTGTGAGAATAGCCTCAAACAGTTACTAAGAATAAGCATGAGAAACTTACTGGTTATCCACATGTATCAAGCCCTTTCATCTAGAAATACAGATGGGAACTAGGAACCAGATTATTCAATAGTTAATCCTTCCACATTTTTTTTAAGAAATAGGTCAAAGATAGCTAGAAAAGTTGTTTTTCCTTTTCCCCCTCAAATTTAATTATTTTAAAACACTGTAATATTTTTAACTTAAAATATGGTTGCTAAGCTGACATCTTTATACTTTAAAGGAACTATTATGAATGGGCTAAATGAATTTTTAATGACCTTTAATCTTTGGACTCAAAAGTTCAGAGATAATTGAAAACAAAAAGTTAGATGGAATCTCTTTAGAAACAGGAAAAGTAAACATAATTGACTCTATTAGTGTGCCAGTTATGGCTCTAAGAAAGGATAGTTACTCTTTGAATGTACACTTGCTTAAGAAGATAGTAATTACCAAGCTGGAATTCACAATGTAGAGCCCCAAACCCTTTAGTCACTAGGAAGGGTATTTTACAGTCAACTACAACTGGTTATGAAGTTTTCTGGGATGATGACTGATGAATCAGCATCCAGCTTTATCAGAATACTTTGTATTACAGTTCTTTTTAACTTACACTAAAGTTTAACTAAAGTTAAATATAAATATATTATAAGTATATTTAACTTATATGCAGAGTACAGCATGAGAAATGCTGGGCTGGAAGACGCACAGGTTGGAAGAAGCACAAGCTGGAATCAAGATTGCCGGGAGAAATATCAATAACCTCAGATATGCAGACGACACCACCCTTATGGCAGAAAGTGAAGAGGACCTAAAAAGCCTCTTGCTGAAAGTGAAAGAGGAGAGTGAAAAAGTTGGCTTAAGGCTCACCATTAAGAAAACTAAGATCATGGCATCTGGTCCCATCACTTCATGGAAAATAGATGGGGAAATAGTGGAAACAGTGTCAGACTTTATTTTGGGGGGCTCCAAAATCACTGTAGGTGGTGATTTCAGCCATGAAATCAAAAGACGCTTACTCCTTGGAAGGAAAGTTATGACCAACCTAGATAACATATTACAAAGCAGAGACATTACTTTGCCAACAAAGGTCTGTCTAGTCAAGGCTATGGTTTTTCCAGTAGTCATGTATGGATGTGAGAGCTGGACAATGAAAAAGGCTGAGCGTCGAAGAATTGATGCTTTTGAACTGTGATGTTGGAGAAGACTCTTGAGAGTCCCTTGGACTGCAAGGAGATCCACCCAGTCCATCCTAAGGGAGATCAGTCCTGGGTGTTCTTTGGAAGGACTGATGTTGAAGCCAAAACTCCAATACTTTGGCCACCTCATGTAAAGAGTTGACTCATTGGAAAAGACCCTGATGCTGGGAAGGATTGTGGGCAAGAGGAAAAGGGGATGACAGAGGATGAGATGGCTGGATGGCATCACTGACTCAATGGACATGGGTTTGGGTAGACTCCCAGAGTTGACGATGGACGGAGGGGCCTGGCGTGCTGTGATTCATGGGGTCACAAAGAGTCGGACATGACTGAGCAACTGAACTGAACTGAAGGCTCTTAACGGGCTTCCCAGGTGGTGCTAGTGTTAACGAGCCTGCCTCTTTACTTCTTGTTGCTGTTCTCAACAAGTGGCTTCCATTTTATGGCTTGAGATTGCTACTCAGGCTCCAGCAGTCACATTTAGTTTCAGCTAGCAGGAAAGAAAAAACAACAATGAGGACACTTTGCTTTCATTTAAGGGCACTTTTCAGAAGTTGTCCACAGTTTCTGTTTACATCCCATATAAAAAAAATTAAGTCCTATATTGATATTTAACTGTAGCTGAAGGTGAAAAATATTCTTTATTTCAGACAATCATGTGTTCAGCTTAAAATCAGTTCTATAACCAAGGGAGAGGAGAGCAAATATTAGGTTTGCATCAGCCAGATTACTTTTTGTCATTCACTGTAGATCTGTTGCATAACTATGTCAAACTCCCTCTCTTTCATTTCAATTGTGTTTAGTCATTCAGTTGTGTCTGAATCTTTGTGACCCCATGGACTGTAGATCAACATACTCCTCTGTGGATTCTCCAGGCCAGAATGCTGGAGTGGGTTGCCATGCCCTCCTCCAGGGGATCTTCCCAACCCAGGGGTCGAACCCAGGTCTCCCACATTACAGGCAGATTCTTTACCATCTGAGCCACCAGGTGGGGTGAGCTATAGTCCAAGGGATTGCAAGAGTCACTAGTGATGTGATCTCATTTCAGTAGTGATTTATTATACAGAAGTAAGGGCTTCCCTGATAGCTCAGAGGTAAAGAATCCGCCCGCCAATGCAAGAGATCCCTGGGTGAGGAAGATCCCCGAGAAGGGAATGGCAACCTACTCCAGTATTCCTGCCTGGGAAATCCCATGGACAGAGGAGCCTGGTCCATGTGGTTGCAAAAGAATTTGACATGACTTAGTGACTAAACAACAGCAACAAAATACAGAAGTAAACATTAATTGCATGACATCATCTACATATTTATTCCTTCCAAAATAGGTCCAGTTTGATAAGTGGAAATGATCTTTTCCATACAGAAATTATGTTGAGTTTATCTTAATAACATCATAGTAATGTTAACAATAGTTTGTGTAAAAGGGTGAGTGTGTGTTTCTGCCATGTCCCCGGGTTCTGCTTATGACTAGCTCTGTGTCTGCTTAAATAATCAGTGGTCTTACACTTAATTATACATTCATCAAATTGCATGATATTGAGTTAAAACTCAATAATAAAGTAATTTCAGAAGTTTCCCATTGGAGGTTTCATATGATTGCTTAACACCTGGTAGATTTGCTTTCTCTGATTTAACTAGTCGTCTTCTAAATCAGTCAGTTGCTCCACATAACGTCCAGAATAAATATATCAGAATCCAGTCACTTCTCAAAGATGTCCACTGATAGCCACCATCATCACACACCTAGATCGTGGCAAAGGCCTTCTAACTCATCTCCCTGTTTCAGTTTACTTTTCAACACTGAGATTTATTTCAACAATGAGAGTTATTCTTTTAACACATAAATCAAATCATGCCCCTTCTTGACTCAAAACCATTCAATAAAAGCAAGTGACCAAGCCCTTACTGGGACCTTCAAGACTCTACATGACCTATTGCTACAATCCCGTCCACTGATGCATGAACTTTGAAGTTAATCTTTTGCTTCTTTTTCTCTGACTTTCTGTACTATTACCTAGAAAGACCTCTTGTATGTCAAACACAGCAAGCGTACTCCTACCTCAAGGCTTTGTATCTTTTTTTTCCATCTGACCAGTATGCTATTTTTTTTTCAAATTAGTTGTGTGTCTCAAACCATTACTTCTTTTTCAATTCTTTACTCAAATATCACTACACGAGATGTCTTTCTTTACCATCCCAAATAAAGATCCTACCGAGACACAATACTCCCCTCACCTTTCTTCACTGTTCCTTATAGCATATATCATTATAACGTGCTTTTTATTGCTTTGTTGAGTGATTTGCTTATTGCTGTGCCTCTGCAGGAGTATATACTCCATGAGGGCAGGGACTTTGTTACATTTACTTCTGTTTCCAGTAATTAGAGTAGTACCTAGAGAGCACCGGTGCTTAAAAGCAGTGAATTATTAAATGAAAAAAAAAATGAATGTATATCCGCATGTTTTTTCCAAGTCCTTAAAAGTGCATTGCCTGATTCTATTTTTCAACATCTGCAGTGAAAAGGTATAAACTTTCGATGTTTTCCTCAACATTTGTTTTAGGAGCATTAGCTAAATGCTTCAAGACAAGAAACAGAAATCTCCAAACTTATCAGTTTGTGTCCATTAAATATGTACACCTTTTTGTATGTCAATCATACCTCAGTAAAATGGTTTTTAAAAAATTACAATATACTATACAGTTTTATATATGTCTCTTTGAGTTGCCATGGACTGTAGCCCAACAGGCTCCTCTGTCCTTGGAATTTCCCAGGCAAGAATACTGGAGTGGGTTGCCATTTCCTTCTCCAGGGGATCTTCCTGACACAGGGATCGAACCCAGGTCTCCTATATCTCAGGCAGATTCTTTACTACCAGGGAAGCCCCCAGTAAAGCCTAGAAAAGCTTAATTCTATAATAAGAATTTCATCCATATGTGATTATTGACAAAGTATATAGCTAGATAAGGGCCTTCCCTGAAGTCTCAGTGGTAAAGAATCTGCCTGCAATGCAGCAGACCTGGGCTCAATCTCTGGGTCAGGAAGATCCCCAGGTGAAAGGTATGGCAACCCACTCCAGTACTTTTGCCTAGAAAATCCCATGGACAGAGGAGCCTAGTGGGCTACGGTCCATGGGGTCACAATGAGTTGGACATGACTAAAGCAAGGGCAACACAGCATATCACATAGCTGTGTAAATTTCCCAGTTGGATCTGTATAAAGGTTTTTAGTGGACACTTTACTTGTGTACAAAAAACTAAATGATAATCTAAAAATTATTTTAGTGAAATAAAAATGAAAGTGGAATAAATATCATTGAAATTATTTTTTTATCTTTTTTCTGTGATTTATGCTCTAAAATATAAATTTTTGACCATAGTATTGAATTTTGAATTTTTGTTGCTTTCGTTCTATATATTACACTAGATTTTATTGGCATTCAGATAACTATGACTTAGTGCCAGCTACTGTATGTCATGTAAACAAAAATAAGCTTCCCAGTTAGCACTAGTGGTAAAGAATCCACCTGCCAATGCATGAGACACAGATACAGGTTTAATCTCTGGGTCAGGAAGATTCCCCTGGAGAAGAAAATGGCAACCGCTCCAGTGTAGTTGCCTGGGAAATCCCATGGACAGAGGAGTCTGGCAGGTTACAATCCATGAGGTCTCAAAGAGGACAACACAACTGAACCCACCTACATATGAACTGATAAAACAGCTAAATGGCATAATTATGAAAAAGATTTTGTGAGTTATGATAGCTAGGGATAGTCACATTAGTCCTTCTATGTTAAACAGAAAGGAATGTTTTACTGAAAACTATAATCACAAGCTGGAGTTAAGACTGCCAGAAGAAATAACAACAACCTCTGATATACAGATGATACCACTTTAATGGCAGAAAGTGAAGAGGAACTAAAGAGCCTCATGATGAAAGTGGAAAAGAAGAATGAAAAAGCTGGCTTAAAACTCAATGTTCAAAAAACTAAGATCTTGGCATCTAGTCCTATCACTTCATGGCAAATATTTGGGGAAACAGTGGAAACAGGGACACATTATTTTCTTGGGCCCCAAAATCAATGTGGAGAGTGACTGCAACCATGAAACTAAAACATGCCTGCTCCTTGGAAGAATAGCTATGACAAACCTAGACAGTGTATTAAAAAGCAGAGACATTACTTCACTAGCAAAGATTCATCTAGTCAAAGCTATGGTTTTCCCAGTAGTCATGTATGGATGTGAGAGTTGGACCATAAAGAAGACTGAGGACCAAAGAACTGATGCTTTTGAACTGTGGTGCTGGAGAAGACTCTCAAAAGTCACTTGGACAGCAAGAAGATCAAACCAGTCAATTCTAAAGAAAATCAACTCTGAATATTCAGTGGACTATTCCAATGAATTGAACATTGAAATAGTTCAATGACTGATGCTGAAACTGAAGCTCCAATACTTTGGCCACCTGATGGGAAGAGCTGACTCATTGGAAAAGACCCTAATGCTGGGGAAAAACTGAGGGCAAGAGGAGAAAAGGGTGACAGAGGATGAGGTGGTTGGATGGCATTACCAACACAATGAGCATGAGTTTGAGCAAACTCAGGGAGATAGTGGGGTCGCAGAGTCAGACACAACTTAGCAACTGAACAATAGCAACAATAATCATGGACCCCTTTTTTTTATCTTATTCAACAGAACTTCGATGAGTTTGTAGTTGACATGTTTACTAAACTTGGAGATGATGCATATAATAATGGCTAAGCTTGTATTGTTACCTGTATATTAGGTGCTGTACTTTATTTCAATTGATCTCTGCGGAAATCATATTAGATGTCCTATTATGTAGTAATAAAAAAAAAAAAACTAAATCAACTAAGTTAACTGGGATACCCAGCATCATACAACCAACAAATGGCAAGGTTGAAATCTATTTGATTTTACTCCTCAGCCCATGGCTGTAACCACTATTCCAGAATGCTTCTTATGGAAACTGGTACCTCTCCCTGAATGTAGACACTGAGAGGGAAAGTGGAAGCAAGTTTCAAAGTCTGCTACATAGTCCATAAAGTATATTAAGTTAGAATACTAGATTTTAACCAAGGTTCGATCAATAACAAAGTATGATCTTAGTTCACTGAGGTTTATAGGCTATTAAAATGGAATGATAACATTAAATAAGTTCAGTTAAATATTCATTAATATTCCCTGTCATAATAGTTCTATAAATTATCTTTTTTTTTTAATTATGTACAATACTTATACTGGTGAAAAGAAATTTGGATGTTGATGTAACCACAAGTTTAATATTAGCCAATTTTATAATCTTATTGCTCAAAATTAACAAATTTATAGTTAATTTGGGGTGTGTCCACAAAATAGAAGTGGTAGTGAAACAGGAGGGAAGGGGGCACGGCACAACCTTTGAAAGAATGACATAGCCCAAGGACATAACATAAACATTAGAATCAAATGGGTCCAAGATGGCAGACAAGTCAACTTTGGCCAGACCTTGATGCTCACTACAGGCTCACTGTAACAAATCAGCAAGCTAATGACACACTCAAGGGTGCCATGACAGTCCCAAGTGCCTGTGTGCTCAGTTGTGTCCAGCTCTTTGCCACCCTATGGTCTACAGCCCACCAGGCTCCTCTTTCCATGGAATTCTAGGCCAACCATCATAGACCAAAGAGTGGGTGGTGGCCCAATTCCTGGAAATCTCTGCTCCTTCTCAAAATATTTAGAATGGTCCTCCCCCTCATTATAGAGCTGTTTATAGCTCAGTTGCACATGCTGTATCTGCCTGCAATGCAGGAGACCAGGGTTCCATCCCTGAGTCAGGAAGATTCCCTGGAGAAGGGAATGGGTACTCACTCCAGTATTCTTGCCTGGAGAATCCCATGAACAGAGATCCATGGCAGGTTACAGTCATGGAGTCACAAAGAATAGGGCAAGACTGAGCAATTAACACTTTTACTTCTTACTCGTTGTTGCTGTTCAGTTGCTAAGTCATGTACAACTCTTTGTGACCCCAAGGACTGCAGCATGCCAGGCTTCCCTTTCCTTCACTATCTCCTAGAGTTTCCTACTTAGTCCATTGAGTCAGTGATGCCATCCAACCATCTCGTCCTCAGTCACCCTAGCCTATAGAGTTACCCAGCCTATAAAAGCCACCACACCACATTTTGAAGCTGCACTCACCTTCTGTGGTGGCCCACACTCTGTCTATGGAGTGTGTTTTCTCTAAATAAATCCACTTCTTACTTATCACTTTGTCTCTCACTAAATTCTTTGCAAAGAGACATCAAGAACCTGAGCTTCATTAGGTCCTGAAACCGGGCTTGTGATCTCAGTTGGAAGATTATCAGTTTTGACTGGGTTGGAGTCCTGGAACATGGGTGCAAGTCTCTATCTGATATGAATGAATTTTAACAGCCCCAGTGAATTGTACCTGGGTCAGACAGCACCTTCAGTGTCCTTTAAATTCTGGACCCAGGAAATTGGGAGAACTAACTGCAAACACGTTGGGTTGGAATTTCAGGAGCCAAGTCAGGATGCAGGATTTGTGTGGGACTGGCCCAGAACTAGGAAAGTGTGAAGGTTAATTTTATATGTCAACTTGATTGAGCCATTGGGTGCCCAGATATTCAGTTAAATATTTTGAGGTGTATCTGTGAGATGAGATGAACATTTGAATCAGTAGACTGAGTAAAGTGAATGGCCCTCCCCACTATGGGTTGGCACCACCCAATCCATCGAGGGCTTAAATAAAAGTCAGAGGATGGGAGAATTTGCCTCTCTGCCTTCCTGCTTAAGGTGTGACCTCAGTCTTTGTCTTCTCCTTTTCCAGGACTGAGGCTTAAAACTGTCAGCTCCCCCAGTTCAGATTTGGATTGTAACCATACCCCTGGTTTTTCTGGATCTCCAGCTTGCAGATGGAAAATCTTGAGACTATTTAGCCTCCAAAATTGAGTGGGTTGGTTCACCATAATAAATCTTTAGATAAAATGAAATATTTTCTATTTGTTTCATTTATCTGCAGAAACAAAAGGTGTCAGTTACAGTGGAAATATATCAATAGATCAAACTGAGTATCCAAAAAAGGTTTAATTCAAAAGCACCAAAGCTTTACAAACCTGGAGTCAGACTTCTCTGTCTCCCACTAGAGCTACATCTGCATCAGGAAAGTGCAAAATTGCAAGACTAAATAATTCATAAGGAAAAGGGAAGAAGGGAGAGAGAGAGAGAGAGGATGGGGGGTGGGGGTGGACAGAAGGAGGAAGAGAAAGAAAAATAAAGAGAAGAAAATGTAGTAGGCTTGGCAGATAGCTTGGCACTGTAGCATGCTTTGGCTATGGAAGAACATTTGCCAGGGAGCACTTTGCCTACAGAAGAATGCTGAGTAAGGGCAGATACTCTGGGAGAAAGGAAACCTTTTCATTAGTGTCAGTGCAGATTATCCCACATCTTTCCATCACATGAACTTTATAGATGTTTTGTAATAGCAAACTTAATCGCCAGTAAAAAGATAATATTTTCTATGTGCAAGAAATAGCTGAAGACACAAGTTGCACACTCTTCTTTAAAAACATTTCATCAGCTTCATTGGACTAGGAGGCTTCCCACACTTTGGTTTCTCCCTTTTGAAAAAAAAAAAAATTGACAGCGCGCCTGCAACCTTGTGTGGTCTAACACAGGGAACAAATGGCATTTGTAAGCACTTGCACTGGGCAAGTGGGTAGCGTCATCCATCGTAGTTACCCTAGGGCTGAGCCCAGATGGTGTTCCCTGGGAAGAGCTTGGCAGGAGCTTCACAAACAGCAGGTTCATTGCCTCTCTCTAGGTCAGGAACAGACCTTGAAAGGCGTTCTACCAACTGTATCTTCTCTAGCTCCCCGATCACATCACTCATTTGACTCCGTCTCTATCTGTCTGTCTCTCTCTCATTACTACTCTTTTCCTGCAAACAAATCTGCTTAAGTCCCCATACATTCAATCTTTTCCCCAAAAGTCCTGTTTGCAAATCCCTCTCTCAACCCATATTATTCTCCCTCTTTTTTTTTTTAAGATATATTTATTTTTAATTTTTGACTGTGGTGGGTCTTTATTTCTGCACACCTCTGCTTGTGGTGTGCAGGCTTCTCATTGCAGTGGCTTCTTTTGTTGTGGAGCACAGGCTCTAGGGCACACAGGTTTCAGTAGTTGCAGCACTGGGCTCAGTAGTTACAGCTTCCGGGCTCTAGAGTGCTGACTTAGTAGTTGGGGTGCACGGGCTGTTGCTCACAATATGTGGGAACTTCTCAGAGCAGGAATTGAACTGATGACCCATTGCAAGAGGGACCATCCTCCCTCTTCTAGGTTCATTACGTATTTATTTTCTCCAGAAGATTTTGCTGACTGATTGCACAAGACCCATATCATCTCAATCTCTATTACTGGAGAAGAGACTCTAGCTATTACATGCATACAATGTGATTAATATCACATAGAATGAGTAAAGCAAGTAAGTTTTCTCTAAATTCACTGTATAAAATGAAAAAAATTAAGGAACACTTCTAAGTCATGGATATTTTTGAATGGCTAACTTCTTCAATAGTTGTCAAGAATATTTTGCCACTTTTCTTTTCCAAGTCATATGTTCAGTTCAGTTCAGTTGCTCAGTCACGTCTGACTCTTTTCGACCCCATGAACCACAGCACACCAGGCCTTCCTGTCCATCACCAACTCCCGGAGTCCACCCAGACTCATGTCCATCCAGTCGGTGATGCTGTCCAACCATCTCATCCTCTGTCGTCCCCTTCTCCTCCTGCCCTCAATCTTTCCCAGCATCAGGGTCTTTTCAAATGAGTCAGCTCTTTGCATCAGGTGGCCAAAGTATAAAATGGAGCCTAAAACAAGTTACAAAATGTCCCACATTCATGCCAATGGTAGTAATAGGAACTGAGACTCAAGCCTGTACTTTTTAATCCAAGCTCAAATTTCTCCGTGATAATCATAGCTGCCTCAAGAGAAAACAGAGATATATTTTTATGACACAACTTAGACAAACAGTATGCTTTAGACTTTGCTGCTTAAACATGAATGTGGTAAGATGATTAGATAAGAGTCATATATAGGTAGTTGACCTAAAAAAAAAATACAGAAATGTAGAGGAAGTCAAAGGCAGAAAAACAAAAATTAAACAAAAGTTGTAGATCAGGAAAACCCAAACTTGGAAAAGAAGTTAAAATGGTGTTTTCACATTAGTCTAAAGGATGATGCCATTTATTCTTCATTAAGAACTAAGAAGGACAAGAGGATTAAAAACAAAAGTCCTTCTTTCCTACCATAGTCTGCTTCAGTTTGCTGGCTTTGAAGATTGTTGATGAAGTGCTCCCTGGGAAATTTACATTCTCTGTCCTAAGAGATGGCAGAGATGACTCCCAGGATAATCCCACATTTCCCACCTTTTCCAGAGCCTTCATGAGCTGGGCCTTCTCATACCATTCACTAGGACACTGGTGAATATCTGATTTTCACTGGGAACTCAATTTAAGTACTTTTCAGAGAGAATGACCTAGAAGGAGACAACACAGTCCAGAAATATTGTTGGTATAAAACAAATGTTGATGGGGCTGAGGATGGAGCCAGCACAGAATTTTTCATTGTTGTTGTTGTTGTTGAGTCACTCAGTCCTGTCCTACACTTTGTGACCCCAAGGACTGCAGCACGCCAGGCATCCCTGTCCTTCACTACCTCCCAGAGTTTGCTCAGATTCATGTCCATTGAGTCGGTGATGTCATCCAACCATCTCATCCTCTGTTTTTTTGGTGATTCTTAAAACTAATAATTTTAAACACCAGAAGGAGTCAGAGTTTATGGGCACATTCATCCTTTCCTCTATTTTTTCTGAAGAAATCCTGGCCCCAAACTTGGATGCCTGCTTCAGCAAAATATAGTTAAACTGATCCAACTCCCTCTGGAAGTATCAATAGATAGCTGACTGTTTATCAGCCGATAATAGATTACCAGCACATAGCCTCTCAGGGGAGAGGTGGCTGGGAGAACCTCTTCCCACTGCCCTGCCTCCTGAGAAGTGTTACAGTTGATAGGAAATCCTTAACAACCTTACATGTCCAATGATTAGTGTTCCAACAATGATTTAGCAACTTTTATAGGTTGAAGCCTGGCCAGCTGCCAAGCTGGCCTATCCCTTATTGCTCTGGATACCCTTCTTTATGTTAGGAGGCTGGTATAAACCCAAGTAAGCACTTAAGTGTCTCAAGAATAGATTAATATGAGGTGGTTTTGAAATTTTCTCATTCATCATTCTTCATTCTTTCCAGTTTCCTGAGGTGCATGTGATCCCATTTTGATCTTATCCTCACCTCTAATTGTTCCACTTCCCAAACCCCTCAGTCAAACAAACCCACTCAGATCATACCTTTCCTACCTCCACTTGCAGGTCCCACCATGAGCACTGGATGTGAACTGAATCCTCCAGCTTTTTGATTCCTTTACTCCTTCCCAATCCATATCCCAAGGGCCTCATTCCCTTTGGATTCCATGATCCATCATTTCAGCAATACTCTTGACAGTATCCTAAGGTCCTTTAATTAATGTGCTCAGGACTGGAGGTTGTGGACACCCAGGTTAAGTGTCCATTGCCTAGATCACCTTTTGTTGTTCTTCTTGGCACCTACCTCAGAGTTAACAGTTATTAAACTGAAGCTCTGTTTAGTTATTAAACTAAAACTTCATTATTAAAGCTGAAATTTAATAAGTGGAAATATTCTGTAAATGGATTATTCCAGATTAGTTCAGTGTTCTCATTAATTGCAAATAAGAGAATTCTTGATATTCTTTTTTTTTCATATTGAAGATTGGTTTACTTTGTTGCCTTATGAAGTCAGTTATATTAAATATGACAGATTTTTTAAAAGTTTACATATTTAGGGCATATATAAAATTGTATAGTAAAGACATTAGTAGTTTGGAAAGTTGTTTTCTGAATAGGTGCAGAGGTGAAAATATTCTCTAAAAGTTCTTACTAGAAGCTTTTAAAGTAAAGTTTTGTTATAAGCTTATTTTTTGTATGCTGCCTCATTTTTTTTCCCCAGCTTTTTGAGAAAAAAAAGTTAATTAAGGGTTCCTGTTAGATGGGTTAAAGTTAATCAAGACTGACTACACTGGAACAAAGTTTTTGAAATGACCAACAAACTTGGTTAACTTGTTTCTTTTGAGGCCACATATTGCTTTAAAGTCAGTAGTTATATAACTCATCCATGGTAAATGGCAGTTTTCTTTTGCCAACATCATTTTAATTGTAAGTTCCAATTTCTTCAACATTTTTTGTTTGTTGGTATGAGGCCAACTTACTCAGCACCTTGGTTTGCTGTCCCAGGTAATATATTGGTTTTCTCTCTTGCCCATAATTTAATTCAAGTAAATATAACCCCCAGCCTACAATTTATAATTAGTAGCTAAGTATATGAAATTATCCATTAGTTATACTTCTATATTTTAAAATGTTAATATAAAAATTTGGTCAGCAGTCCATTTCTTAAAAGTCTAATTTGTTATTTTAAATTATAGACTTTTTATTATTTTATCACTTAATGTAAACTCAAACTCTTTTACCAATAGTTATAGCTTTTGTTTCATGCCATGTAAGTAATTTCAGTTTTAGGGACAGAAATTCCAATCTTAGTACTATTTTATAGAAATACAACTTACATTTTCCTATTTTTCTTTTTCTTGGTCTCTTGTGCTAAATGTAGACACATTCCTATTTATTTAAACAAACAGTGGGTTAAGAAGACAGTCTTGAGTTTCTCTTTATTTGATTCTGCTGTGTATTTCTTTAGTATAAAATATGCTTTACTAAGGAAAAATAGTTTTCCCTTCCCTGCAAGTGAAATGAATCACTCATCCAGCAATGACATGAAAATATGAAGTAAATTTTTAGTTAGTATATGTGGCAAAGTTACACAAGCCCACCATGGCTGAGGCCAGTGAGACAGAAGGATGGCTCCCTGAAAAAGATCGATCATCTCACTGCTTCTGGCTCAGGTAGCTAATTCATTATCACCATCCCCAGATGAAAACTTCCAAGAGGGGGTTGGTATATGGGCAGGATAACCAATCATCTGGCATGATGGCTTTAAATATTAATACCAATTCACAGACCTTGCTTCTAGAGTTTCTGGTCAGAAAGTTTGGAGTAGGGTGCAGTTAACACCACTTTAATAAATGTATTACTCCCCATGGCATCTACCACATGTTATTCTAAAGCATATGGTACATGAACCAGACCTTGAGAAAAAATATCCTAGACATCACACTTCTGTATTGAAATTTTCATCTGCTGTTCTAGTCAAAATAGTCAACTAGTAGCAGTTTTCTAGGGCTAAAACTAATGTTTTTCCTGCCATATTTATTATATTAAAACATAAAATTGACTTGCCAAAAGGTTGGAGAACTCAATGTTGTGATGGAGTAATATTTTGAAGTATTAACCAACATATATCCCCTATAATTATGGTACCTTGTGGACCTTTGGCATTAGGGCAGCTAACAGTTGACTTCTGGAAGAAGTGTAATTGTAGAATCAAAGAACAGCCTATTTAGGATCAAAAGCTTATGGACATATTTTTATGGGCAAAATCTACCCAACAGGTAAACACAAGGCACAAAGAAACTAGATAACTTAAGGGAAATTTTACTTCTTTCTTCTCTTCACTCTCCACTTTTCCCACCCCAAGATGAAAAGCTAACTCCAAAATATGGAGGGAAGAAAAGAGTGAAAAAGAGATGTAGGAGTGAGTGGACATAGTGGGGCCTGAGATGGAGATAGCCATGCTCTGCTGAGCAGAGTCTTAAGGGACCTCTGTTTTGAGGGACAGAAGGACTCTAGAAATTTTGTTGAAAACAAGTGGAGAGGGAACCTTTGCCTCATTTTCCCTGATAGAGGTAAAGAAAGGGGAAAATTCTGAGTCAGACTGGGTTCACATAATCCATGAAGCCTTCTCAATTTCTTTACACAAGGTGTGCATGAAAACTCAACAGTGGCCACACGACTGGAAACGGTCAGTTTTCATTCCAATCCCAGAGAAAGGCAATGCCAAAGAATGTTCAAGCTACCACACAGTTGCAATCATCTCACATGCTAGCAAAGTAATGCTCAAAATTCTCCAAGCTAGGCTTCAGCAGTATGTGAACAGGGACCTTCCAGATGTTCAAACTGGATTTAGAAAAGGCAGAGGAACCAGAGATCAAATTGCCAACCTCCATTGGATCATAGAAAAAGCAAAGAGAATGCCAGGAAAACATCTACTTCTGCTTCATTGACTATGCTAAAGCCATTGACTGTGTGGATCACAACAAACTGTGGAAAATTCTTAAAGAGATGGGAATACCAGACCACCTGACCTGCCTCTTGAGAAATCTGTATGCAGGTCAGAAAGCAACACTTAAAACTGGACATGGAACAACAGACTGGTTCAAAATTGGGAAAGGAGTACATCAAGGCTATATACTGTCACCTTGTTTATTTAACTTATATGCAGAGAACATCATGAGAAATGCTGGACTGGATGAAGCACAAGCTGGAATCAAGATTGCTGAGAGAAATATAAATAACCTCAGATATGCAGATGACACCACCCGTATGGCAGAAAGCAAAGAGTAACTAAAGAATCTTGATAAAAATGAAAGAGGAGAGTGAAAAAGCTGGCTTAAAACTCAACATTCAAAAATCAAAAGATCATGGCATCCAGTCCCATAACTTCATGGCAAATAGTTGGGGAAACAATGGAAACAGTGATGGACTTTAGTTTCTTGGGCTCCAAAATCACTGCAGATGATGGCTGCAGCCATGAAATTAAAGATGCTTGCTCCTTGGAAGAAAAGCTATGACCAACCTAGATAGCATATTAAAAAGCAGAGACATTACTTTGCCAACAAAGGTCCATCTAGTCAAAGCTATGGTTTTTCCAGTAGTCATGTATGGATGTGAGAGTTGGACCATAAAGAAAGCTAAGTGCTGAAATATTGATGATTTTGAATTATGGTGCTGGAGAAGCCTCCTGAGACTCTTGAGAGCTCCTTGGAGATCAAGGAGAGCAAACCAATCAATCCTAAAGAAATCAGTCCTGAATATTCATTGGAAGGACTGATGCTGGTTCTGAAGCTACAATACTTTGGCCACCTGATGCAAAGGATGACTCATTGAAAAAGATCCTGATGCTGGGAAAGATTGAAGACAGGAGGAGAAGGGGAGGACAGGGGATGAGATGGTTGGATGGCATCATTGACTAGGTGGACATAAGTTTGAGCAAGTTCTGGGAGTTGGTGATGAACAGGGAAGCCTGGTGTGCTGCAGTCCATCGGGTTGCAAAGGGTCGGACACAAATGAGTGACTGAACTGAACTGAACTGAGACATGGATGACTTCCTTTTCCCTGGCAATCAGGAAGCGATAAAGAGCTATATGAATGAAGCCTCACTGAGCTTCTGTGATCTCAACACAGACAAGAATAGCAGAGTGACTGTGTGCACCCAAGAGGGCCCCAAGCTCTGAGTCATCACATGATCCATGGAGCCTCTGGACAAGATTAAAGGGTATCACAGCAGCCATCTGCATGGGCAAACACACAAAAACCAGACTAAACAAGGCGGCTGCAGGGGAGGCTGGGGTGGAGAGAGGATGGCCACCTGGAACAGATGTCCTCCGGAACTGCATGCCACAATGCAAGCTCCTTGAAATAGTATAGCTGCAAGCCCAGGGAAGGGGGAGTGGGTGAATTTGCAAGTTAGTGAAGGGATGGCCACATAGTGTAATAAGAGCTCGTGTTATATATATCAGTTGGAGGAAAAAATTTTGAATCTCTTTTTTAAATATCTGAATTTTGTGGATTAAATTGGTGGATAAAATGACAGCTTATTATGAGAATTCAAACTGTATACAGTAGCAATACATTTCAAACCAAAGCAGATGATTAAAGCCTTTAACTATCCCTTTAACACTGGATTGGCAATGCTTTGAGTCCATAGCCATTTTAAGTCTTTCCAGAAAGTAGTTGTACTTGCTGTGTCATTCTTTTAGTCTCTTCCAGTCCCAACTGTACTTATTATGTCTTAGCCACATTGAGTGCTCAGTAGCTCGGTCATGTCTGACTCTTTTGCGACTCTATGGACTGTAACCCACCAGGCTCCTTTGTCCATGGAATTTTTCCAGGCAAGAATACTGGAATGGGTTTCCATTTGCTACTCCAGGGGATCTTCCTGACCCAGGGATCAAACTCCCTTATCCTGTGTCTCCTGCATTGGCAGGTGATTCTTTACCATGATGCCGCCTGGGAAGCCCCTTAGCTACATTAGAAGCCACGAAAATAGGTTCTCTTTTTGGCTTTTGAGGAACTCACTGCTTCTCTTTCTACTTTAGTGAGTGCTATCAAGTGCTGCTGCTCAAGAATATATTTTTTTGCCTCATTTTCTCCTCCTGTATTAATGTGTGTGTGTATATTTATGCATGTTTTTACTTGTGCTTTTATTTTTTGTGTTTCTTCATCCTGCTTTACTAGATCTAAGCCCATTTATATTAAAGTTGTAAGAACACAAAGATGAGAAGTTCTGACTTTCAGAAACTACAGTACAAAAATTCAGTTTGCACTAGTGTTATGAAGAAATTCTTTATGCTTGTGATATTTTAACAGCCAGCTTCTTTGTAATACCCTGTGAAAGAAACAATTCTTGCCATTCCACTGAAAGCACGGCTCTATACAGCAGATCATTGCCTCTGTACTAAGAGAAAGGAAGCCTTCATATTTGCAGCAGAACTTTCTTTTCTGCTGAGGAGATACACAAAGGGTTTTGCTTGTGTTATTGTTGCTGTCGTGTCAGTGATTTTAGAGGAGTGGAAAGAACAGGTGTTAGCTGTACTGAATGCTTGAAACAACTGGAATTCAAAAAAGTTAAAGGACTTCTCTGATCTGTTGTCACAGAGTAAAAATCAGAGACATGAAGCCACCTCCTGGAAAGCTTGCTTGCTCTGTGTCATGTGCTTAGTTGCTCATCTGCGTCCAACTCATTGCAACCTCGTGGACTGTAGCCCACCAGGCTCCTCTGTCCATGGGATTTCCCAGCCAAGAATACTGAGGTGGGTTGTCATTTCCTTCTCCAGGGGGTCTTCCCTACCCAGGGATCAAACCTGCATGACAGATGAGTTCTTCACTAGTTGCACTACCAGGGAAACTTGTGTCACATCCAGTATTAAATTTCGTCTTTCTGTAAGACTTAGACCACCTCAATTTCATGTAGCATTAAGTATTCTAACAGGATGGCCTAACTTCTCAGTTTAGAAAGTGACAACCATGTAGTTGATATTTCTCCATGTCCTGGAGAATATAGGTCTCACGGTATAGAGGGTCCGTGAGAAAGCTTGACTATAACTTCACTTTTCCAAAACCAATGTCTTTTGCAATCTAGATTTATTGTAAGAGCTTTGTTAACTGGTTGTGATAGAGACATAGAAAAAAAATCAAAGAGAAAAAAATCAAAATTTCAAGCAGATAATCATCTTTCTCACATAAAACAAGTATTTTACATGTCTTCATAGGTATATAGTTGTCCTTGCATGTACTTAAATATTTTTATCAGGTGTTGCCTAGCGGCAAATAAACACTTGCCTGTCTAAATTAGAAAACAGAAATAACTGAACAAGCCTAGGGGGAAAGTGAATTGCATTTTCAACATAATTAGCTCTTTAATTGTCAGGCCCAGCTTACTCAATGTATCTAGAAACAAAATTAATTATGATTTATTTAAACACTGTTTAAAGTGCATTATTCTTCATTTTCTGAAAGCTGAATTACAGAAGGAAAAATTCAGTCTTAGAATTGGTAGTGTTTACAAACCTCTAATTATGATTTTATAATGTTAATACAGTAATTATAGTTATCAGCATTGCCTAAATGTAACTTTAAAAAGAAAACAGCATACACTATAAGACTTTATAAATTACAAGAAAAAAAATCAACCTGTATATATCAAATCATCTCATAACAGAAACATTTCCATTTAAGTAAATAACCCAAACATTTTTATACCAACACACTCTAATCATAATTAATACATTTATTTATTGTGGTTCAAAACCAAGTAATATAAAATTTATCATCTTAACCATTTTTAAGTGTACAGTTCATATTAAGTATGTTTACATGTTTATATCTGGAGTTTACAAAGTCCAGAACATTTTCATCTTGCAAAATCAAAGCTCTCTACCTGTTCAACAAATCCTCATTTCTGCATCAATTCCCAAGCCCCTGGCAACCATCATTTTATTTTCTGTTCATATAAATTTGACTACTCTAGACACCACATCTGGAGAAGACAATGGCACCTCACTCCAGTACTCTTACCTGGAAACTCCCATGGATGGAGGAGCCTGGTAGGCTGCAGTCCATGGGGTCGCAAAGAGTTGGACACGACTGAGCGACTTCACTTTCACTTTTCATTTCCATGCATTGGAGAAGGAAATGGCAACCCACTCCAGTGTTCTTGCCTAGAGAATCTCAGGGACGAGGGAGCCTGGTGGGCTGCCGTCTATGGGGTCGTACAGCGTCAGACATGACTGAAGCGACTTAGCAGCAGCAGACACTTCATCTAAGTGGAATCATATAGTGTTTGTCCTTTTTGTGACTGGCTTATGTCACTGGGACACATTCATTCACGGTATGACTTTTGTAAGAATTCCCTTTCTTTTTTTCTTTTTTTTTTTTATTAGTTTTGCCATACAATGACATGATATCGCCATGGGTTTACATATGCTCCCCCTCCAGAACCCCCCTCCCTCCTCCCTCTCTCCTCCCTCCCCCCGGGAAATCTCGATGCACCAGCCCCGAGCATCATTCCTGGGCTGGTGATTGATTACACATATGATAATTAACATGTTTCAATGCCATTCTCCCATATCATCCCACCCTTGCCCTCATCCACAGAGTCCACGAGTCTGTTCTATACATCTGCGTTCCTTTTGCTGTCTCGCATGCTGGGTTCTCGTTACCATCTTTCTAAATTCCATATATATGCGTTAGTATACTGTATTGTTGTTTTCCCTTCTGGCTTACTTCACTCTGGATAATGGGCTCCAGTTCCGTCCACCTGAGTAGAACTGATTCTTTTTAAGACTGAGTAATATTCCATTGTATGCTTATACCACCTTTTGTTTATCCATTCATCTGTTAATAAACACTTGGTTTGTTTCTGCCTCTTGGCTATTGTGAATAGTCGTGTGATACCATGAACCCAGGAGTATGATATCTCTTCAGCTCCTGCTTTCGGTTCTTCTGGATACACCCAGAAGTGAGATTGCTAGATCATATGATAATTTTACTTTTAATTATTTGAGGAATGACTATAATGTTTTCCATAGTAACTGCATCATTTTACATTCCTATCAACACTATACAAAGATTCCAATTTCTCTGTATCTTTGACAAAGTTTGGTCTTTTCTTTTCTTTATAGTAGCTGTCCTAACGTGTGTGAGGTGATACCTCATTGCCATCTTGATTTGCATATCCCTAATGAGTAGTGATTTGGGGCATCTTTGCACATGCCTGTTGGCCATCTATATATCATCTTTGGGGAAATATCTATTCAGATCCTTTGCCTAAATATGAATTTTTTTTAAAATCAGCCTCATATAATCACTACATTTTTTAAACAAAAGACAGAAGAAATCCTTTTAAAAAAAAAATCAGGACTGGGCTTCCCTGGTGGTCCAGTGGTTAAGAATCTGCCTTACAATGCAAAGGACACTGGTTCAGTCCCTGGTCTGGGAAGATCCCACAAGCTACAGAGCAACTAAGCCCATGGGTCACAACTATTATTGGCCCCATGCAGTGTAATTGCAGAAGCCCACTTTCTCAGAGCCCATGCTTCCCAACCAGAGAAGCCACCACAATAAGAAGCTGGTCCACGGTAACTAGAGAGTAGTGAAATTTTATTGTTTAACCTTTTATTTTGTCTTCAGATCTCTTAGAAAAGGAAATGGCAACCCACGCCAGTATTCTTGCCTGGGAAATCCCATAAAACAGAGGAGCCTGGTGGTCTGCAGTCCATTGGGTTGCAAAGAGTTGGACATGAATAAAACAACAACAACTAGCTGATTAAAAAAGGGAAGGAAAAGAATTGTGTGTTGATCATTCAGTTGGGTTTGCAGAAAATAAAACCTGACCTAGGCTTGATTTGATTAGGTGATTATGGCTCCCTTAGGTAGAAGTAACACCACAGTCTTGGGTTCTTCTAAGATCCAGCAGAGTGTCCTGCCAGCCCTGAGGTTGTGGTCCTTTGACGAATATTAGAATGGTTTCAGGGAAGTTTTGAAACACTCACTGCCCTTAACTTTATTTTGAAAGAGTCTACAACCCAGGGGCTTTTAGCTGCTTCTTTCACAGAGCTCTAGCCTCACTGCCTAGCCCACGCCCTTGTTCTGATGGAAGGAGATAGTTTGAATATTCTGTGAGAAATACAACTCTGTACAAGTTGAGAAAATCCTTTGTATTCTTTGCTCCCATTAAGGGTAATCCAAAACAGACCAAAAAAATCCCAGGGCAACACTTCTAGTCATGAACTAATCATCATTTTACACCTCAGTATGTTCATGCCTGCTTCAGGCAAATTTCCATGAGAATTTAAACGTTTTGATTTCTCAATAACCACTGACAAAATGCAAGGGGCCTGAGCACCCGTGGCAGGCCTCCCCATGTGTGAATTCCCAAAACCTACTTATTTGCCAACAGCTGCAACAGTCTTCTGATCTCCAAAGGTACATTTGCTCGGAGCCCAGCCTTTGTTTAGATCAATTAAAGTGCCTTGGGCAAAATGTATGTCTTTTCCTTTAATGTACTTTTACCTCTGAGTTGCCTGCAATCTATTTACTGTAAAGGAAACTTAACAATATGAAAAAGCTTATGGGGGGCAGGGATGCAAAGCATACTGAATTCTAGAATGTCGTTGGAAACTTCTAGGGGGGAATTTGTTCTTGAATCCTGTGTCAGTTACTAATTGAAATAGGCTATTTCATACTAAAGGAGATACAAGCATATTCTGGATAGGGGGAAGTATATGCCTAAAGCTCTGGCTTTTCTATTTTGATTGAGCATCTTCAGGGAATATATGCCTTTTCCAGTCTGAACAAAATTAAGGAACACTTTGAAACTATTTATTAGTACCTAGGTGCATGTGAAGAGTAGGTATGGTCCTCAAGTTTAAGCTGGAAGAAAAGAAAGAAGTAAAAAGATAATTATAGGGATCCAAATGATTAGGGCCCCCCCCAAATCAATAAAAGACTGAGTTATAGGATGGAAAACACAAAGCAATATTGCCATAGCCCAAGGTTATAGGAAGGCTGACCTGAACAAAATGCAAACAGACTATCAACTGCTCTCATAAAATTAAATTCTCTTTCAATATTTGAATATAGTTTTAAATTTTCCTCTCTTCATTTTGCCTGATTGTTTTCTTCCTTATAAATGTTCGAACTTTCATGTCACCTGACGATTGGGAGTATAATGAAATTCATGTGCTCAGGCTAAGTCACTTCAGTTGCGTCTGACTCTGTGCGACCCTGTCCCTGGGATTCTCCAGGCAAGAATACTGGAGTGAGTTGCCATGCCCTCCTCCAGGCAATCTCCTGGGATTGAACCCATATCTCTTCTGTCTCCTGCATTGGCAAGTGGGTTCTTTACCACTAGTACCACTTTGGAAGCCCACCATTAATCCTAAATGTCACTAAAAGGCAATTAACAATAGCTTATTTATCGTTGCTAACTGGTGGATTGCTGTGAAGGCAGGAACACATATTTTGGTTGTAGTTTTAATGAATGCAAACACTTTCAATTGTGGATTGGTTTTACAGTTGGCGTTTTGTTTGTTTTGCTTCATCTTGGTAAATGACACTGAATGTGTATCAGGGCCCTGCTCCAAAATCAGTTTATATATAATAACTTATCATTTTTTCATCTTAGTTCTTGCCTATATGCAAAGACAACCAATGCCTATGGTAGCTGTTTCTCTCCCTCCATATTCAAAGCCCTGTTGACAGCCAGCCAGATTCTCACTTTACAAAACTTGCTGGGAATCCTTCTGAAGTTTCCTTGAGGACTGAAGGTCTCTGCCTACGTATTTGAGAAAGCAAGAAAAAATCATGTGATCATCTGGCCCACGGTTCACTTTCACCACTTTTCCCATCGGGTAATTGAAGGTGAAAGCGGAAGTCACTCAGTCATGTCCAACTATTTGCAACTATATAGTCCATGGAATTCTCCAGGCCAGAATATTAGAGTGGGTATGGGTAGCCTTTCTCTTCTCCGGGGGATCTTCCCAACCCAGGGATTGAACCCAGGTCTGCCACATTGCAGGCGGATTCTTTTACCAGCTGAGCCACAAGGGAAGCCCAAAAATACTGGAGTGGGTAGCCTATCCCTTCTCCAGCAGATCTTCCCGACCCAGGAATCGAATCAGGGACTCCTGCATTATAGGGGGATCCTTTACCAAATGAGCTAACAGGGAAGCCCATCTCATAATTAAAAGATAATAATTAAGGGATCATTTTTTCTCAAATCCTCCTTACAGGCAGATCTTTTGCAGCAAAATAATATATTTTTGGTTTTTAAAAGTTTTCTAAGGATTATCAGCCTTAAATTCTCCTACAACAAAAATCATTTATTAATACTAAACATGTTTAATGCAATTGGTACCCATTTTTCTTCTTCTCTATGTAAAAGTATGGAATATCTACCCAGATTCTTTACTGTCTGAGCCACTGGGTAAGATCACAATTAAGTCACCCTGCACCTTTCCCCTCCATCATTTTACAATCTTGGCTTGCTTGACTATTGTCCATAGACACTAAATTGTCACCTATTTCTTCAGCTTTCCTTCAATTTAAATTTAATAATCAATAGAGACATACAAACTCTTGGTTCTGTCTTTTTACTTATTTTGTTGACAATGAACAAGTTACTGAACCTTTCTAAAACTATTTCCTTAATTCAGAAAATGTGTGTAGTAAAATGTATTTCATAAAATTTTGTAAGGATTAAATGCAAAGTTAACTGCATCCAATCCACTTAGCACAATGCACTTAGCACAGACATACAAACACTTGGTAAACAGTATACTCTCCATAGCTCCTAAGCTGAGGAAGAGAGTACCCAGAGACTCCATAACTTACAAGGTATTTCTTTTTTTAAATAAGAAAGAAAACCACTAAATTATCCTTTAACCAAAATTCATGAATTCCCAAGGAAAAGATCTTCTCTTCCTTCCGGTCACTTCCCAAGTGTTGCCTAACTATCCCTTGTGAATCTGATGTTCATGGGCAGAGGCTGTATTTCAGGCTTTAGCTATTGACCTTGTCCTAAGTAGGCTATTTCTTTGCAAATTTGTCCTCTGATTCCTTTAACACCCATGTGTTCTGCCTGCTGTTCTCATTTCCCCAACTCCTAAACTGATGTTACTATTCTTCAAACTGAGGGCATCCTGAGGATGGAAACCTACAGGGCAGCAGAATGAATTTAATCCCATTGTTAGTTTCTATCCCAAACTGCTCAGCAAGCAAAGAGCAACTCCTTATAGAATGTGTTGCTCCTGGGAGTGAAGGCGTAATGAACTGTAAAACCAGATGGTCCCATCCCCTGAAGCCATTACAGGGTTAACTCCCCACAATCATGGGAGCAGCAAGGGTGCCATCCCCTGCCAATTAGCTCCTCAAATTCCTGGGATAACCAACTCACCCTGTGTCTTCAAAAGAACTCTCTTTTGATTGGGAAAAATATTAAAATTCGTTGCAATGAAGAAGGAAAAGAAAAATGCTCAGTCCCTTGCTGTAGAAAACTGATAGGTCCTGTTTAATTTTCCTCCCAGTGATTCCAAAGGCTTAAGGTTTTAATCTGGGAAGGTAGAGGTGGCTTTTGCTTTTGGATTGAAAGAGTATACAAATACAAGTGATGCTTACAACTATACTCTATAAGGGACTCTATAAGGGACTTCATGCCTCTTACATGATTTTTACTGTGACTTTTTTTCCCCCTCTTTTACTCTGGCTTTTCTGTTTGTAATCTGATTTAAAAAATTCACCTTCACTGCAGGCACCAGTTCCCTATAAAAGGCTAATAAGAATGGTAAATGCACATCAAGAGAAGGCTCTTTTCATGGAAAAAAAAAAGCAAAGCTCTTACTGCAAATAAAATTGAAAATAATAACCCTGGTCCTTTCTGCTTTCTATACACCCTATTTTTAAATAATTGTTTTAGGGACAATAAGTGGGACATTTATGATCTTATTATCAGTCAGTGTGGTTCTAAAGACATTTTTTTCCCTCAGAACTTGGTGAAAATTGCCTTCATCCAGCAAAGACAAGATGAGGAAAAGAAGAGAAATCTTAAGTTTGTTCATTTGGTCTGTATTGCAACCTGCATTGCCCTTTGGCCTTTTCAAATTGTGGCACTGTGCTAAACCAAACACAAATCTTGCAATACTATTTTCCTTAGAGGCTGTTCCCAAAGATAACTATTCACTTATGACTTGAAATTTCAAAATACTTCAGACATTTAATTGGGGGAGCAAGTGCTATCACTTTGAAGAAGTGTGTACCTATGTTTCATCTGTAAATCTCAACTTAACAGCTGTAAGTTTCATCACTAGTTTCTACAAGTCTCAGCAATCTGTTCATGGGGATTCCCAAATAAATCACAGGTTCCCACTGAAGGACCTAACCTGAGGTTTCATTTTCCTAAGTAGAATATTTCAGAATATTTATTAGTCTTTGAAGAGAAAGCTTATTGCTAATGCCACTTTGGCTTTTAATCTGCTTTTGTCTATTTCTTATTTATCTCTACTTTACCTTCATTATTAACATGGCATTTATGAGGTATAATATTGTGTGGTGCCCTAGTCACTAAATCAAAGTCTATAGCTGTATACACTGCAATTAATCCTGATTAGTCAGGAGGGAAGAGAGTCTGCACACAGAAGTCCATTTAGCTATTTTGATGGAATTAACTTGTCCTACAAAATCCATAAACTAGCCATCAGTCAACATTTCATGAAGGAATACGCTGTTTATTTCAATTAGTTATCACGATTGAACATGCATAGGCCATGTCTCTAGTCTTAGTCACAATACCAGAAAAAGCAAAAATTTGATATGGCTAAGGGTTAAATCAGAACTATTCATACTCAGTCATCATCAGTCACAATAAATGTTTTTAATGAATGCATCAGGGACAGTTATTTGACTCAAGCTAGTTAATTTAGAATATCATTTGTTAAATTTGGCAAGTCCTATGGGGAAAAAAAAGGGAAAAAGCAACTCACATTTGTTTTGTGCCTTAGCAAGTGTTTTACATATTAACGCCTTTAATCTTTCCAAGCTTCTAGTGAAGGTATTATTATCTTCTTTTTGGGAAAAGGAAATGGAAGCTAAGAGAGGTTAAGTACTTTGCCTACAGTCATACTGCTAGGAAATAGTAGATTCTGGATTTGAAATTAAGGCCAACTTGAAAAGTTCACACCTTTCTCCAGGCCTGAAGCCCAGGCAGGAAATAGTTTCACATTCTTAGCTAATTCCTGGGGTTGCAACCAGGGTACACTGAAGTGATGTCCTAATGAGTCATCATGGCGTGGTCCCTTCTGATGTACAAATTGGCAAATGGAGCCTACTTACTTGCAGGAAAGAGAAGAGATGGTTTTACGATGAATGAATAATATTTTAAAATATTGACCTAAAGGATAAGTTAAACAAATTTTTTATTTCCTTGGCTTTTCTTTTTGAATTGGGAATAAGCTCACTTGGTAAATAACTGAAAGGCATTACAGGGCTTCCCAGATGTCACAGTAGTAAAGAATCTGCCTGTCAAATGGGAAATGCCAGTTCGATCCCTGAATTGGGAAGATCCCCTGGAGAAGAAATGGCAACCCACTCCAGTATTGTTGCCTGGGAAATCCCATGGACAGAGGAGCCTGGCGGGCGACAGTCCATGGGGTTGCAAAAAAGTTGGACATGACTTAGAGACCAAACAACAGTAACAAAGCAGGCACATTGTTCAGCACTAAGATTTTTCCTCACAGGACAAGATACCTTGGCGATTCCTTAGTGTTACGTTAGTACATAGAACTACCTCATTCTTAGTTGCAGTGTTCATTGTATGGATAAGCAGTGCTTTATTATCTATTCTACTGATGGACATGTTTTCCAAACTTCTTTTTCATTTCAATTTTCATTGCTTTGCTTTGCTTTCATTTTTGTCTGCCAACTCTTTCTGTTATTCAAACCATGCTTCTTCAATGAATAAACATATACCTTCATCATTTCAAAAATGTATAGGCATATCTGCAGATAGAAGTGGGATTGTTGGATCAAAGAGTAAAAGAGTTTACAGTTTTCTTTTCTAGGAAACTGCTTTCTGTAGGGACTACCACAGTTTTATGCCTATCTGTGATACAGGAGCATGCCTACTTTCTCATGGACTTAAAAAAAGATTTTTAAAATATCAAATTGGGGGACTTCAGCCATTCTGAAAGACCAGAAAAAAATGTCATTTTAGTGCACTTCTTTCATTCTTTGTCCCTCTTGGTTATTTCTTGTATGTGTGAAAGCTACTGAAAGTATGTATGAATTGTGTCCCTCATTGCTTTATTGAAATCTCTAATTGTCTGTGGTAGTTTTTCAGTTGATTCACTTGAGTATTTCCAAGCATATAACATTGTCTGCACACAGTAGTAGCTTTACCTTCTTTACAAACTCAACCTTTTCTTTTTCCTTTTTCTAATTGTGTTGGCTACTAACATCAGAATAACTTTTATAATGGTGGTGATAGTGAACTTTATTGACTTATTCTGACTTTAGTGGCAAAGTAACTCGTATTTGTTAAGCATAAAGCTGACTTGTATCAGTTCAGTTCAGTTCAGTTGCTCAGTCATGTCCGAATCTTTGTGACCCCATGAACCGCAGCTCACCAGGCCTCCCTGTCTATCACCAACTGCCAGAGTCCACCCAACCCATGGCCATCGAGTCAATGATGCCATCCAGCCATCTCATCCTCTGTTGTCCCCTTCTCCTCCTGCCCTCAATCTTTCCCAGCATCAGGGTCTTTTCCAATGAGTCACTTCTTTGCATTAGGTGGCCAAAGTATTGTAGTTTCAGCTTCAACATCAGTCCTGCCAATGAACATTCAGGACTGATCTTCTTTAGGATGGACTGGTTGGATCTTCTTGCAGTCCAAGGGACTCTCAAGAGTCTTCTCCAACATCACAGTTCAAAAGCATCAGTTCTTCGGCACTCAGCTTTCTTTATAGTCCAACTCTCACATCCATACATGACTACTGGAAAAACCATAGCCTTGGCTGTATGGACCTTTGTTGGCAAAGTATTGTCTCTGCTTTTTAATATGCTCTCTAGGTTGGTCATAACTTTCCTTCCAAGAAGTAAGCATCTTTTAATTTCATGGCTGTAGTCACCATCTGCAGTGATTTTGGAGCCCAGAAAAATAAAGTCAGCCACTATTTCCACTGTTTCCCCATCTATCTGCCATGAAGTGATGGGACTGGATGCCATGATCTTAGTTTTCTGAATGTGACTTGTATACAAAGAAACAAATTTTATTCTATTTCTGTAGTGTTCTTCTATAGAACTATTATTGTCATGAGTCATCTGCCTTTTCAGTAGCCATGAAATACACATGCTTTTCTTTTTAGATATGTAATGAAAAAAACTTCTAAATTAATAGCTTTCTGGATATTAAGTCTTACTCGAATTTGTGGAATAACCCTACTGGTTATAATAAAATATTTTTTTAATGTGGTGCAAGCTTCTGATTGCTAATATATACTTAAGATCTTTTGTATCAGAAATTCATAAGTGAGATCAGTCTGTCTATTAATTTCCTTTTCGTATAAGCTTTGCCATGATTTGGGATAGGTTTACACATGTGGTCCTCACTTTATGCTGCAGTGTGAAACTGTAAAAATTACCATACATACTGAAACCTTACACAGTGATCTTAATAATTCTTGGAATCTGGGTGCACATTTCACAGCAGCATAAATATTTGTGTTACCAGTTTCACCAGATAACTTCACATAAGTCAATTCACACTGACTGTTGAGATGACCAAAACAAGCCTTTACTGACTGTGAAAGGTCTTTTTTCAGTCTCCTCATGATCCCTGTTTTCTTTTAATGCAGCAACTAATTTTAGCTTTTTAGTTTGCATCCTAACTAAACTGGTTGGAATTTTCTATACAGTCTCCACCTAAAAGTAGATGCAAATCCTATGTTTAAATCATAGTTGCTTTCTTTGTGCTTAGTACATTTTATTCCATTTTTTTTTTTTTTTTTGGTGTCAAGGAGTGGAATATGGGATCTTAGTTCCCCAATCAGGGATTGAACCCATGCCCCCTACAGTGGAAGCATAGAATCTTAACCACTGGACCACCAGGGAAGTCCCTAGTACACTTTAGACTAAAGGATGTTCAAGAAAGTTTAGCTTGGTTTGTATAGTTATCAAACTTTTTCAACATGTTATGTTCCATGACATCAGCAGATCTAAATTTCATCCTATCTTTGCTTTAATGTTGCCCTTTTCACATCTTCTAATTACATCCAGTCCACTCTAGCATCAATCCCCATGGCATGACTTTGCCACACTTAAATCTTTAGTCACCAATTTCTTCTTTCCATAATCCAGTTTTAAAAAATATCTCATAGGTTTATCACTGGGAGATAAGGAAGCAACACAATTGCATGTGTTGCTGTCTGTGTACCAAATGAGGAACAGACAGTGACCAGTTGGCCAACTACCAGTAGACTTTGAAAGGGAGGGTATGATGGTCACTGACCACAATGCATATCTGCTATGTACATGTTGATTTGTGGGCTAAAGTCCTATCCATGAAGTTTCTACCTATATACTTACTCATAATTAATACATCATGGTGACTGAAAAAGCTTAACCCTGCTGTTGAGGAATTTGTGTTATTTAACTAAACTGTAATAACTGAAATTCATGCATATTGGAAACATGTAGTGTGAAGAATACATGTAAAGTATCTGGAAGTATTTTTAAATAGCATTTTAGAACAGTTTTAAAACATTAGACTTTTCTGCTTAGTATCAGATAGAATTCCTCTGTAAAACCATCTATTCTTGCCTCCTTTTTGTTTTCTTTCCCAAGATAACTATATGTATTCTATGGAAATCAGATGCTTAGATTTTAAAAAATCTTTCTGGGGTCATTAAAGAAGGCTGAAGCACCAAAGAACTGATGCTTTCAAATTGTGGTGTTGTAGAAGATTCTTGAGAGTCCCTTGGACTGCCAGGAGATCAAGCCAGTCAATTCTAAAGGAAATCAACCTTGAGTATTCACTGGAAGGACTGATGTTGAAGTTGAAGCTCCAATACTTTGGCCACCTGATGCAGAGAACCAACTCATTGGATAAGACCTTGATACTGGGAAAGAGAAGAAGGGGGCAACACAGCATGAGATGGTTGGATGGTATCACTGACTCAATGGACATGAATTTGAGCAAACTCTGGGAGACAGTGAAGGACAGGAAGTCTGGCATGCTGCAGTGCATGAGGTCACAAAGAGTCGGGGATGAATTAGCAACTGAACAACAACAACAAAGGAAATGATTAATTGCATCCAGGTTTCTAAATTTTTTTAAATAACATTAAATATTAGCTCTCCGGGTATACAGCAGATACAAGTTGATTGCTTCAGTTTGAATCCTTATATTAAGAAAGTGTACTTTTGTTGTTTTTTGTTATTTTAGTTGTTGTTGTTATCTGGGATCTGTTGTCCTCGAACCATCCTGCTATCTACTTTCCCTGAAACAATATTTGTTGCTGTTTGTTGCAAAAGAATTTGAGGCACTCTTGCCTGTCATGGCAGACCTTACCTTTTTAAAGGAGTCTGAATTACCTGTCTTCTAATTTCACTGAAAATGAAGCATGCAGATTTTGTTAGTGTTCATCTCGTACCTTTTGCATAATATTCAGAAGAGGAAAGGGAAATTGCTGCCTTACATTTTATGATTAAACTAAAAGTAGTCACTGGATTTTTTTCAACACAAAGCTAGATAATTTCATTAATTATATATACATCTAATCAATGACATTGAGTTTTTACATTGAAATGATTTATGAATTCTATTGTCATTGTAGCAACGAGCGGCTTGGTTTGTGGGAAAAGTGTGGTTATAAAAGGAGAGTAGGTGACAGTTTTAGGTGGGGGAGTGATGAGGGGGTGATGAAACAGTTCTGTATGCTGATTGTGGCGGTGGTTATATGAATCTATGTGTGTGATAAAGTTTCATAGAACTATTAAAAAATGAAGAGTGTATGAAAAACTTGTGAAATACGAAAAGGTTCTATAGCTTTTTATAACTGTCCCAATATCAACTTCCTGGTTTTAGTAAGTATACTATGGTTATGTAATATGTTATCATTGGAAGACTCCAGATAAAGAATACACAGGAACTCTGAACCATTTTTGCAAGCAAAATAGAAAGCTTGCTTGCATTTGAGCAAATTCTTGCTCTAATTCTTTGATTGATTTCTTCATACAGAAACATAAACTTTTAGATAGTTAGATATGATTGTAGATAGTAGGAAACTCAATAGTATTGTTTAGTCTATGCCTATTCAAGGCTTATAATGTGTTTCATATGTGTCATGGCTGTATTTTCATATAGCATGGTTGTCTCTCTTCACTTGAAAAATTGGACAAAAAATATTGCAAATAAGTGTGTTATACACTGCTGTTTTCTATACTGACTTCTGACAGGAAAACAGGAGCATTTCTGTTCCTAGCATAACAGGTTGAAAAAGAATATATGATCCACTGTCCTTTGGAATTATCCAAGTTCATAGTGGATTCCCTCCTGCAAATGGAAGTATGTCAGAACAATCAATGTGAAAAGGGGAACAAAAAAATCTTAGAGGTTGGGGTGGGGATGGGAAACTATTCAGCTTGGCTTAAGAAAGTCTGTCATATGACTGAGACCAAGTTTTCTGAGTCATTCTGTTAAAGGAGGAAGCTGAACTAGATGACCCAAGGCAGTGCTTCACAAGCACGGCTGAAATCCAGAAAATACTGTTGCTGAAGTGATTTTGATGGCCAGCTGGATTTGGAAAGCCTTTGATCCAAGGTAAATTTTACATTAAAAAGTATTGTTTTAAGCAGGACTATAACAACTGTCATTGCAGAGATGATGTTCCCAACTAACAACCAATTAATTGAAAAAATGTGACAGTTTTTACCCAATCCATATGTGCATTTCCAGACTTAAAACTGTTTTTTATCCATTGGAAATTCTGGATCACCTTCGAATCTTCATTCTTAAATGAAGAGTATATTTGACTGAAATATAAATAGCAGCTTTATTGCAAGGAAGTCAAAATTCGCTTTGATATATTATAAAGTACTGTGAGTAATTCATTACTCAAGATTTGACTAGGGTCACTACCAAAAAAGGAGAAAATACTTTGATAAAGCTTCTATATGACTTTACGAGTGATTACACATTTCTTGCTTAACGTAAGTTTTATTTTATATTCTCATTAACTCTTCATTGCCTCATTTTCAACATTGACTTAGAAGCTGTTTGTTTTTTTTTTCCCTAAAAGTATGTTTTATATTGTTCGTTGTGTTGTTGTGTTAGTAGCTCTGTCACATCTGGCTCTTTGCGACCCCGCGGACTGTAGCCCGCCAGGCTCCTCAGTCCATGGAATTCTCCAGGCAAGAATACTGGAGTGGGTTGCCATGCTCTCCTCCAGGGAAACTTCCCCACCCAGAAATTGAACCGGGGTCTCCTGCATTGCAGGTGGATTCTTTACCAGCTAAGCTATTAGGGAAGCCCTTATATTCTTCATAAATACAAGTGTATAATTCTTCAAGTACTACCAAATAGGTGGAGGCACAAAGTGACAAAATGTCCACCAAGAATATGAACAGACATGACTCCCAACATCTCCCTTCTCTCCTACAAAAGCAAGACTGATGAGGTTTGTGTAGCTCATAGGGAGGAGGGTGTTTTGCACTATCGGTGGTGCCCAGAGCCACACAAGTTTCACAGTATTGGTCTAGGAGAGAGCCACACCCTCAGCCAGCGTTCTACCTTAGTATAAGGAACTTCGTGCTGTGCCATTTACTTCAATGTGATAATTCTTATAATGTCTGGGCGTGGCTTATCATTACTACAAAGTGGTGATAGTAGTCAAAATCTAAGAATCTTTTAATGTTATATGCACCTCTAACTCCTCAGAAACTGTTATCACAAATGGGATTTTGAATAAGCCTATAAACACTCCTTAAACGTCCCCCCCACAAAGTATGTTATTGTCTTTAACATAGTACATTATTAAATAGCAGATTTAAATATAAGTATTTTCATAGAAGTTAAAATTAGACTCATTATGTTAAGATAATTGGATAGCTGAATGGAATCTTTAGGGCATTTTAAGTAGATTGCAGCATGCAAGTTATTAAGCAATTATTTATTAATAATTTTCACCTAATACATTGAGAAAACCTAACTACAGTATTCCATTTCCTATAATGATGCACTTATCAGGTATTTTTGGTAGTTGTTAAAAATCTTAGGTCTAGGGTGTCCTTTGACTTAGCATTTGGACATTTCATAGTACATAAAGATAGAGCTACTTTTCAGTCACAGCAAGATAGTCAGTGATTAGTCATATAGGTACTAAAGCTAGACTGCTCAGGTTCACTCCTAGCTTTTTGACTCATCTACTATATGCTCTGAGGCAAATTACTTAAACTTCAGTACAAACCTTGGGTGTCTCACTCATAAAATGATGATGATACTAATGCTTACCTTTGTTGTGAAACTAAATGAGTATATAATATAAAATATCCAAGCCAAGTAACAAGCTGAAATTCCACATTTAATATTTAAAAACCTAGAAGATCCTCCTGAAATAAAAACTGTAATTAGAAATGAACAATTCTTTCAATAGGATTATCAGCAGACTGTACACTGCACAAGAAAGTTAATGAACTTGAAGATGGTTCAATAGAAATTATCCAAACTATAAACGTACAGGAAAAAAAAATTAGTGAAAATAAACTCACAGAATAGAGGATCCAACTCTGGGACAATATCAAACAGTCTAATATGGATATAAAATTGAAGCCTCAAAAGGAGAAGAGAGAAGGGGGAAAAAAACTAACTTGAAGGTAGTATAGTCAAGAATTTTCCAAAAGTAATGAAGAAAATAAAATCATATATGCAAAAATCTCAGAAAGTTCCAAGTAACAAGAAAGGGAAACACATCTAGAGACATTCTCCCAGGCAATCTTCCCAACCTAGAGATTGAACCCATGTCTCTTATGTCTTCTGCATTGGCAAGCAAGTTCTTTACCATTACTGCCACCTGGAAAGCCCACTAAAATTAATACATAAAAAGGAAATCTTGATGGCAGCCAGAGGTTGTGGGGGATGAATGAGAACAGTAGCAGAGGTCAGAGGAGGGATTAAATACAAACAAAGAATGACAGTGTTTATCTCACTAGAAACTTTGAAATCCAGAGAACAATGGAGGAACATAAATAAACAACAACACAGACATATATACTCAGAAAAAATGTTTTATAAAATTAAATAAAAATGAAATAATAACTTTTCAAGCAAACAAAAGGTGAAAGAAATCACTGCCAGAAGATATGGGCTATAAGAATTGTTAAAGGACTTCTTGATCAGAAGAGAGATGGCAATAGATAGGAAACTGGATCTGAAAGCAGAAATGAAGAGCGCTAGATATGAAAAAGGACTTCCCTGGTAGCTCAGATGGTAAAGAATCTGCCTGAAATGTGAGAGACCGGAATTCAATCTGTGGGTTGGAAAGATTCCCCTGGAGACAGGAATGGCTACCCACTTCAGTATTCTTGCCTGGAGAATTCTATCGACAGAGGAGCCTAGTGAACTTCAGTCCATGGGGTCTCAAAGAGTTGGACATGACTGAGTGACTAACACCACCACCAGAAATGAAATAAAGGCCGGGGAGAGTAAATATAACAGATCTTTTTTAAAAGATCTTTAAAAATAATTAAATGTCTAGAGGGAAAAATATTTAAGAATACATTGTGAGATTTACATCATGTTTAGATATAAAAATATGATAACAATAAGAGTATGGGAAAGAGAAAATGGAAATATGTTTTATGTAAAGTGTAATCTTATCTGAAGAAACACAGTGATAAGGTAAGGATGTGTACAGTAGACCCTAGAGCAATCATTAACAAACAAAATTAAGAGCTATGAATAACAGCCAATAGTTGGAATAAAATGGAACCATAGAATGATACTCCAAAATTTATTTAGCTCTAGTCTAGCTAAAATTTCCATTGAGAGGCACAGGCCCTAGAAAAGTTGAAAAAGGTAATATGGGAGGAATCATGCTATTTCATATTAAGGTTTAGCATAAATCTACCACAATTAAGATTGAGCAGTATTGGCAGAGTAAGATTTACACAGATCAAAAGACAGAGAACCCACAGATAGACCCACACAAAGATGCAGAACTGATTTTTGACAAAGGTGCAAAAGTGATGAAGAAAGAATAAACTTTTCAACAAAATTGCTGAAGTAATTGGATTTCATAGGCAAAAAAAAAAAAAAGAACCTAACCTAAACCTGCATATGAAATGTAAAAACTGTAAAACATTTAGAAAAAAAGGACAAAAATCTTTAGGGTCTCAGACTAAGAAAAGGGTTCTTAGATTTGACAAAAAATAAAAGCACAAACTATAATTTTTAAAAAAATTATAAATTGAAATGCATCAAAATTTATAACTTTTGCTCTGCAAAAGAGCATATGAAGAAAATGCATACAAGCTACAGACAGAAAATATTTGCAAACGATATACCTGACAAAGGGCTAGTATCTAGAACAAATGAAAAGCTCAAAATGCTACATTAAAAAAAAAAAAAAACCAACCAAAATCCAATTGGAAAATAGGCAATTGACACAAACATTTCCCTGAACAGAATATACAGATGGCAAATAGACACATGAAGAGATGTTCCACATCATTAGTTATTAGGAAAATTCAAATTGAAACATGAGTTACTCCTATATTCTTATCAGAATGGTTGAAAGAGAAAAACAATGACAATACCAAATGCTGGCAAGGATGTGAGGAACTGAAGCACTCACTCTGCTGACAAAAATGTAAAATGATATAGTTACTTTGGGGGCTTCCCTGGTACCTCTATTGGTAAAGAATCTGCCTGCAATGCAGACCAGGGTTCAATCCCTGGGTCAAGAAAATCCCTGGAGAAGGAAATGGCTACCCACTCTGGTATTCTTGCCTGGAAAATCCCATGGACAGAGAGCCTGATGCACTATAGTTGATGAGGTCACAAGACTCGAACGTGACTTAGTGACTAAACCACCACCACTAGTTATACTCTGGAAGTTTGGTTGTTTCTTATAATATCAAATATGCAATTACCATGTGACCCAACAATGGAAGTCTGGGCATTTATTTCAGAGAAATGATATTCTATCTTTACAAAGAATCTATACACAAATATTAATAGCAGCTTTATTTATAACAACTCAAAACTAGAAACAGCTCACCTGCCAAATTGTGAGATATAGATACCATGAAATATTATTCAGTAGTAAAAAGAAAATCTACTGACATACACAACTTAGATAAACCTCAAGGGAATTCTGCTGAGTGAAAAAAAAGCCAATCTCTAAACATTATATACTCTGATTCTATTTATATAACAATTTTAAAATAATAAAATTATGAAAATGGAGCTTAGATGAGTGGTTGCCAGGAATTAAGAATGGAGGGGCTTGGTAGGAAGTGGGTCACACAAGGGAGGAACGGAACTGTTTTGTATTTTGACTGTTACACGGGATACAGGAACCTATGAAAATTAGTGTTAGTTGCTCAGTTGTATCTGACTTTCAAACTCCGTGGACTGTAACACGTCAAGGTCCTCTGTCCATGGAATTCTCCAGGCAAGAATACTGGAGTGAGTAGCCAATCTCTTCTCCAGAGGATCTTCCAGACACAGGGAACTAATTTTGGTCTCCTCCATTGCAGGCAGACTCTTTACCATCTGAGCCACCAAGGAACTATTACCAGTGATAAAATTGAATAGAACTAAATGTCCACATGCCTGGGCTTATGGGCACACACATGAGAACATGAAATCCTGGGGAAATCAAGTGAGTACAAGCAAAATGGGAGAAATTGTAATGATTAGTGGATATCACTATTAATGATAATATCTTGCTTGTGATATTAGTCTACAGTTTCTCAAGATTCTACAGTGGGAGGAAATTAGAGTAAGGGTACATAGGATATCTATTATTTTTTTACAATTGCATATGACTCTACAATCATCTCAATAAAAACTTGTAGTCAAAAAAATTGACAATTCCAAGTGTGGGTGAAAATGTGGAGAAACTAGAAATCTCATCCATTGCTGATGAGAATGTAAAATGGCACAGCTAACTTGTAAAGATTTTATTAGTTTATTATAAATGCAAAGGTATACTTACCTTGCAACTCAGCAATACCACTCCTAGATATTTACCCAAGACCAATTAAATCATATGTTGACACAAATATCTAAATGCAGATATTCATAAGAGCATTGTTCATAATAGCTAACAGGTGGAAACAACTCAAAGGTCTGTCAACTGGTGAATGAATTTTAAAAAAAAAATTGCAGTATAGCCTTACAGTGGAATAAACACTGCTCAGCATTAAAAGCCATGCTACTCAACATTAAGAGCCAGGCTACATACTACAACTATGTATGTTGAAACTCATCAAACTATCCTTAAGAAAGGATGAATTTTATTGTATGTAAGTTTCACCCCCCCAAAAAAAAATTCAGCAAGACTTATGAATACATGATCAATATACTGAAATAAACCATTTCTATATATAGCAACAAATAGAAAATAAAATAAAAATACCATTTGCGGCAGGATCAATAAGCAACAAATTACCTAAGAATAACAGATGCACATACGTCTGCACAGAAAACTGAGATTATCACAAATAAAGATCAAAACAAATGAAAGATATACAGGTTCATTGATTGGAAGACTAAATGTATAGACAAATCAATTCATCCAACTCCAAACTGATCTGCAGATTCAATGCAATCTCAGTCAAAATCTCAGCAAATTTCTTTTTAAAATGACAATTGAGAAGCCAATTTTAAAAGTGCAAAGCACTAAGAAGAGTCAAGGCAGTCTTGAAGAAGTAAGTGTGAAGATTCACAGTACTGTATATTAAAACTTATAAAGTCATAGTAAGTAAGTGTGTCTCATATTGGCTCAAGGATGAACAGAAAGGTCCAGCCATGTAAGAATATCTGATTTATGATGAAGTGATACTAAAATACAGGGAGAGAAACAGATGATGCTGGATTAATTTGATATTTCATCAAGGTAAAACAAAAACCAATTAGAAGAAAACATAGGAGACTATCATCATGACTTTGAACCAGGCAAATACTTATAGAACACAAAAAGCATAACTTCTAAAAATATTAAATAAGCTCTATTAAATTGTTCCATTGTGAGTGAAAGGGCAAAGCACAGAATCAGATATGATATTTGCATTGTATATATTATAAAAGAATTTACATCCAAAATACAAAACAATTTCTAGGAACCAAAAAAACCAAGGAGGAAAAACAGCAAAGTTCTTCACGAGAAACCTGTATGCAGGTCAAGAAGCAACATTTAGAATGGTACATGGAACAACAGATTAGTTCAAAATTGGGAAAGGAATATCTCATTTGTAATTGTTACCCTGCTTATTTAATGTATAATCAGAGTACATCATGTGAAATGCTGGGCTGGATGAAGCACAAGCTGGAATCAAAATTGCCAGAAGAAATACCAATAACCTCAGATATGCAGATGATACCACCCTTATGGCAGAACACAAAGAGGAACTAAAGAGCCTCTGGATGAACGTTGAAGAGGAGACTGAAAAAGCTGGCTTAAAACTCAACATTCAAAAAACTAAGATCATGGCATCCAGTCTCATCAATTCATGGTAAGTAGACGGGAGTAAAATGGAAACAAAGACATTATATTCTTGGGCTCCAAAAATCACTGCAGATGGTGACTGCAGCTGTGAAATTAAAAGACACCTGCTCCTTGGAAGAAAAGCTATGACAAACCTAGACAGTGTATTAAAAAGTAGAGACATCAGTTTGCCATCAAAAGTCCGTCTAGTTGAAGCTATGGTTTTTCCAGTAGTCATGTATGGATGTGAGAGTTGGACCATAAAGAAGGCTGAGCACTAAAGAACTGATGCTTTTGAACTGTGGTGCTGGAGAAGACTTTTGAGAGTCCCATGGACAGCAAGATCAAACCAGTCAATCCTAAAGGACATCAGTTCTGAATATTCATTGGAAGGACTGATAGTGAAGTTGAAGCTCCAATATTTTGGCCACCTGATGTGAAGAGATGACTCACTGGAAAAGATCCTAATGGTGGGAAAGATTGAGGGCAGGAGGAGAAGGTGGCAACAGAGAGTGAGATGACTGGATGGCATCATTGACTCAAGGATGAGTTTGAGCAAACTCTGGGAGATAGTGAAGGGAAGTCAAAGGGAAGTCTGGCATGCTGCAGTCCATGGAATCACAGAGTCGGACACAACTGAGTGACTGAATGACAACTTCACAAGACAACATATAAAAATAAATGAAATTCATATGTAAAAGTGTCTACTTTCTTTAATCATCTGAGAAATGCAAATTCAAACCTCCAATGCAATATTAGTATATAGCCAAACACAATGACCAAAAAAGAAAACAACTAAACAATACCAAGTATTGACAAAGATGAAGAGCAATAAGAGATTATTGTATATGGCTGGAGTGCAGAAAAATGGATACAACCACTTAGGAAAATTGTGTGCCAACATCTATTAAAGCTAATCATACACATAAGACCTAGTAATTTCATTCATCATGAAAACAATGCTTACAGATGGACACCAAAAATATCCACAAAAATGTTACTGCCTGCAGAATTTCTAAGAGCCCAACGCCAAAACAATCCTAATGCCTATTAGTAATAAAATGGATTTTTGAAAGTATAAATTCACACAATGCAATGCTATATAAGTTTGAAAAGACAGCAATATATAGCATTGAAAAGGGGTAAACCATCATTATATATACAGTGTGTTTAAGTTTTAAGTTTTAGAAACATAACATTAAGGGGAAGAAAATAGCACAAAAGACATTGTTTGATTCTATTTTTATGAAATTTAAACAAGCAGTCAACACCAACATATGGCGAAGAATAGTGGTTTTCTTTGTTGAGATTATGTCCAGGAAGTTGTCAACTTCTTGTTCAATAGGTATGTCCAGTTTTTATAAAAATGTATAGGACAGTTACTTAGAACCTGTGCATTTTCCTGTATGTTATAGTTCAACCTTAGTTTACAAACAGAATACAAGTAACAGACACCATAAAAATGTAGCATCAGTTCTTTTGGGACATATTTTAGAATGTTTTACTGTATTAGCAAGACAAGCAGAGACCCTACCTTTGTGTGTATGTGTGTGTGTGTGCGTGTTGTGCTCATTGTTTTATTTTTTAATCGGAAGATAACTACTTTACAATGTTGTGTTGGTTTCTGCTGCACAACAATGCAGAGATCCTATCTTAAATATGAGTTAGTGGTATATTTGCATGATGAATAAAATTTCCCCAGAAATTCGGGAAATCTGTGCCTTTGGTGTGTATCTCACTACTATTAGTTGGATTCCCTCCAACTGTTAAGCAAAGGAGTGAAAACATTAGTCATTGCCAAGTTCCCAGCGTATTTCCTTGGACCACCAGCTAGAAAATTCCATGTACGTTTATTTAGTCAGCCAGTTTAAAATTATTCTATGTACAGCACCATCTCTGTTAAAAATTATTAAAAATCTTTAGAGTAAGACCTTTACTACTCCAACAACTTTATAAAGAATGTGAGATAATTACAACAGAACCCTGTAATTACTGTAGAATTACCTATCAGAACATGCCTTGCTGACTTTACAAACTATTTGGAGTATACCGACACACACACACATACACACACACGCTGGGTTCTGCTAGAGGAAGCAGAAAGTCATGAAGAACTGACTGAAGTTTACTGAGTGAAGGATACAAATTTATTTTGAAAATGAATGATAAATTTTGCAACAAAACCCCCCATATATCAAGTTTAAGATGCTCACAGTGTTCTAAGGATCAGGGAACATACATGCATACAATTTACTGGATTACTGCGATTTCAGAGGTGGGAAACCTGACATAGTGAGAGATACAGTACGTTATTGGGGGAAGGGTAGAGAATATTAAGTCCTTACAAAAGCTTTAGGAAGATACTAAGGCTAGATCTTTTTAATTTCTACCTTCATTTGAAAATTTTTCTATCTCATTTTTTTTCTTTGTAAAATGTTTCCAAATTCATCTCCTCAGTACTTAAAAGAAATTAACAGACAGTTGTTTCTCCTATAAGCATGTCATGCACCTTCTGTGGATTCAAGGATAAAATTAAAACAAGGTATTCTCTGTAAAGCAAATATATTTATTATGCACTTTCATTTACATAGGGATTTTCGCTTGATATAATACAAGGAATAAAATAAAACTTTTACAATGTGAAATTCAATGTACATTTTTAGGCTATTTACATACCCCCAAACCAAGGGAAAAATTCAAAAAGAAAAAGCATTTGTCTGCAACTACATTTGCTGCAAAGTGTAAATGGAGGACATTGAAGTAAAACAAGTATTTGCATAGGCAAACAATATTGGACAAAGTACTTACTCCTGGTTTTTAAGCAGTGAACTACTTTTGGTGAGGATGCTGGTAGGCATGGGGGGGTGAGGGTGAGGGACACAACATAACTGGCTGTATGCTGCAGAACACACTGATTTCTGGTCTATTTTCCTTCCAAAACCTTTCCTACACACGTGGAGATTTTATTTTTCATTACTGTATTTTTTTTTAATCACTTCCTCTGTTATCAACTCATGACTTTCAGGAAAGGAACACAAATGGAAGGGTATAAAACTGTTTAAAAGCACGTGGCATCACCGTTGTATTGTGGCTGCAGGTGATTTACACAATTTAATATTTTTTATCTAAAAAATAGTTATTTAGGAGCTTTCTATTTATGGGACTATTTTTACTCTCAATGGAGCAGAAGCTATTTTCAGTCATGGTATTAAATAAATCCCCACAGAAACCAATAAGCAAAGCAGGGCTTCTTCCACCCCCGTTTAGCCTTATCCTAACTGAAAGCCATTGCTGTTCTATTCCAAAACTTAGTTCATATAAAAACATCCAGAGGAATATTTACTTCTGAAAAGCATATTTTTCCAACAAGTTCTCTTCCTACCAACTGTTTCAAGTGAATATAGTATGGATATGAAAACACTGAGCTCTTCAGAAAACAGAAATCCCTTGTGTCACAAGTCATATCTTTGCCCGTTGGCCACAAGGTGTATTTTTGTAAAAAACAATAAAATTAAATAAATACAATTCCAATAATTCAAGGTTTAATAGAAAAACTGGCAGCTTTCAAGAATCTCTTTCTAAAGAAAAATACACCTAATAAGAAATTAGAGCTTCCTCTTCTAAATTACGTAAATGTACTGTATTTGAGATATGAGTAGAGTTGGTCTAATAATAGGATGTATTCATAGTTATTAACAGAATCATTAACACTTTTAAGGCTACTTTGCAAGAGTCCTATTAAGTGTATTTAATAAATATCCCATAGGGACAAAAATTCAACACTTGAAACATTCACATTCGAGTTACAAATATTGCCATGTCACCTTAATATTGATTGAATTTATCTCCTATTCTGATTATGACTTACTGATGATATAAACACCCAAGTTTCGCAGACTTTAAAAAACAGAAGCAAGAACAAAAGCCTTATAGCAAGATCAAGTGAAACATTTATCACAACAACTACATATTTCTGTTTCTGTGAACAATGCACCACGTTTGTGTCCTTCATATATGAAGAGGACATTACTGACCTCAGATACTAAGACATTTTCTAAAGATTTTCTTCCAGTAGTTGCAATGGTTTTGTGCTGAATCTCCACATTCTCTTTCCTATTCCTCTTCATCAACAGTACATAGAAAGAATAGAATTTCTGGGTTTTGTAAGATCCCAGGGCTTTTGCAAAGATCAAACCTGCAACCTTGGTTTCTAAATAATAAATTTGAACCTCTCCAGACATGCATACAACCCACTAAGCTAGCTAAACTGGTTTAAGTGTCCATCCAGGAGGTCAAGGCGGTGGGTCACATGCTCATCTGAACAGCTAACTTTGTTTTCCTTGGTTACAGACTTCACCCCTAACCCTGGCATCAATCATTCTAGAAGTGATTGTCCAAAGAGTCAAACAGGAAAGAGTATGTGGACAGAAAAGTGCAAATCCATTCCTACTGTTTAGCAAATAGCAATAAAAAAATACACCTGTGCTATGGCCAATAGGTTAGTGGTGTCATCTGGGAAGGAAAACACATATTCTTCAAGAATACTCATCCAACTAATCATTAAAATTGATCCGGTTGATTCTGAGTGGGGGGCTATTTTGGACATGCAGTGATTTACAGAATAGAAACAACTGAGAGAGAAGCCAGCATCACAATTTACAGTGGCAGATGTTTTACATAACTGGATGGAAGAAAGAAGGGTAGTCAGTGAATTGTTCAGGGATCAAAAGTCTACCCTCAGACAGACAGGTGCATCTCCCGCTACACACATGCCACTGAGGCCTGGCTCTGTCCCTGAGAATTTTCATGCCTCAGGAATGATCGTCTGTCTTCTTGGATGTGGAATGACAAGTGAGAGGAAGGTGAAACTGCATCCCAGTGAATGAAACAGAACTTTGTCCTGCCTATAGTCTGTGTGTGGGTTTTCTTTTTCTTTTTTTATTTTTTTCACATCTTTAGCTGAAGATTAGGAGGATTCCACTGAGAAATCCAAATTTAAACTACTTAGAGCAGCTCCCTAAAATACTAGACTTTTAGAAAATCTTTTATGAAACTATTTTTTCACCTTGATGTAGCATTAAATAGAAACACATTTTTAACCAATGCTGAAGGTGTAGTGAACATAAAAGAGTTGCGTGATTTATTTTATTGAGTGACATTTTTAAGGATACAGGAAACAAACCATATACTACAACAAGGTAAATGTGACTGAAACAATATGCTTAAGTTTTGTTTGCCACAGAAAGAAAAAAATAAATACAAGGAACACTGCCTTTTCATATATATTTGATCATGGCACATGCACACTTATCAAATATTAACTTAAAATACTCAAAATATTTTTCATCTTTTATCAGGGAACTGCAGTATATATCTGCATTTAAAAAAAAAGTGCTTACTCTTGGGTAGTGAATACAAAGCACACAAAATGAAATTTTTTAAGCACAGAGGGTTACATTGAGAAGGCAGCCTTACTACTTAGGCACATGACAGTATTTAAGGTAACTGTACTGCAGGAATCACATTCTTCTTTTTTTTTTTTTTTTTCAGCAAATCAACAGGCATTTTATGTTTTCATCCAGTAGCTGAAGAATCACTCCAATCACAATGTCTTCTGTTTCACAGAATAGGAAACTAATACAAAAGTTAAAAAAAAAATAATTTCTATGTTATACTTATTAAATATAACTACATATAGTTTTAAAACTCTACATAAGAAAGGGTTTGATCCCTAGGTTGGGAAGATCCCCTGGAGAAGGGAAAGGCTACCCACTCCAGTATTCTGGCCTGGAGATTCCAGGGACTGTATAGTCCATGGAGTCACAAAGAGTTGAACACAATTGAGCGACTTTCACTTTCACATAAGAATATATATATATTTATATATATGTATATTTACTATGTAAAGCACAAAAGTAGACCTATTAGAGATTCACTAAGTATAAATTACTTAAATATTCCACAAGTGTTCACTTTAATTCATATGTTTTATTGTAAAATATATATCCACACTTAATATTTACAAAAGGTATCATGAGAGTTAGAGGGCTGTACCATCAGAACTAAACATTTTTAAAACAAATCACACTGGAGAATGAATTAACTACTTTTATACAACTTATGTTTGAATGAGATTTCACCAGTCCTCCATAGATTCACATTGAAGGGTGTTTATTATTAGAATGTATAGGAAATACTTGTGTATAATTAAATACCTGTAAACATACTTGTGTATAATTTAGCACATGTACAAACTACAAACATACATGTGTATATTTGTATATAATTTAGCCAAAATGCCTAATGAAATCTTGAACTTATCTCAAATATGAGAAATGTATTTCTGACAAAGTATCCATAATATAAAATTATAAATCAATTTTCCCATTAACCTCCCCTCTATAATTAGAATAGCATCCACTGTAGTAGAAAGGAGAAAAAAGTTTTTATTTAATAAATGTAACTTTGAGGTTTAAAACAATTCTTACACCTCAATATTGGGCCCTGAATACCCTAAATATATCCATTTATCTACTTTTGATATGTATGCATTTCACTTGAAAGATTCTTAAGAGATCCGTCATAATAAAAATTACTTTTTATGATTAAATTTTTTATTTCTTCCAAGGTGAAAAAAGGAAGGAAATTAACATTCACTACCTACCTACTAAGCATTATTCAAACCCAAAAGGGAAATAGCCCCATCTCTGTTATCATAAAAGAACTTTTAAGGGGGGGAATGATTATATAGGAAGGAATCTTTAATCTGAAATCCATAAATAGCATAATCATTCATTCACTCAAACCAAACATTTTTACTGAGAAACTGCTATGGGTCCAAGCAGTATTCCAAGTACATGGAATACAGTGGTACACAAGAGAGATTAAAAATCCCTGCCCTCACAAGGCTGACATTTCAGATAAGAGGGGACAAATAATGAACATAATAAGGTATGTAAACCATGCTAAGAAATAAGTACCATGGCTAATATGAAGCAGAAAAGGGGAAAAGGAGTGGTGGAGGTGGGAGAATTCAAATTCCAAAGAGTAACGAGGGAGGGTCTTGCAGAGAAGAGGACACAGAAGAGAAGGTAGTGATGAGGTGAAGGAGCAGGCCATATGGATTAGGGAAAAGAGCATTCTCAGGGAACAATATATGGAGGGAACCATATTTTGGCTGTTTATTCTTTATGTTGATGAAATGTTACCTTTTATAATGGTGTTTCCTTTTTATAGTTGAAGCTAGGGTCAGAACCCTCAATCTGCAGCTTCAGAGCTTGTTTAAGGCTTAATTCCGTCTCCGAGGAAGGGTATCCTTCTAACACTTCCTGATGCCCTCTGTCTTGTATTGTGCGTGGGACTGAAACCCTACCGAGAAAAACCTGGTTGCTCTGCAGATGATAATTTGGATTTGTCATTATTCCATTTCTCTTCTTCTGTTCCCCACTTTGCTGGTGAATAAGGAACTGCTGTTGAGATCGACCTATTTCTGGCTGAGCTGAAGGAATCATGATTTTACACTGTGAATCTGCTGGCATCTGCTTAGATGGTGCATTGGTCCCAGATTTGGCTGTGGGTCCTCTTTTATCAAACTGAGTCATTTCATATTCTAAGACCTTCGGCTGTGAAGAATTATTTTGTTTAGCTTTTTTCCCAGCTGACCCAGATTTGTTGGAATTTTCTGATTTGCCCCCTTTATTGGTTTTCGTTGACTTCAAGCTGGGCTTGACTTGACTCCACTCAAACTCACTGCTCGGCGAATGATGGCCCTGGCCCAAGGACTGTGTTGTGGAAGACGGGGAGACAATCGACTGGCGACTTCTACTGCGCGGCAATGAGTGCTGCTGGATCTGCTCTGTGAATGACAAGCTGTGGAAGCTGTCGATCGGCACTGTTTGAGCCGTTGCTGTAGATGAAGTAGTTCTCAAAGATGAATTTTTCGAGCTTTTCAAGGAATTATTTGACAATGATGACTTCTGCCGATCAACTGTTGAATCAGGCGATTCTGAAGGAGAACTGAACGCATGAGCTGGCCCGTTTGGTAAACTGCGCAAGGAAGGCTGCGCTTCCCCACCCCCAGTGCTGCCCGAGCTGTTTGATTTAATTGTTAGGGACTGCATCTTTGAAGACACTGACTGGAGAGGTTTTTGCTCCATCGTATGGACAGGAGATGGAGAACAGCCATTCAAACTGGATGCACCATATTTTTCTAATAATTTAATTATCTGAGAGTGTCCATTTTTGGCTGCAACTCGCATAGCAGTACGTCCGAATTGATCAGCATGGTTTGGATCAGCACTGTGCTCTAATAAAACCTGCACGACGTCAATGTGTCCTTCCTGGGCCGCAATGCAGAGTGCAGTGGCGCCCTGGTTACACGTGTGGTCCACCACGGCGCCATGCTCAATGAGAAGCTGCACCACTTTTACGTGGCCCTGCCAGGCTGCAGACTGCAGTGCAGAGCGCTTTTCATTGTCAGCAGCATTGACATCAGCATGGTAGGTGATCAGAACCTGCACCATCTCCAAGTGGCCTTGCCAGCACGAGACATGAAGTGCTGTCCTGCCTTCAGCATCACTTGCTTCCACGTTTGCACCATTTTCCAAAAAATACTCAGCCATTGTAAGCTGATTTTCTAAGGCCAAAATATAAAGTGTCGGCCTACCATCAGCATCTTTGTAGTTAACATCAGCTCCATGGCTAAAGAGCAATTCAACAATGTCCCGGTGTCCTTCTAACGCAGCAACCCGCAGGGCATTTCTTCCGTCATAACCTCTCTGATCAATGTTGGATTTATTCTCCAATAATATTTGAACACAGTCATAATGACCCTCTTGCGAAGCTAATATGAAAGGTATCCGCCCATCGTTGTCTATCTCATTTGTTCTAGCACCTTGTTCAATAAGTGCTTCACATATTAATCTGTGGCCTTCAAAAGCTGCCATGTGCAAAGGTGTCCATCCGGCATCATCTCTGTGATTTTCATCTAAGCCCCGGTCCAGCAGAGTACGGACTACTTCAACATTTCCTTGGGCTGAAGCTATGCTAAGCACTGTTCTTCCTTCACTGTCAATGCTGTCCACCGCAGCACCCCAAAACAAAAGCGTGTTTACAACTGAGGCATGACCCATAGAAGCGGCAGCTAGGAGGGGTGTACGCCCATTGTTATCCGTGTGGTCGACATCAGCTCCCCCCTCTAGAAGCAAGTCAACCACATCGACATGTCCTTCATAGGCAGCCACCAGCAGGGGTGTCATGCCATCTTTATCGCAGTGATCCACTTCAGCACCTCGGTCAATCAGAAGGCTAACGACTGAGGCATGTCCTTTACTTGCAGGAACACAGAGTGCAGCCACAGAGAGTGCAGTCCTGCCGTCGACATCCTCGTGATTCACTTCTGCTCCGTGATCCAGCAGGTGTTCCACAATCTCTCTATGTCCCATGTAGGCAGCCGCTATCAAAGCAGTTCGGCCTTCGTTGTCAGCTTTGTTGACTTCAGCACCATGCTGGAGCAAGTTCAGCACAATATCCTCATGTCCTCCCCAGGCTGCTGCTCTCAGAGCTGTTCGGCTGTCGGCATCTGCACAGTCCACTTTTACGCCAGCATAAAGCAGTGCAGACACGACCTCGGTGTGACCACCCCAAGCCGCAGATCTCAACGCTGTCCAGCCATCCTGATCGGTGTGATTGATATTTGCTCCACAACCAATGAGACAATTAACCACCTTGGTATGTCCCTGTCGAGCAGCCAGGGTAAGCGGTGTATGTCCGTGAGCATCTTCTATTTCTAAATCTGCTCCCCTAGAGACCAGTAAATTCACCACATCAAGGTTGCCACTGTAAGCTGCATTAGCCAGTAATGTTCTCCCGTTGGAATCACACTGATTTACTGAAGCTCCATTGTCTAATAATGTCCGAATGGAATCCTCTCTTTCTAAAGCCTGCCGGACAATGCATGATGTGCGATCATCTTCGCTGTTGACATGAGCACCAGCTTTCACCAACAGCTGCAGCACTTCTTGTTCCTTGGGTATTAGAGTAGACAGGGAGTCTCTGACAGGTGTGCCATTCCATATCATCCACAGGGCTAACTCAGCTGTCTCTAACTGTAAGTTCGAATTAATTAAGTGCAACGCAAATTCTTGTGCTTCCAATGGCGTTAAATTCTTGGCTTGACAGGTATAACTCATAGCCAACATTCGGTGTCCTTCTGCTGCATTGCATAAATACTTCTGAGTGCAGTGTTTCACATCCAGGAGCCACTCTGCAAAACTGTAGTGAAACAGTATTTTAGTATTTCCAAGTCCATCAACAAGAAGTTTGGAGAGGACATCTAACTTGCGTTGAAAGTCTTCCAAGGTTAATGACATATTTTTTGTCCATACTGCATGATATAATTCTGTTATGGTCAGAGGCCGGCAGGCTGCAAGAATCACATTCAAGATAGGCTGAACCTTTGCAAACTGTTTTCTTACGAAAAGTCTTTGACACAGCCAGAGATACAGACCATTTAGAGTCCCTGGGATGTCACGAATCTCTCTCAACATAATAAAATTTTCTACAACTCCATCGAGAACTCGTTCTAGATAAAGAAAGCATCCGCTGCTTTTAATGTGCAGTTGATTTAACATCTCTGCAGTTTCTTTCGTGAGGTGCTGTCGCAAAGCTTCTTCTTGATCTAAACGATGAAGGATGTACTGCTGAACATCCTTAACGATATATGCCTTCCGAAGGTCATCTAAACTTATTTTTCGAAAGCCTGAGGACAAAAAAGTAGGTGTCAATTGAAAATGATTATCAAAGTTGCCATATTTCAAAGAGAATGTCAACATGTGACAAACTAATAATCAAATAAATTAATAGTAAGTCAATTAATACTAATAAACAAGTCAATCAATACCAAGAAGTATATTATAATAATCAGGGTTTTCTTTTTTCCTTCTGGAAAAACACGCTGATGGCAGATAAATGATTTCATTTTACTATCCACAAAGGGAACTATTTATTTATTTAGTGGTTCAGTGCTCCTCTCAACTAAATTCTTATCATTAGAGCATAGACGTCTTTAGCTATATCAAAGCACTTTGGGAAGTTTTTTTGATCCCTCTCAAATGATTAGGAAAAAAGTTGCAGGACATAAATAAGAATTTGTTTTTATAAGCTGATTTTTCCATGTGAAAAATTTATATATTTCTACCCTCATAACCGAATGTACACTAGTCTTAATTATGGAATTGAATATTTGCATACAATTAGGAAGAGCACTTGTCACTACCTTTAAATTACATTATTTTACATGTTACCAAATTTAAATAATTAAATCTTAGATTGTCAAAACAGCTCAAATCTGAAGATACAACTTGGTTAAATCATGTTAACAAAACTTCAGCATTGTAAAAATAAAGCAGCTTAATAAAATTCAAACCAACCTAAAAATATACTAGTTAACAGCTATTCAAAACTCACTTTAAGTTCTTTAAAAGGAATCATAATTTCATTTTCAGCAGGGAGACATCATTTTATAGACATGGATTTATTAAACAATTGTGTAATTCATCTTCCAGAAGAAAAAGCTACTGAGTGAATGAACTCTTTCTTAAGAGGAATAAATCTAGAAATGCAGCAAAGATTAGCGATGGTCAATTAATACTGAGTAAAATACTCAATGGAATAAAACAAATATGAATACACACACACAACCACACACATATATAAAATCTAATATATTCCCAGGTACTATGTGAAGAGATGAGACTTGGATTTTGTGATCAGAAGTCAGTGAGAACCAAGACAATAATGTGAGCAGATTTGCTTTCTGAAAGACTATTCTAACATCACTAAAGACAAACAGCTAGAGTGAGTCAAAAAACTTGGGGCAAAACGTTTTACAGAGTCTGTATTAAAGTCTACATAAGAATCACTAAAAGCTGCAACAACCAAAGCAGTGGCAGCAGCAAATAAATAAAAGTTGGATTTGGAAATCAGGAGATCATTCCAGTCAGAGGGAACATCAAGCACAAGCCCCTACAGCAGAAAAAAACAGATCTGAAAATGACAAGTGTTACCTGAGAAAAATATAGACAAAATGGAACTTTCATGCGTTGCTGACAGGAATATAAATTATTTTGAGCACATTAAATAGCAGTTTGTCAAAATTAAAGCTCAAAATGTACACACTCTATTATTTAGTAATTCTACATGTTTTTATAATATAATTACAGCACATGTGTGCAAGAAGGTGTGTTTAAGCATATTCATGAAGCATTTCTTGTAATAATGAAAAACTGAAATAATGTCCATAAATAGGGTAATGGAAAAACTAGAGATTTATTCATGGAAAGGAATAATATACAGCAGTTAAAAGCAATGAACTGGCTTTAAAAGTAGTAATAGAAACAAGGCTCAAGAGTATTGTTTTTGTTTTTTTATTGTTTTTTTATATAGTGAAATGATAACAATAGTAGTGATACACTTATGAAGCACTTATTATGTACTAGGTATTGTTCTAAGTGCTTTACATGTAACTTGTCATTTAGACTCATACACAAAAATACCCTATGGGGAAAGTAATAGAAACATGTAATAACCATCAATTCACAGATGAGGTGGAGAAGGCAATGGCGCCCCACTCCAGTACTCTTGCCTGGAAAATCCCATGGACTGAGGAGCCTGGTGGGCTGCAGTCCATGGGGTCACAAGGAGTTGGTCATGACTGAGCAACTTCACTTTCACTTTTCACTTTCATGCATTGGAGAAGGAAATGGCAACCCACTCCAGTGTTCTTGCCTGGAGAATCCCAGGGACGGGGGAGCCTGGTGGGCTGCCGTCTGTGGGGTCACGCAGAGTCGGACACGACTGACGTGACTTAGCAGCAGCAGCAGCATGGATGAGGGCAATGAGGCACAGACTGTATTTGGAAGCTGCATAAGGTCACACAGCCAGCGAATGGGAAGAGCTAGGATGGTGTATGCAGTGTTTCATTTATATAGAATATAAGAACAGACAGAATGAAAAATATGAGATAAAAGGACAAAAATAAACTAATAACACTGGTTGTCTCAAATGAAGGAAAGAAATGGGACAACATAGACCAAAAGAGGCTTCAACTTTACCTGTACCTGACATACTAAGAGATATCTAAGTTCATCCTATTAATTCCCTGACTTTTATCAACTCAATTTCCAACGACAACAAAACAGAATAGCATAATGGAAACCAAATCAAAAGGTATTATTAGCAAGGCAATCGAAAAGAGAGGGAATAAATCTGGTTAAAGGAAGCCGTTTTAGCAAATTAGTAAGATTTCATCATTCTGTAAGATGTACAGAACTATTTTAAAGTGATATAGCCAATTAACCAATAACTTATTATCTCCCCAATTACACTATAAATCCTGTAAGTGGTCCTTGTTTTATGCTCCTTTTCATATGCAAAGCACAGAGAAAAGGTGCTTTACATAATTTAATAGAAGTAAGTAAGCACAACTTTACCGTGGTAGTTAAAAAAAAAAAAAAAAAGTAAAGTCAGTAAACAAGAGAAGACAAAAAAAAACCTGATCATATACTTTTAAACATTACATAGATTGTTTTCTCACACATCGGAAAAGGGCTTAAAAAAATAAAGGATCTACTTCAAGAGGTACCCTAAAAGGCTGTCAACTCTGTCTCCTTTAAAACCAGGAAAAACATCTTAAGACAAACTGACATTGATTTTTAAGGAGGCATATTCCATACTCTCAGGATGCTCAGTCTAGTTAGAAGAAATATAAGCCAATCAGGAAACATCAGCATAAAATATGTAGCCTTCACCTTTGCTAAGGAAGTTATTAGGTAAAGAACCTTGATAAAAGAAAGTAACTATTACATGAACTTAAAATATTCTATGGCCTGTTTTTAATACCACTTTAGAAAGTCGCTAACAGAACAGATAGAACAGCTGAGAGAATAGCAGAAGCAAGGACCAAATTTTCAACTGAGTACTCTCCTCTAAGAAAGAAATACAAGTCTTAAGTTCATCAATGAAAAACATTTGGGGATGGTAGGAATTACACTTACCAGTAAACATTTTAGTAACAGCTTTGCTCTGTTTTCGGGCAGAACAGAGAAGCAGTAGCCATGGTGGAAAGAACTCGTGGTGGCCAGCCAAAAGCTCTGCCACAGTCCCAGATAAGCTGGTGGACGTCTGTTCTCCTTCAGTAACATTACACCCTTCATCCACAGAATCCACAAGAAGATAGAGGCTTTGCTGGGGTGGCTTCATTCCCAAAAGAGGGAGCAGGACACACCTGTAAACCACATCCATATGAGCACTTTCAGTGTTATTGGCTATAATATTCAGATAGAACCATAGGTTATAAATATGTTTGAAGAAAGATTAAGTTTTAGAATAAAACTACTGTACAAGTTTCAATTCCATACCTTAATAAGAATACTGGTCCTAAATAGTTCACTTTTTCAAAAACAACATTTTCCACACTAAAGTATATGAGGGTGTGGGTGAATTAGTGATTCAGGATACTTCAGAGAGGCAATAGGAACGTGAGAAAACAAGACTTCAATATTCCTTTTCTGATTTTTTTAATCAAAAATAAAAGCTTTAAATGTTTATAACAAAGCTAAAATGTAAAGAAAAAACCACTGGGGATCACTTCCATAATATAAAAAACCTTCTACAAAGTTTCTTTATAGAAGATTTTATCATAATGTCTCTCACAAATCACAAATTTTATTTTAAAAGACTTTTCAAAGATAAACTGCAGTCTAGGTCCCATCTGATGTATGCTCAAATTTCAATGTAAAGTATAAATTATTAGGTTTAACTCCACAGCAGAACACATCTCCTACTCAGATTGTTTATACTGAAGTTGAATGTAACTTTTTCATAACTAAAATAATACTCATTCATTTTCAACAAATATGTATAGGAGCATTCCATGTGCTCAATGAATTACTAAAAGATACAATGGTGAAGAGGACAGACTCCATCTAATTATGAACACCAGAAATTTAAAGATGATCCTTTCTACAATTCTCTTCTTAATCTTTCAATCCCAGTAGCAACCAAGATCCAGTTTATCACTAAGTCTTGTCAATATTTCTTTATAAAAATATCTCAATCCCACTTTGGTCTGTATTATCACTATATTCCAAAAACTACTGTCATGTCTTTCACCTGGGAACCGTAGCAACATACATCTTCACCCACTCCCTCCAGAGTTCCTATGGTGGCAGAGTAAACCTTTCACAAGGTTGCTCCAGCCATACTAGCTTTCTTTTTCAGACCCCTTTCCCCTACTGTGTTTGAGATATGTTTGTATATAACTTGTGACAGCTCTTCAATAAGAGAACTTTCCTTTGCAGGTTAGTGTATCCAGTGTTTAGGTTTCTAAGAAATCTCCTTATGACTCAGGGTTATGGGTATGAACAACTTCTTTGTGCTTTAACTTCTCTCCAGCCAATTAAGATGAGAAGCTGTGGGGATGTATGTAAGGCAGCCTTTCTCACCACAGTCCCCTCCCCACAACCCTCAAATGTCTGATTCTCACATATAGCTCATATGTGTGACTCATTCTTCCCTGCCCTCTTTATTCTTCCTTTCTGCTTAACTCGGTCCAGGAAAACTTCCAGCATAAGTCTCCTGTCTCCATAGTTCCAAATCAGAGCCTTTGTGTTTGTGATGATGTTCATGGTATGCATATAAAAATGTTCTATCAGTTTTGTCTGTATCGCCATTTGACATTAACTTCTACATTTATCTTGAGGTTGGGGTTTACAGTTTTACTTTCTTGCTATTTGACTATTTCCCAGGGTTTAGTCATGTTAAAACCAGAAGTCAATCTATGGCATTAATAATGTTGAACAATTTTTCCTAGCCTTGTCCTCACCCCTAAACTCAAAGCTGCCATCTCCTTGTGGATGTCCTACAGGTATCTCAGATTTAATATGTTTAAAAAAGTATTCTCTTTCAATTTATACCCTAAATAAGTTCCTCCCCACTCATCTCTCCATGTCAGTTAGTAGTATCCCATCCCCACTAGTTTCTTAAGTTAAAATCCTAGGATTCATTCCTGAGATCTCCCTTTTGTTCCAGCCACACTGCTCTCCTTTCAGTTCTAACACCAAGCTTTCCTCCAGTCAGGGTCTATGTACTCGGTACTCCCTCTGCCGAGAAAGCTCCCCCAGGCAGAACTGCTCTTCTTTCAGATTTGAACACAAAGTTTATTACTGAAGAGGCTTTCTCTGATCTGCTGCTGCTGTTGCTGCTAAGTCGCCTCAGTCGTGTCCAACTCTGTGCAACCCCACAGACAGCAGCCCACCAGGCTTCTCTGTCCCTGGGATTCTCCAGGCAAGAATACTGGAGTGAGTTGCGATTTCCTTCTCCATTTCCCTATCACCATATCCTAAATAGTCTTCATCATGTACTGCCGTCACCCTAACACCTCACCCTGTTTTCCACGCATTGCAGATCATATTCTCAAAGGAACTTACTGCATTAGTTGTGTATTGGTTTCACTGTAAGGCTGGAGTGAGGCTCCTCTACATCCATGCTGCCACCCTGCCGGACAGTGCCTCTCTTGTGCTGCCAGGTGCCCAGTACTCAAAACCATTATTAGCCCATCACAAACACTCTAATAAAGTTTGCTTCATGAGTGAATGACAATTAATAGGAAAACTGCTACTTCAAAACACTAGATAAAAATTTTTCGAGACTCAGAATTCCATCTTCAGTTTCCTTTCATTTATTTCAACAAAAGCACCATATGGGGATACCTATATAACGAAGCGACACACAGATCCACTTTTTCTACCAGGTTACGTTTTATCATTTTATAAAATGACAATCCCATCAAAGTATGTACACATAAAGCCCAGAGTACTTTAGATAGTCTAAAACAGATTTTCCTCTGTTTGTGAATATATATGCATATACTTATAATCTTCAAAATGAGATAATGTAATAGTATTAGGTTATCACATTCAGACAAAGAATACTACCATCTTTAAAAGCACCAACATGCTACAGGGTTTTTACTTTGTGTATGTATGTTATTAAATGTCCTATATTTCCTAGCTACATTATTAAAATTTAGAAAATATATTTAATTCTTAATATTGTTGAGTTTAATTTCAAGTCCTTGAGCAGCTTTCCCATTTGCAATTCTACCTTGAGTTAAGCACTTGGCAGCACCATGCTTCTGTAGCTGGCCTTCTCATTTCCAGGTCAAAAGGCAGCTGAAAGACTATCAGGGCAATTCTGAAATGAAATTCATGCTTTTTTTGTTTTTAATACAGTGAATTTACCTACTGCCCCTTTCTCAGGAGGCTGATTAACTTTTAAAAGCTGCTACAAGTATCATAAGGAATATACTAATAGATACCGCATGTACAATAGTTTCTTAAGGTTTTCACTGTCGAACATGGGGTTTCATCTCCTTCTCTGGCTTGCTCTCTCAGGTGTAGACAACTAGTTACACCTTCCAGTCTTAAAATAAAAGTCTTTCTTCCACCCTTAAACAAAGTAAGCCTGACAAGCTGCAAGTTCAAGACTTTTCTTGAACCCATGAGAGCTTAGGTCAGAGGGCAACCAACTAGCCCCAAATCGAAGGTGACACAGACATCTGCAGGCAGGCATAGAAGACACATCTGCTTAACCGGGCAGGTGCTCCTAGACACTGGAAAACAACCTGAATCAAAAATAGGCCAAACACCTGAGCAGACACCTCACCAAAGAAGCTATACAGGTGTCAAGTAAGCATATGAAAAGAAGTCCATTAAGGAACTGCAAATTAAAACAGAAAAGCACTGCTACATATATTTTAGAATGGCCAAAATGCAAGCACTGACACCACCAAATACTGGCAAGGATGTAGGGCAATAGGAACTCTCATTCACTGAGGGTGGGAATGCAAAATGGTACAGCAAGTCTGGAAGACAGATTGGTAGTTTCATAGAAAATTAAACATACTCTCACACAAAACAGCAATTGTGTCCCCTGATATTTACCCAAATGAACTGAAAAGTTAAGTCCATGTAAACCCCTGCACACAGATGTATATTATGCTTTATTTCTAATTGCCAAAATTTAGAAGCAACCAAGACGTCCTTCTATGAATGTTAATAACCGGTTAAGAAACATCAGTTAATAAATATCAAGACAATGGAGTATCATCAGCTTCAAAAAAGAAATGAGCTATCAGGCCATGATGAGGTAAAAAGATAGGACACTGAAAGATGAACTCCCCAGGTCAGTAGGTGAGCAATATGAGACTGGAGATCAGTGGAGAAATAGTTCAGAAAGAATGAAGAGACAGAGCCAAACCAAAACAAGAGCCAGTTGCGGGTGTCACTGGTGATAGAAGCAAGATCTGATGCTGTTAAAAGCAATAATGCACAGGAACCTGGAATGTTAGGTCCATGAATCAAGGCAAATTGAAAGTGGTCAAACAGGAGATGGCAAGAGTGAACATCAACATTTTAGGAATCAGCGAACTTAAATGGACTGGAATGGGTGGATTTAACTCAGATGACCATCCTATCTACTACTGTGGGCAAGAAATCCCTTAAAAGAAATGGAGTAGCCATCATAGTCAACAAAAGTGTCAGAAATGCAGTACTTGGATGCAGTCTCAAAAATGACAGAATGATCTCTGATCATTTCCAAGGCAAGTCATTCAATATCACGGTAATCCAAGTCTATGCTCTGACCAGTAACACTGAAGAAGTTGAAGTTGAACGGCTCTGTGAAGACCTACAAGATCTTTTAGAACTAACACCCCAAAAAGATACCATTTTCATTATCAGGGACTAGAATGCAAAAGCAGGAAGTCAAGAAACATCTGGAGTAACAGGCAAATTTAGCCTTGGAGCACAGAATAAAGCAAGGCAAAGGCTAATAGAGTTCTGCCAAGAGAATGCACTGGTCAGAGTAAACATCCTCTCCTAACAACACAAGAGAAGACTCTATACATGGACATCACCAAATGGCCAACACCAAAATCAGATTGATTATATTCTTTGGAGCCAAAGATGGAGAAGCTCTATACAGTCAGCAAAAACAAGACCAGCTCAGATCATAAACTCCTTATTGCCAATTTCAGACTTAAACTGAAAATAGTAGGGAAAACCACTGGCCCATTCAGGTATGACCTAAATCAAATCCCTTATGATTATACAGTGGAAGTGAGAAATAGATTTAAGGGACTAATCTGATAGAGTACCTGAAGAACTATGGACAAAGGTCCGTGACATTGTACAAGAGACAGGAATCAAGACCATCCCCAAGAAAAAGAAATGTAAAAAAGCAAAATGGCTGTCAAGGAGGCCATACAAAGGGCTGTGAAAGGAAGAGAAGTGAAAAGCAAGGGAGGAAAGGAAAGATACCCATCTGAATGCAGAGTTCCAAAGAAGAGCAAGGAGAGATAAGAAAGCCTTCCTCAGCAATCAATGCAAAGAAATAGAGGAAAACAACAGAATGGGAAAGACTAGAGATCTCTTCAAGAAAATCAGAGATACCAAGGGAATATTTCATGCAAAGATGGGCTTGATAAAGGACAGAAGTGGTATGGACCTAACAGAAGCAGAGGATATTAAGAAGAAGTGGCAAGAATACACAGAAGAACTGTACAAAAAAGACCTTCATGACCCAGGTAATCACGATGGTGTGATCACTCACCTAGAGCCAGATATCCTTAAATGAGAAGTCAAGTGGGCCTTAGATAGCATAACTACAAACAAAGCTAGTGGAGGTGATGGAATTCCAGTTGAGCTATTACAAATCTTAAAAGATGACGCTGTGAAAGTGCTATACTCAATATGCCAGCAATTTGGAAAACTCAGCAATGGCCACAAGACTGGAAAAGGTTAGTTTTCATTGAATCCCAAAGAAAGGCAATGCCAAAGAATGCTCAAACTATCACTCAATTGCACTCATCTCACATGCTAGTAAAGTAATGCTTAAAATTCTCCAAGCCATGCTTCAGCAATACATGAACCATGAACTTCCAGATGTTCAAGCTGGTTTTAGAAAAGGCAGAGGAACCAGAGATCAAATTTCCAACATCTGCTTGATCATCAAAAAAGGAAGAGAGGTCCAGAAAAACATCTATTTCTGCTTTACTGACTATGCCAAAGCCTTTGACTGTGTGGATCACAGTAAACTGTGGAAAGTTCTGAAAGAGATGGGAATACCAGACCACCTGACCTGCCTCTTGAGAAATCTGTAATTAGATCAGGAAGCAACAGTTAGAACTGGACATGGAACAACAGACTGCTTCCAAATAGTAAAAGAAGTACGTATATTGTCACCCTGCTTATTTAACTTATATGCAGAGTACATCATGAGAAACACTGGGCCGGATGAAGCACAAGCTGGAATCAAGATTGCCAGGAGAAATATCAATAACCTCAGACATGCCGATGAAACCACCCTTATAGCAGAAAGTGAAGAAGAACTAAAGAACCTCTTAATGAAAGTGAAAGAGGAGAGTGAAAAAGTTGACTTAAAGCTCAACATTCAGAAAAGAAAGATCATGACATCCGGTCCCATCACTTCAAGGCAAACAGATGGGGAAACAGTGAAAACAGTGGCAGACTTTATTTTGAGGGGCTCCAAAATCACTGCAGATGGTGACTAGAGCCATGAAATTAAAAGACTCTTATTCCTTGGGAGAAAAGCAATGACCAACGTAGACAGCATATTAAAATGCAGAGACATTCTTTGCCAACTAAGGTCCACCTAGTCAAGCCTATGGTTTTTCCAGTAGTCTTGTATGGATGTGAGAATTGGACTATGAAGAAAGCTGAGCACTAAAGAATTGATGCTTTTGAACTGTGGTGTTGGAGAAGACTCTTGAGAGTCCCTTGGACTGCAAGGAGATCCAACCAGTCCATCCTAAAGGAGATCTGTCCTGAGTGTTCACTGAAAAGACTGATGTTGAAGCTGAAACTCCAATACTTTGGCCACCTGATGCCAAGAGCTGACTCATTTGAAAAGACCTTGATGTTTGGAAAGATTGAGGGCAGGAGAAGAAGGGGACAACAGAGTATGAGTTGGTTGGATGGCATCACTGACTCAATGGACACAAGTTTGGGTAATCTCCAGGAATTGATGGACAAGGAGGCCTGGAGTGCTGTCTTCCATGGGGTCAGGTCGCAAAGAGTTGGACACGACTGAGTGACTGAACTGAACTGATCAGGCCATGAAAAGATATAGAGGAATCTTAAAATTTATTACCCAGTGAAAAAAGTCAATATGATTTCCGACTGTCAAACATTCTGGAAAAGGCAAAACTGGAAAAAGTAGAAGGCTCACAGGTTGCCAGAGTACAGGGAGGCAGTGCTGAGTAGGCAGAGCACAGAGGATTTTTACAGCATTAAAATATTGTGTAGTTTTACCATACAAAACTATACAATAATGGTATACACATGTCATTACACATTTCCTAAAACCAACTGGATATACTATACCAACAGTGAATCCTAATGTCAACTATGGACCTTGGATGATAATGATATGTCGATGCAGATTCTTATGACAAACACATCACTGTGATGCATGATGTTTATAGTGGAGGAGGCTGTTTGTGTGGAGCTATAGGGATAAACAAAAACTCTCTGCACTTTCCACTTAAGAAGAAAGCACTGAACCTTAAAATGCTCTAAAAAATGAAGTTTACAAGTTAAAAAAAAAATAGTATGGTATTTGCAGAATACCATAATGACACATTAAGTCTAAAAACAGACCAGTGTAAATATAGGAAGCTGATTTTTCACAATGTTGCAAAGATAATTCAATTGAGAAAGGACAGTTTTTTCAACCTAAACAATTACATGCAATATTACGAGATTACCCATTTTGAATTCTGGAGTCTAAGATCTTACTACCAGGCTTCTCTCATGATCCCATGGTTAAGCATCTGCCTGCAGGGGACACCAGTTTGATCCCTGGTCCGGGAAGATCCCACATGCCATGAGGCAACTAGGCCTGTGCACCACAACTACTGAGCCCGTGCTCTAGAGCCCTCAAGCCACAAGTACTGAAGCCCACACATCCCAGAGCCTCTGTTCCACAACAACAGAAGCCACTATAGAGAGAAGCTGGAGCACTGCAACCAAGAGTAGCCCCGACTCACTGCAACTAGAGAAAGCCCACATGCAACAATGAATACCCAACATTGCCAAATCTCTAAAAAATTAAAAATAAATAAAATTTTACTACTACCTGGTGAAATCTGTCATCAAAATATTATACATTTTAAGTTTACCTAGAAGGTTAATCCTATATACCTAGCACCTTTCCAAAATCATTTGCAGGTACAATGCTGACATACCAGCCTGTCATTTTATTAATTAAATATAAAATTCTTTCAAAAGGCTATGCTTTAAAATAAATGTTTTAAAAACATGAGAAGTAGAAAAACTAAATCCCTAATAATTCTTACTTAATATATCTTGTCTTAGGAAAACAGACCCAGGTTCTTACTTTTCTTTTCCTCCAATTTCATTAAGATATATACTTGACAAACTACATTTTGTAAGTTTTAGGAATATAACACATGTATGTATATACTGCAAAATGTTACCACAGTAAGATTAGTTAACACCCATTATCTCACAGTTATAATTTTTTTCCTTCTGATGAGAACTTTAAGATCTATTTTCTTAGCATCTTTCAAATATACATTATTGCTAATTATAGTCACCATGTTGCATGTACACTCCCAGGACCTATTTATCTTATAACTGGAAGTTTGTACCTTCTGACCGCTTTCATCTAATGCCCCCAACTCTTCACAAATCTGATCATCTGTATTTCAATTAGTTTAGATTTTAGATTCTGAATATAAGTGAAAACATACAATATTTGTCTTTCTATGAGTTATTTCATTCAGCATAATGCCCTCAGGTTCCATTCATGTTGCCACCAATGTTTTCTATGGCTGAATTATGTGTATGTGTATATCACAATTTCTTTATCCATTTATCTAAATCGATGCACACTTAGGTTGTTTCTCTATCTTCTTTTAGAAATGAAATTACTCTCCAATAAATTGGAATAGGGTATAATTGATACCTCTAACCAGTTAGGGGTCACATATTATATATTTATTAAAAAATCTAACAAGTATAGTTGATAATTAAAATCAGGTCAGGACTTTAGCCAAAATATAGGGTGAAATTTCTCTCTAAACATTGACCAGGATACTGTAGGGACTTCATGAACTGTTTCCCCATTAGCTAAAATACAGCAGGGAATTATGAAATATTACAACAAAAAGAAAAAGGGAAAATACCAGAGTCAAAAATAAAATAAACACTTCAAAGTATCAGAAACAGAAAAGAAGCAAAATGCTGTGAACCTAAATGAGCCTAAAACTTCACCCTGTCAAACAAGTCTGCAATGGCAGCCCGGAGATTAGATGGTGGTAGCACAAACTGTGACAAGTTCTCCTGCCTCTTCTAATAGGACTCAGACTCACTGTTTGAAACCAGGGGCTGGAAAAGGGGCTCTCCCTATGAATAATGAAAGAAGGAAACAAAACGCACAGACTACCGCCTAGGGCTATGGCTTTTAAGAAGCAGCAGGGAGGGCAAAAAATCAGCCTCCACGGAGACAGGAACTGAACCAAAAAAGACCATGGGTCAGTGACTCAATCTACAAAATCACTTGTAGAAGCTTCATATCTCAATTATTGACCATCATCCTAGACTGCACTGATGGTAGGGAGTGGTGGGGGCAATCAGCAATTAGAGCAAGGAGAACAGAGGCAGAAATCGTGATTCAAACAGGAGAGTGAAAAAAATTACAAAATTCTTAGTGCTTTGAAAGAAAGCAGCAAATGGAACAATCAGAATATGAGTTCATGTCCAAATGAAAGTAACTTATAAAACTGCCAAAGAATTTAAAGAAAACTAATCTGTGAGGTTCAGATAAATAAAAGAATATTTTATTTATTTTAAAAAGAAGTTATTTAACAAGCAAAGGCACAAATCAAGTAAAACAGGAGAGAACCAGAGAAATTTTCCTCATAGCGACTTTTACTGCCAGATAAAATGCAGTAGGTGGCAGCAGCCCAAAATTTCTATTGTAACAGCTAGAAAATAATGTTATCCATTACAAAATTTACATTTTTAAAGACATGAGAAGGTTGTTGAAGCAAGACAGCAAAATGAGTTAGAACTCCAAAGGACAGGAATTCATCCAAGAGGAACAAAACAAAAAGAAACCACCTGCTGATTTCTTCTAAGGGGTCACTGCTGATTTGAGGCATGTAGTGATTTTAGGCGTGGACTAAGAATCAGACATGGGCCACCCTGAGGGACTCTGCCAAAGAAATAAAATCACCCCAACTTTTAGAGGTCAGATATTTCTCTTTCAGAGAGCAAAGTCAAATCTAAAGCATCCCTAACAACAGGCTGATTTTTCTCCAAGATATCTCTGCTAAATTCTGGGTTGTACTTAAAAAGTTGGGGAACTTAGGATGACTGTGTCTAAAAGTTCCCCACAGTCTGTATGTTGAAGACAAAATTCTAACAAAGGGAGGGAACTTGCTTTAAACACAAAACCCATCCTCTTCAAGAATTTGTTAGAATTTGAAGGTATAAAGGGCAGGAAGTAAAAAAACTAAATGAATACTTCTTGGAGAAGGAGTGAATTCTTTTGGAGCTCTCAATCAAAAGGTGAGAAGGTCCAAACCAAAATGACAGAAATAAACTAGCAGTCTCAATAAGACTTCAAAGGAGCCCCAGCCCAGCTCAAGCTCTACTTATAGCAGCCCCTCTCTCTCTCTGCCCAAATGACAAAAATGAAAACCTTCTCTGATGAAAGATATTGTCTGGAACTCTACAGCATTTGACACACTGTCTGACATACAATCAAAAATTATCAGACAGATAAAGGGCAGAAATGTGTGATTAGTAATTTAGAGGAAAAAGAAACAATAAATACAGATTCAAATGTAGGTATTATTGTTAGCATAGACTAAACTAATCATAATTAAAATGTTAAATAGATTGGGGGAAAAACGGATAAAAAATGAAGAATTTCAACCAAAAAAACTCAGAATCTATAAAAACAAAGAACTAAAATTTAACTTTAGAACCAAAAAACTGTATGTATGTGATGTCAGAAATGCTTTGGGTATATTCAACACTATCCTGATAACAATGGAAGATGAGATTAACAAATTCAAAATAAAGGCCAAAAGAAAATACCCAAACATGAGAAAAGAAGGCTAGAACAGAGTAGTATGGAAAATACATGAGGAATGCATTTGAAAGGTACAACTTACACACAATTGTGGTCTGCAAAGAAAAATAATCAGCTTGATGTAAATAGATGAGACTTTTCTAAAACTAATGAAAAAATCAATCCACAGATTTAGGAAACTCAGTAAATGCAAAAACAGAAAAACTACCAAGAAACCACACTCACGCAAGACAAAATCAAACTACCAAAAAACAAAGAAAAAACCACAAATACAGAAAATCTTAAAAGGAAACAAAAAAAGAGAGAGAGAGAAGGCATTATCAAAGGAGCAAACACAAGTCTTCAAGAAACTTTTCAACAGAAATGAAGATGTATAAGACATGCTAAAGGTATCTTTAAAATGCTGAAGGAAATGTGCATGCATGTGCGTGCGCGCAGACACACACACAACACACACACCTTCTAAACCTCTAACTCTGTACCAATCAGAAATATACTTCAAAAGTGAAAATGATGAGAGAATAACAATTAATGAGTGGACTGAGCAAAACTGCCTTGTGACAGTTATAAAAACCATTTGAATCCCTATACATTAACGTTTTAAAAAACACATAAAATAGTATTTGCAAATAATATCATTTAAATAGTACCAAAAAAACCCCCAAATACTTTAAAATAAATCCAATCTAAGATGTACTGGACCTATATACTGGAAACTATAATACACTTTTGAGGAAAATTGAAAAAAAAAAAATCTAAATAAGTTGAGGTATACCATATTCATGGATTAGGGGATTCAACATTGCAAACAGGTCAATTTCCACAAATTAATCTAAAATTCAATGCAATCCTAATAAAAATCTCAGTCAGAATCTTTGTGCACTCAATCTCTCATGTGGCCCTCACTATACCCTCAAAAGAGAATGACAGTGAAAAAACAAATACTGTGTTATGTGTTAGTACTATTTTTTTTTTTTAATTGACCTGGCAGGGGCCTACACCACACTTAGAGAAGCACTAAACCATCCATGTCCCACTTGCCTAGAGGACTATTTTATATTTTACACTTTTCCTCTTCTCAAAGTTCATTCCCAACTACTGACCTTGCTTCTCAGATAAAAAATTATTTAAACACTTCTCACGACCTCCACCACTTCACTGAAGTCCAAGTATTGTCTCTCAGCCTTAACTGCTGCACTAGCCACTTACTGGTTTCCTTGCTTGCATGTTTACCACCCCAGTTCTTAACACAGTAGCTAGTGTGACACTTTAAAACTGTAAGTCATATGTTTTACTACTCTGTTTGAAAGACTTAATGTCTTCTCATCTCCTCAAAGTAAAAGTGAATATCCTTATAATGGCCTCCAAGTCCGTATATTATGTGGCTCCTAACTACATCTCTACTTGTCTCTTAGTTTCCCTTTGTTTTTCTTACATAATACTAAGCCAGTTCCCACCACAGGACTTTGCGCTTGAAATTTCCTCAGTCTGGATACTTCCGACAGAATGCCCCAGCTTTTCCTATATGAATAGAAACACTTTGGCCCCAACCTACTCAGCACATCACTCCTATCATCCTTACCCTGTTTTGATTTTCCACATACCACCTATTATCTAGTGATATGCTATATACTATATACTGTCTTCTTAACTTCTCACTTTTCTACCAACCACCCACCCCAACCCTCAAAATATAAGCTCAATAAACACAAATGATACTTGCCACATTTTAACTAATATAACCACGTATTAAGAATGCACCTGGTACATTCCTGCTATCTAATACATATTTGATAAAACAACAAAAGAATGAACAAACCAAAGTTGAAAAGAGAACTCAAGAATGAACAAACCAAAGTTGAAAAGAGAACTCAAAACATGCATGTGTGTGTATGTATGTGTGTATCTGATGCAGTAGTATTAAAATCAATAGTGAAAGATGAGCCATTCAACAAGTACTACTAGAACAATTAAGTAGAAAACAAGTTTTTAAATTTAAGACCCCAAAAGGCCAAACTATAAAGGAAATCATGAAAAGACTGATATTATATTCATTTTGTACATTTCAAAACAAAAATTGCACAAGCAGAATGACAAGGCACAGGATCAAGGATATTTAAAATAATAAGATACCATTTCACATTCACCTTTCAAAACATAAAGAACTCTGACAATATGGCAAGTGTTGGAGATCTAGCAGAGTAATGGAAACTCAAATTACACACTCTTAGAAGAGTATAAACTGATGTAATTTTAAAGAGTAGTTGGTACTATCTCCTAATTGAAGATGTATCTACATATCTTAAGATCCAAAATACTTGAGTATTTAATTCAACTTGGAATCACCCTTCATTTCTTTATTCTTAATATATGCACACTAGAACACCCAAGAATGTTCTTAACTGTTTTATAAAGTTAAAAATTTGAATATATCTTAAATGAGTATCAACATGACAATAAATGAATTATAGTATAAAAAAATGAAATTATATACTGGATAGTGGGTTTGCCAGGTGCTGCTAGTGAAAAAGAACCTGCCTGTCAACTCAGGAGACCTAACAGACATGGGTTTGATCCCTGGATGGGAAAGATCCCCTGGAGGAGGGAACAGCAACCCACTCCAATATTCTTGCCTGGAGAATCTCATGGACAGAGGAGCCTGTTAGGCTACAGTCCATAGGGTCACAAAGAGTCGGACAAGACTGAAGTGACTTAGCATGCATGCATGCATGCATACTGTATAGTAAAGTGAACCATGTAGATCCACATATAACAACATGGCTAAACAAACAAACAAAAAACAATATTACAAAGAAAACATTGCAGGATAGTACTAGCAACACAATACTATTTATATAGAATAATGTTTTTCAAAGTGTAATATGCGATCCCTAGAAGTCCCTAATCAGGGTCATAATAAAACTAAGATGTTATTTGCCTTTTTCACTCTTGTTCTTTCTCAAGGATAAATGGACTTTTCCAGAGGCTGCATGCAGAAACATAACCATGATAGTCCAGCTGTCTTTTATTAAGCCTAATATTAAAAAGACTTGCAAAACAATGCAAAACAAGCTGCTATGTGTTTTTTTCCTCCTTTTGTCTTGGGCAATTCAGTTATTCCTTCATTAAAATATTCAGTTCAGTTCAGTCACTCAGTCGTGTCCGACTCTTTGCGACCCCATGAACTGCAGCACACCAGGCCTCCCTGTCTATCACCAACTCCCGGAATCCACCCAAACCGATGTCCATTGAGTCGGTGATGCCATCCAGCCATCTCATCCTCTGTCTTCCCCTTCTCCTCCTGCCCCCAATCCTTCCCAGCATCAGGGTTATTTAATAATCACATAATAATTAAAATATTATGTTAATATATAAGATTTATTACTATTAAATATGTTAATATATATTAAATGTTAATTTAAATTTCAAATAAACAAATATTGATACACAGACATAATCCACATAAACAAATTGTTTGTGGTACTCAATAATTTTTAAGAGCATAAAGGGGACCTAGAATAAAAAAGTTAGAGAATTGCTAATATGGAATTACAAATGTACAGAACTAAAGCATGTAACAAGTATATACATATCTCTCCATGTATATAAACTAGTCAAACTACATATGCATAACAAGTAAATTCACTGATGGGTCACCTAGGGGGTCACCTAGATCACAATTAGAATGGGATACCTCGGTGGCTTCAAATGTGGATTTCGTTTTTTTTAAAAACAGAAAACTCATATTTAGAGTAAATGTGGCAAAATGAGTAGGTACATGCATGTTTGTCTATTTTATTAATTTTCCTGTATAACTGAAGCTTTGGGGATAGGAGCAATCTATTCTACAACAATTTCTTCCCCTTTAGTACCATTATTGTTTACCTTTCAATTCCTGTGAAGTCCACCATTTTGCAAGTTGCTTCTCTTCCTAAAGTAGCAACTTAACAAACATATTAACTGAGATTTAAACTGCAAAAGTTTTTTCTCCTTTCTAAGTGAATATAAATTTGAAAGGCAATGTCTGAAAGAATAATAAGAATTTCAAGATGAAACTATGGATTTATGAGAAAAGAGGCAAGAGGTGACATCATATGACTCACATCATATAACATAAATCTGATGTTATTAAAAAGTTTCCATTTGATAAAAAGTAATTTCAACATGAATTGTAAAAGACACTAATAATGTCATCAAAATGCTGGCTTTAAATACTTTATCTATAACTATTTTATCTATAGGTATAGATTAGTCCACGGGAAAACAGAGTATTTCAAAGCTGAATATGTTTAGAGCAAATTATCAATGTGACAAAATTATCAATTCAGGAAGTAATGAGTCTCTGCTATATTCTAAAAGCATAAGGCAGACAAGTACTCTGCTCATTCCAGAAGCTAGCTAGAAAGTCAAAGTATGCACAAAATAATTCCCAATCATGATAGACACTGAAAATTAAGACAGAAAGCAAAGCGGGATGATGTGAGTTAAGAAAATGATTGGCTGGGGAGATTCAATGGACAAAGGTAGCTCTCCAAGGAGGAAACATTTAAGCTGGCACACCTAAGTGATATCAGAGCAAGTAGCCATACAGATATCTGTTGGCCAGAACGTGACCAATTATAGAACAATAATAAGGACAATGCAAGTGAGGAACAAAGAACAAGTCTGAGAATAGCACAGGTCAACGTCGATGGCTAGGCAAGGGCCAGACCATGTAGAGCTTAGAATTTATTATGAAGGTAATGAGGAGCTATCTTCGAGTTTTAAGCAGAGAAATAACAAGATCTGATACCCTTAACTAATCTGTGAAGATAAGAGGGATAACAGCAGCAACAAGAAGACCAGTTAGGATATTACTGCACGGGATATAGGAGTAGCAGCAATGCAGATGAAGAAAAATTGAGGTATTTATCTTGGAAACAGAACAAAAGTAGCTGACAGAATCAGGGCAGGGGAGGAGTGAAATTGGGGGATCAATGAGGACTCTCAGATTTATGAAAATTAATGATTTCCTATTTGAAATATCACTTCCTTAATTTTTGGATTGTTAGTTTTCTCCACACGAGTGGTATACCACAACCACCTCAAATCCCAGGAGCTTAAAATAACAATCATTTATACTTTGTCCTATGTCTGTGCATTTGTTGTATTCCAGACTTAAGAGTCAAGCTTTGAGTTGGGTCAGGTTTGTGCCACATCCCCCTCATCCTCTTGGGACCAACTAGCTGGCCAGAACATATCCTTCTCAAGGTGATGAGCACAAAGAGCAGAAGCCCAATCAATCGTGCATGTGCTAAGTCTCTGTTGGATCACGTCTGCTAACATCCCCCATGTCACATGGCTGAGCCAAAACCAAAAGGCAGAGAAGCACACTTCTCTAGTAGAAGCACTGCAATATCACATGGGAAAGACCAAAGGATACATAGACAGAAGAATAGAAGCAAATAATTCAATCCACAGCAATATCTACGTTTTCACTTCTGGAGTCACAACTGTAAAAAGGTTATAAGTTCTTGAAACATTCCAAATCATTCTTCAAGATAACCACAAACAAGATATAATTCTCTTAATTAACTCTTATTTTCATTAAGTAATTACATGAACATTTTCAAATTCTACATTATTATCAAAGATTATTTAGCTACACTGGGCTTCCTGGGTGCCACCTGTGGTAAAGAATCCTGCCAATGCAGGAGACATAAGAAAAGTGGGTTCCGTCCTTGGGTCAAGAAGATCCCTGGAAATGGCAACCCACTCCTGTATTCTTGCCTGGAGAATCCAGTGACAGAGGAGCGTGGTGGGCTACAGTCCATGGGGTCGCAAATAGTTGGACACGACTAAGCATCTGAGCACAGCATTTGGTTACATTACATGTGTTGTAGAAAAGAAAATGATAATAGGGATATTTCTGAAATTAAGATAACATGAAAGAGAAGTTGGTTTGAAATTTAAAACAATTATATATAGTATAGTCAAAGACGGGACGCTCCTGGTGGCTCAGATGCTAAAGAGTCTGCCTGCTATACAGGAGACCAGGGTTTGATCCCTGAGTGGGGAAGATTCCCTGGAGAAGGAAATGGCAACCTGTTCTAGCATCCTTGCCTGGGAAGTGCTATTAACAGAAGAGTCTGGTGGGCCACAGTCCATGGGGTTGCAAAGAGTCAGACACAACTGAGAGACTAACACAAAGAAAGCACTAGAACAACTAGAAAATAAAGATAGACAACCAGCCAGAATACACTTCAAAGATTTTTTTAAGGCAAGAAGAGTATTTACTTATTTTACTTTATAAAATCAAGCCATTTCATTGTTTAGAAACTATTTAACCAAAATTGCTAAAAACAAAGTTAAAGCTAAAAAAGTCAGAAACATATAACAAACAAAAGGTCCATATTCTTACTAAGTATATTAAGTTCTTACTAAACGATAAGAAGAATGAGAATATTCTTATTCACATCTCTTATCAACTTTAACATTGTCTCATAAGCTTAAAAATATTTCCTGAAAGAATAAATGAGCTTAATGTGTTCTGGTGAAGTCTGGAAACATAATACATACTTTAGATGGAACAGAACCAAATTGTAAAGAACTTTTAAAGTCAAGTAGACAAATTTAAATTTGTTGTTTACATTATCACAGGCTCAGAGGAATGACCTAAAGAAAGGACTGTTTTACTTTGGTTAATTGGCCATTACCAAAAGGAATCACAATATAGAGATGCTAAGATTAAGTAGAGCACCTAGGAGGTGATGAACAAAAATTCTAGATTAGGTTAAAAGAATTCAAGAACCTTTCCAAGAAAAAGATGAGATACCATGGAATAGAAAAAGATACCAGAAAAAAGTCAAAAGACAACTCTAGTATCTACCCTGAGCAGTGCTTCTCAAACTTCAATGTGCACAGAATTCACTTAGATATCTTTTTAGAAGGCAGATTTACTTCAGTAATTTAAGATTCTGCTTTTATAATAACCTTCCAGGTTATGTCAATATTGTTGATCTCAAGATCATACTTTTAAGTAGAAAAGGTTTAGAAAGTTAAAAGTAATTATGGAGCAACTTTGATAACAATCAAGCCTTATATTGCACATTTTCTTACTGGCCTGTGTCCCTCCTTCTTGGCACTTAGCAAAACTGCTTCTTTTAATTTTTGTGATTATTTGTTCAATGTATTTCTCCCTACTTCTCAATGTTCTGTTTGGTTCACCTCTTCAGTCCTGTTATCTGCACCTTAGCACACATCTGGCACACAGCAGGTGCTGACTTTTTGTTTAAGAAATAAATCAGTGTCAATGAATAGAAATGCTAAAAGAGATGATGGGTTGAATAGAGGGAGGTAGGTGAGGGACACTCCAGTGAAAAGATATATGTTGATCAGAATGAAGAGAAAGGTTGCTGATAAAGACTGGATTACAATCATGTTAGACATAAGCATCGGTAGCCATGTAAGTAAACTATTGAAGGAGTGTATAAACAAATGGAGATGACCTAAAGAGGCTTTGTTGGACAAACAGCCAGAGAGAACCTAGAAAGTACCATCAAAGAATATAGTCAGACAGAGGATTCTGAATAGAAGAAAGCACTAATGATAAAAAAAAATTACTAACATACATCGTCTAAGGCTAAAGATAGATTAAAAGTGGATTCAGAAGCTCTTAGGCTTAAACATCTTTCTGTAAATATGTAGATATCAGACTCAGTAGTTAAGAGTACTTATCTTAAGTAGTCTTAGATATACAAAATACCCCACAACTGAGGGTAAGAAGAAAGAACACACTCCAGTCCCACCCTGTCCTTTTCCCCTTTGTTGAGTTTGCCAAAAATACTTGGAGTCAGTTGAGACAGAAGATAGACATCTGCCCATGTAAAACTATCTGGACCAGTGCCATAGTCACACATGCTAAAGAGCAGACAGCAGGTTAATAAATTAATAATCACTATACCAGCCTGGTCTGCATGTAACACTCACCTAAATGACATAACATTTCAATTTCCTTTCTTATGCAAGAGCTTCAGCTGTCCTTCAATCAGGTTCAAACATATTCTAGACAGGTAAGTAGCAGTATTCACTCACTCAAACGATACTCATACAGCACTACGATATGCAAAGTGCTGTTCAAAGTGCTATCATAAACATAAAATATTAATCAGTTATGAATAATGTTATGAAGAAACATATGCCTAATAGAGGAGATAACAAAACATGTATGCATAAGTGATTACAGAAGAAGTTAAGAATCTGAAGAGCTATGAGGGAAGAAGTATAAAATGTTTAAGGAGGAGATAAAAAGATTAGAAAGAAAATTCCACTATTCAAGGATTCCTATTCAACATAAGGAACAAATGTCAGAGTCCAGTCTTCTAGCTCCCAATCTTTTTCTAACAAGCCATTGTTACCTTTCACCACTTTTCATAAAATTTTTCTGCTAAACTCTCAAAGTTCATCTTTAATTCTTCATCACAACTTTATTCCATTTATACTTAATTTGAGGTTACCACTGAAGACATTTAATAATGCCTATCAACATTACCTGTAGCTCAGGTGGTAAAGAATCTGCCTGCAAAGCAGGAGACCCAGATTTGACTCCCAGGTCAGGAAGATCCCCTGGAGATGAAAACCCACTCCAGTATTCTTGCCTGGAGAATCGCATGGACAGAGGAGCCTGGTGGGCTACAGGCCATGGGGTCACAAAGAGTCAGACACGACTGAGCGACTAACACTACTACTACTATCAACATTACAAAGAACAAAAGCTTTTTACCCAACTTGGAAAATTGACATCACACAGAAAGTTCACATCTGGACTTGCAGATTGTTAACCAGAAATAAAAGAAAATAATATACACTAGGAATAAAGCTTTATACTTCCACTCTACATCCATCTCTCTCTCCAAAAAGACCCTAGCCTTGTGGGTGGGGTAGGGGGGGTGGTCAAGGACCATGATAGTAAGGTTCAGAAGAAAGTTTTCTGGTTGAAAAAATAACCATCTTTCATTGTGCTTCTGAACCAATCACAGGATCTAAAACCACTAACCCCTCCCTCATTCCTTAACTTGATCCTTTGGTCAAAAACAATTAGAATTTGTTTTACTGTTATAGGGCTACTAGGAAACTATCTCTACCTCTAACTCCAGAAAAGTCAATTCAACACAAAATGCAAAGTTTTCCCATATAAGCCTTAAATGGGAAGCAGAATGAAATAAATCAGCATTTGGTTCCCTAAACAAGTAAAAATGTAATGGTTGTCATCTTAGTTCCGTCACTAGAAATAGAATATATATATTCTAAGTGTAGTAACAACCACTTTAACCAGGGAAGAAAGAAAAATGGAAAAGAACAAAAATAAGAAATTAATGTGTCTTCATTCATCATTCCCTTTAATGGATGATCCAATTCCATCAGTGTTAAAATGTGTGTGTGCTGCATCTACACAATAGCAAGTATTTACCCAAAGTATTATTTTTTTATACAGATAAGATAAATGTTACCATTAAGAACTTAAAACTCTATGAAGACAGTGTATTTTGTCTGTTCCATTCACTAATTTATCTATAGCTGAATTCTACCTAACACACAGACAATTCTCAATAAATATCTGTAGCTGAACTGTGCTTAAAACACAAAAAGCTCTCAACAAACATTTGCTGTAAGAATGAATGAATAGATGTCAGAAGAAATTTCTTGACAACTAAATCTCAGAATCAACAGAGTATACTTTACTGTGTCAGAAAAAAAAGAAAGTAGCAATATTTAACTAAACTAACATGAAATTACTTTCAGTCTTTTTTAATCATGAAGAAAATGTGATTTCAAAAAACTGGTAATTAACAAGTTACTACTTAGCTATGTGACTCCATGTAATAAGTTAGTTTGCAGCACTGCATATTGTATCCAGTATCATTTAGGGTAAAAAAATAGGGATAAAAATTAGGAAGTAAAACTGAATTAAAGTAGATAAAAAGCAATTTTTATCTACTGAATTCAATTACTGAATCACTCTGAAATTTCCCCAATTTTATAGGTCTGTGAAGAACTATATCAAATTTCTATTTCTATTAAATTATTTCACACATAAATATATGAAGTCACACTATTAATTATCAAGTGTTAGATGTTAAGAAAGTAACAATACACAATCTGGTTTGGGAGATTGTTTTTGTCAAAACTGAAAAAAATAATTACTTTTCTTTGTTTATATTTTATCTCCCATCATGTTATGATTAACTGCATCCATCTCTCCCTCTAAATATCATTTAAGTCTTTGAAAATAATGACCTTTTGCTCCATTGTCTACTTGCTGAATTACATGTATCCCTGCCTAAATAAAATATATGCCTATTAAAATTCTCAAAAGGATTTATTTAACAAGTCAAGCGAACACCAGTAAAACCCACAATAAAATCTTAACTATTTGTCCAAAAGCAGAGGCCAAGATCATCTAATGTCATAGACTATGTAAAACTATCTTTTTAACTTTTAAGTATGTTCTCATGTCTGCATTTTACGATAATTACTGCTTCACAGTCTTAAAGAAACATGTAGCTCTACGAATTAGCAAAAGCAGCTTTTCCAATACCAAGGGGTTACCTAGTTTATTTAATGACTCAATCATCATTGCGCATGCTCAGTCTCAGTCATGGCTGACTCTGAGTCCACGTGTACTGCAGCCTGCCAGGATCCTCTGGCCATGGAACTCTCCAGGCAACAATACTGGAGTAGGTTGCCATTTCCTCCTCCAGGATATTTTCCTGGCCCAGGGATTGAACCGGTGTCTCCTGTGTTTCCTGCATTGGCAGGCAGATTCTTTACCACTGAGCCACTTGGAAGCCCACTGATTCATTACTTAAGTGAAAAAGAAAGTGACCCAAGTTTTTGAAAGACCCAGTAGAAGACTATAAGAGTACCAGAATGGTACAAGTAGAAATACTGGACTTTCCCTCCCCAAGTATAGACTGGGAATACAAAATGATTAGATCCTTCTATCAATCAGAAAATCAATAGTGTGGTTTTTACATACAGCTGTATCTGCTTCTTATTCACCTTCAGTTAGTAACTAAAATTCACCGGGTGGGGGGGGGAGGCAAAATATAGAAAAACCATCTGAGTAGCAGGATCTTTTTAAAGAAAATTTCTGATCCTTTTGCAAAAGATTTGCTCATGGTCAGAATATATCAAAAACATACAGTTATCAGACTTGATGTTAAATATTTTAAAGTATTACAAATTTACATAACTTATTTAACTAATTTCAATCAAACTACATAATTACATGCTTTAGTTAGACTAAGTTCAACTTAGACTAAGCTTTTCAAAACATTTTCTAAGATGTCAATAAATCCACAATTCATGAAATTACTTATCGAAAATGAAAATTCAGCTCTTCAACGAGTGATAGTACCTCCATAAAAAGTAGTAAATCAAGAGGTAAAGATTTGTTTAAGCACACTTAAATCTCTTAAAAAGTTGAGTTTAATATTCAGGTCTGCATTACTGATTATTTCATATGCAACACTGTCCATCAAGTTTGGCATCTCAAATTTGTGATACAGGTATTGCCTAACAGATTTTCTCATTAATTTCAGAATGATCTAACAGTTCTAACCCTGATTTTGATGGCTAACAGCAGAAGAAAACAGATTTGCCCTGAGTTTTACTGGACGGCACTCATGTGTTAAAAAGTCTGAAAGAATATCAGACCTAAGTTTCTTCAGTGCTTCACACTCAGTTATTAAACAAGTAAAAGATATACTTTTAATTAATATCCCTACAATACAAAGCTTAAATTTTGTCTCCTTCAACATTCAAAGTATACAAGTGTTTCACAATCACAGATTACCCCCAAATACACAGTTAGGAGTAAAAGTACTCACAAAGTTAAGAAACAATACAAAACACACACACACAAAAAAAAAAAAACTTTAATTTTTGCAAAGAAACAGAACACCATGACCATGACTTATTTGTTACCTTTTAAATGCTTCCGCTGGGTTTCTCTCACATTCCCCGGGCTGTAGGAGGCTCTGAACTGCTGGATCCCTTAGTTTGTCCTCATATCCTTGGAGTAGTCCACTACGGCAGATCTGAGACACCAGACCTCTAATAAACCCTCCAACACACAAAGTATCAGAGTCCTGTGCTTTGCAGAAATGAAAGGCCAAAGCCTGGCGATGTAAACCTCTCTGCAAGCTTGTAGGTGAACTTGGCCACAAGAGCTCAGTGCATAAGGCTGTCTTGCCACTGCCAGGCCCTCCTACCAATAACACACCCCAGGTAGCTCCTTTCCCAGAGACAACACTAGCATTATTCCCAGAATTCATTACAAGGGGTGGTGCGTTGACGGCACTGTTGCAGCAGTTAGTCTTCTCCTGGAGGCAATGCTGAAGCTTGTGGAAAACCCACTCCCTACAGTAAAACTGCTTCCCCTGCAGTAAACTCGTTTGAGCCATTTTGCAGACTTTCTCTTCCCAAGGATTAGTCATAATAGGTTTCTTATCATCACCATTTGCTAGCATCTGGGTACATCAACACAGGTCTTTACATCCATTTGGACGGAACTTGCATATTAAGTTGACTTTGAATGGCAGAGTAACCAGTTACAGTAAAATTCAACAGCCACAGAGTCCATCTGCCAACAGAATGTGCATGACTTTATTTGGCTCTTTATTCCTGATAATCGGCAGAGAATCTATGTTTATATTAATTGTTGAACTGGTGGAAAACTGCCTGGTTCCGAACCTTGGCCACACTTTTCCTATATCTTGATGGGTCGCGTAACTCCATGGTTACATCTGGAGTTTATGTGATTGTGGATATTTCAAGTATGTAGATGAGACAATACATCTGGAAAACTGAAGAGAAAGCCCAATCTTTCAATTTGTATAAAATGCTTCTCCAGATTTCCAGCGTTAACTCTGTATCTGAAAATTAGATGCAGAAAAACGTGTCCATTACAGTTAAATGCTATCAGAGGGATTACATTTATACAGTAGATTGTTAGTGCTATACTTCTTGTTGAAGGATAGTCAAAGTACTAGACCTTGCAGGTTTTAGGTATCTGGACAACTGCCAGAGAAGGAACTGTTTCAGATTACTGTCTCTTATGTGGCAAAAATGGCAAACCACTGTTAACACCTTCTTAATTCAAAGCATTCCTATAATGCACTTTTCAAGATAGATTCTTAATGAACCTGTTCACAGGTTTCTGCGTTTAAGATGTCCAGGTAATCAATAATTCCCACTAGCAACAAAAATAAAACAAAAATAACTTCGTGCAAAATATCACATGCTAAAAAGCTTATTTGTCAAAGAATACAATTATCTAGTTACAGTAATCTCAAAAACTCATACACTTCATCTTTGGCACTTTCAAAAAGTTGGATAACTACACCAAAATCATAATTACATTTTCCTTTCTGTATTTCTCTTCCTCTATAGTTAGGCTTCCCAAACAGCTACATTTTAATCAAGTTACCCTGGATTTTTTAAAACCTCACTGTAGAAAGGAGAAATAAAGACTTGAGGCACATGCAGTATCATCCTTAACTCTAGCCCAAAAGGTCTTTCCGACAAGCTTGGCAAAACAGCGCTAGTTAAGGAAGCTCTATGAACTTGCACAGACCAGCCAGTCAAAGGGCCCCGTTGACTACTGGCCACACTCCTTTGTTGATAGTTTGCAAAATCTAGCTGATGATTATCAGAGGTGCGGCTGGATGGGAACGGGTTAAAAAGAAAAAGGGGAAGGGGGTGAGCTTACAGGAATGATAAAATCCAAACACAAGTACTACGTGAATCCTTCGTTCCTCTGCGCCAAAGTGGAAGGTTTCGGAGAAGGGGTGAGGCATGAAATCTACTACTGTGGCCGGAGAAAAGGCTGCCGGGGAGAATTCCTTCCAGGCAGGAAAGGGATAAGGAATAGATGGCTTGGGCTGGTGGGTGTTTGCCTACAGTTCCGGCCTCTAGTTTCAGCTGATAGACAAAAGGAACTCCGGGATTCCCAGAGACAGGAGCCTCCTACGGGTTCAGTGGCCCCAAGGAGCCACAGGAGGGCCACCTCGGAGAGGCCACGGACCGAGGTGCAGCCTGCTCACCGAGGTCTTCCTTCCAGAAGGCTGGGAACGCCTAGACACCCGCCCCGCCCCGAGATCGGGGTGTGTCCTCTGCAGGGGGAAGGGGTGCCCGACGTCCTCGCCAATCCTAGATGTGGGGTCGCCTCGGGTCGGGGTCCAGCCCCGCGCCCCCAACCCCGGCCGCTGGCTCCCGCCCCCGCCCGGCCCGCGGCGGAACGACGCGGCAAGTCGGGTCTGGAGCCCAGGGCTGGGAAGGGTGGGTGGGGGGGTGAGGTCCTAGCCCAGCCGCAGCCCCCGAGACTCCGACCTGAGGGTGGGGCCTCGTTCCCACCGCCGCTGCCGCCGCCGCCCCTCAGCTACCTCGGTCCCGGCTGCCGCCGCCGTCGCCGCCGCCGCGGACTCTCCGCCTCAGACACTTGCTCTTCTGAGAAGCCACCGCCGCCAGCGCTCCCTGAACTCTCGCTGCAGCCGCCTCCTCCGCCCGGCCCGGGGAACTCGCCCGGCTCCGGACCCTCCTCCTGGCCCCCGGCAACTGCCAGTTCCAGCTGCCCCAGCGGCTCCGCCGTGCTCCTCCCAACCCCCACCGGCCAACCGCCGCCGCCGCCGCCGCCAGGGCAGTGACTGTCTCAGGCGGCCCGGGACCGGCCGGCCCCGCCCCGCCCGCGGCCCCGCCCCGCCGCGGCCCCGCCCCCGCCGCGCAGGCCCCGCCCCTCCCGGCCGCCGGCCTTTCTCCCGCCGCCGGCTCCGCCCCCCTGCCCGCCCCTCCCCCACCGTCCCGTCCCCCGCCGCCGCCCGTGCCTGGGCGTGTGCAGCCGCCGGGGACCGGCTGCTTTGCACCGCGGGGGGACTTCTCTGAAGGCTGCCTGGCCGCTCCGCCTTTCTCGAGGATGGGGGCGGAGAAGAGGGCGGGGGCTGCGTTCTCACGTCCCCGAGCTCACGCGAGTCGCTGCCCCCACCCACCCCGTCACCACTCGGCCCTGAGCCTTCCTTTGTCTTCCAGTCTGAGGGGCTAGCTGGCTTTGGGGGCCGCTGCTAGGAGGGGCACTTGAGCTGGGAGAGTTGCCCCATGCCACTCCCTTACCCTTTTTGTCCCCAAAGGGCACTCCAGGCCGGTCCTTTTCTTCAGTCATCCGGGTCCCCATTCAATCTGTTAAATTCCGGTGATGGTTTAACTTTGTCTGGGACTAAGAGAAACAAGTAAGGACCGGGAAGGAGGTTGTGAAAACTAAAAATAGTAGGGGTATAGGGAGATGTTCCCACAAGAAAAGGACATGGCTTCCATCAGATCTACTTGAAAGCTATCACTATTGGATCTCAGGCAGCTTCCCTTGTGGACAGATTGATTACTCGCAGAAGCCACTATGGGAGAAAAAGACCGCGATCGAGGTCAGAATACAGAGTAAGATGAACTGCCTTGGAGGACCTGACCACAAACAGTTACTTTTGAACTAGATGAGCCAGTTTGCATTCACGTGAACCTGGATTATATTCCGAATTTCTGTTGGGAAAGTACTGTCAATTGATAGATTAGGAAATGTAGTATCTTTTTTATTATTTATGCTAAAACCATCAGCTCTCCTCCGAGCCCCCATTAATTTAAATGTGCTTCTATCTTAAATGCTGAACCAGTCTCCCATCTGTTTTTAGGAATTTCGAAGTATAGCTGTCACTCTTAACTAGAAAAATGGACTGTTCTTATGCTTACTCTTCCATTCTGTTTATTTTCAGGCTATCTATGGCAGTTGAGGTTTGTTGATCTTTAATTTTAATGCATTTGTTGCAAATTCTGAGGTTTTTTTTTTTCAGAACACAAGCAAAGAATATAAATTCTCCAGAATTAGTGATAAAAGTTGATTTTTAAAGATACAACTTTGATATGCATTTTGCTTAAACCGTTTTAATTACCACTTGTCATACATTATTGCCGTTGGAAAAGCTGACTCCACTTTCATGGTTGTAAAATTACATGTTTGCAGGAAATTTTAAATATGAAATATGTACATCGTATAATCATTTCCATTAAACTATTTGTTAATATATTAATTAAAATAATTTCTGTTCAATAGAGAAGTTATACAAACCTTTGGTTTACTGAGCCTGTTTTTTTCAGATAACTAACCATCATGGCGGAGAAGACAATGGCACCCCACTCCAGTACTCTTGCCTGGAAAATCCCATGGACGGAGGAGCATGGTAGGCTGCACTCCATGGGGCTGCAAAGAGTCGGACACGACTGAGCTCCTTCATTTTCACTTTTCGCTTCCATGCATTGAAGAAGGAAATGGCAACCCACTCCAGTGTTTTGCCTGGAGAATCCCAGGGACGGGGGAGCCTGGTGGGCTGCTGTCTCTGGGGTCGCAGGGAGCTGGACACAACTGAAGCGACTTAGCAGCAGCAGCAGCAGCAGTAACCATCATAGAATGCTGTTTTAAGTAACTTCAGCAATAACTAAGCTATAATTTTCAGACTCATTTAGAATTTTTTCCTTTAAAATTTATTGCACATTTCATTTTTATGACTTTTTGCTTTCCCTAGTAGAAAAACTTCTGAAAAAGAAGGGACTATGCCCTCCATACCCTTGTAGGTTTGTAGCAGGTTTCCCTGCATGTAAAGCAGGTCTGTTCTTTTACTCCACACTCAACTTACATTGAGACTTTCCACACACACGGTGTTGTGTTGGCTGCTGCTGCTGCTGCTAAGTTGCTTCCGATCTGTCCAACTCTGTGCGACCCCATGGACAGCAGCCCACCACGCTCCTCTGTCCATGGGATTCTCCAGGCAAGAGTACTGAAATGGGCTGCCATGTCCTTCTCCCATTGTGTTGGGCATAATGGTAACTTATAAAAATGGACATACACAGTTTCTTCAAGTCTGGGAGGCGGTTGCAAGGCAAAGGTAACTTGGGACTATTCTAGCCATTCTTTCTCTTCAGAGCATTCATTTATTTTACCAGTTTTTATATGAAGCAATGGTGTCCTTTTAGCTCTTTCCAACTCCTCTTGGCCAAATTACTGTCTTGATCACCCAAAGTTGGAAGTCTCCACTGTTAAAAAAAGTCATATGGTGCCTCACACAGTAAAGAGTCCACCTGCAATGCAGGAGACCCAGGTTTGATCCCTGAGTCCAGAAGATTCTTGCCTGCAGAATTCCATGGACAGAGGAGCCTGGCAGGCTACCGTCCATTGGGTCACCAAGAGTCAAATACAGCTGAGCAACTAACACTTTCACTTTTCATATATGGCTTAATGGGCCTAGTAATTGACCCAACCAGGACATTTTTTGAGAACAGAAGGAACTAATAAAAACAAAACTATGTAGTTCTTAGGTATACTTATCTATTGATAAGTATTGATTTTGAACCAAAAATTTGGTTCAATTATATTTGGTAGAGTTACTAAATAGTTCTATTTAAACATTATTTTTCAAAAACCAACAATAAAATAAATATTAAAACATAAATATCTATTTACCTACCAGATTTTACAAAGTGTCTTTTTATCAATTATCTGAATGCCATTTTTAGCATTTGTGCTTACTTTCAGTACATTTTTACGTACTTTAATCAATTTCTTAGCTTATTTTCTCCACCACCAAATACTGGTATTTTTCTAAAAAATACATTTTCTTAAATACGATTTTCCTTTTTTTAATTTGTTCATAGACTTGCCTGAAATCTTCTTCATGGATACTAAACATTATATCATTGCTGTCTTCAACGAATGGCTCTCTGTAGACCATAATATTTTTTTAACTTTTTATTTTGTATTGGAGTATAGCTGATCGACAATGTTGTGATAGTGTCAGGTGGATAGCAAAGGGAGTCAGCCATACATATACATGTATCCATTCTCCTCCAAACCCCCTTCCTTCCAGGCTCAACATAACATTGAGCAGAGTTACCAGTGCTATACAGTAGGTCTTTGTCAGTTATCCATTTTAAATATAGCAATATATACCTGTCCAACCCAAACTCCCTAACTAACCCATCCCCCATCCTTCCCCACCCCTAGCCATAAGCTCATTCTCTAAGTCTGTGAATCTCTTTCTGTTTTGTAAGCTCATTTATATCATGTCTTTTTAGATTCTGTGCATAAGGGATGTCATACGATGATTCTGCTTCTCTGACATCACTCAGAATGACAATCTCTACACCATAATGTTTTTAGTTGAAAATTTTCCCTATAAGTACTGAAGTACCTAGTAAGTTCAAAGCAAACTCTTATTTAAAAAAATATACTATTTCTTTATATTGAAATGTACAAATTTTTCAGCTCAAATCGTTTTATAGGTGTGTCTTTTTTAAAACTTACAGTAGCATCTCTCAACAAATATTTTTTCAAAACAAAGCTCCTTATATAAATTTCCTTTTTGTTTATGTTGATGGTTTCAATTAAATTTAGATATTTCAAAATTATAAGTCTTCTGGTTTTTAACCCATTTGGATACAAAATATAATTTTATTCAATTAAAAACAGCAGTTCCATCAAAAGATTCTCCCCACAAGTTGAGATATTCCAAAGCCCAGTTATAAATTTGAAAACTAGGTCTTTTACAATATTTGTATACTCATGTAATACATTTAACTTTTTCTTTGATTGGTAGAGAAAAATTTCAGTATCTTCCTATTTGCAACCTTTGTAATTACAATTCTTTAAAAAGCTGCAGAAGACAAATACTTTGATTTTAAAGTTTCAGTTATTTTATTTTATTTTTATTTTATTTTATTTTTTTTAATTGTTTTTGCCGTACATTGTCATGATATCACCATGAGTTTACATATGCTTCCCCTCCGGAACCCCCCTCCCTCTTCCCCCCCCCCCCCCCCCCCCCGGGAAATCTCGCTGCACCAGCCCCGAGCATCAATCCTGGGCTGGCGATTGATTAGACATATGAAAATTAATATGCTTCAATGCCTTTCTCCCATATCATCCCACCCTTACCCTCATCCACAAAGTCCACGAGTCTATTCTATACATCTGCGTTCCTTTTGCTGTCTCGTATGTTGGGTTCTCGTTACCGTCTTTCTAAATTCCATATATATGTGTTAATATACTGTATTGTTGTTTTTGCTTCTGGCTTACTTCACTCTGGATAATGGGCTCCAGTTTCATCCATCTGAGTAGAATTGCTTCAAATGAATTTTTTTTTAATGCTGAGTAATATTCCATTTTGTATATGTACCACAGCTTTCTTATCCATTCGTCAGTTGATGGGCATCTAGGTTGCTTCCATGTCCTGGCTATTGTAAACAATGCAGCGATGAACATTGGGGTACACGTGGCTCTTTCAATTCTGGTTTCCTTGGTGTATATGCCCTTAAAGTTTCAGTTATTTTAAATGAAATGCTGTAAAAATTAAGAGGACTCTATTTAGGCCTCTAATTAGTGTAGGTCACTCAGATTGATTTACAGAGTAATTCATTTTATTAAACTGAAATACAATTGCTATGCAATGTTATATTAAATGTAATAATGTGATTTTAGTTTAGGTGTACAACATTCAACATTTTTATAGATTATACTTCATTTAAAGTTATTACATAAAAATGGCTGTATTTCCCTGTGCTGTACAATGTATTCTTGTTGTTTATCTATTTTATACATAGTAGTTTGTGATAAAGTAATTAAGAACTTATCACCGGCAGTCTTTCAGATTCTATCACAAATGTAAAGAACTCTTTCTTTGTACAGGAGCATTCAGTCTTGATATATGCTCTATTACAGGGTGACTCAGTCTGTTTCACAAGTTTCAGATATACCTTACCTTTACTTTTCTACATTTACCACTGATTCTCAGAAGTGGCAGCCTGGTGGGTTCACGAATGTCGGAGGTGGCAGCAGCAGGCTAGGGCACACCTGACTAGCACACCAAGTACCTGGTAGGATCAGCAGGCTTAAAAGCTTCACCGATTACTCCCAAGACCAGGAGTTAGACCCCTGTCCTGGTGGCTCAGATGGTAAAGAATCTGTAACGCAGGGGACACAGGTTCAATCCCTGTGTCAGGAAGATCCCCTGACAGAGAAGGGGATGGCTACCCACTACAGTATTCTTACCTGGGAAATTCGATGGACAGAGGAGCCTGGCAGGCTCCATGGGATCCCATGGGATCACAAAGAGTTGGACACGATTAAAGCACCTGAGCACACATGCAGTCTCTCCTATCAAGCTGAGTTTTGTTTTTTCAGCTAGTATCCTGCACACTATCCCTGAAAGGAAGGGGTGAGTTACTTTGCATCTGGAAAGAGTCCGGAAAAAGTTATTGCTGGCCGTCTTTCAGGTTTCTCCACACATTTAAAGAACTCTGTTCATTGCTAATGTATCTCACACACTATTAAACATGACCATGGCAGAGGCTGGAAATAAATATGAAGGTCTACCAAACCCATGCCAAGTTATTTTAATACTGCTATTAATAACTGCTTGGTTTACACAAACATGCGCAAGTTATGTTAGTTATGTTAATTGGACTTGATGTGGTGCTAGACTATAGAAAGTCTTTGATTGACAGAGTAAGCATAATGATAGGAACATCCCGCTGTGGCTGCCGTCTTAAATACCCTTCTTAAAAGAATGCTTATTTAAGCCTTACATGTTCAAATTACTGTTTCCAGCTGTATTTGTTCTTGTTCTTGAAGACAAGCCTAAAAATATTTTTGTGCTTATAAAATGTGTAAGGTAGAGGCCTTTCCTTCAAAGAATTAAACAAACTCCAAAATAAGATATATTTTGCAGAATTCCCAGCCAAAGGAAATCCAGACTCACTAGCCGTGGTTATTGAGTAGCTGGTTACAGTGCTCCACCTTATCCTACAGGCTTTTAGAACAACAGCTCTCAATAGATCCAAAACTACACCTGCAGTCCACTTGCTAAAAAGACTCCAAAATTCATCATCTTGTGCACCTCTCCAATACAAGAAGGAATTTAAAGAAGCAAATTGAGATCTTCTAAAATATGTCCCTCCAATGGATTCTCGTAATTGCGTTTTCCTACTTTTCCTTCCAGAAGCCCATACCCAAACACAGTCACCATCACCTTTTTATCAAATATTTCTTTCTGGTAAAGACCATTGATGAAGTAGTCTCTGAACTTTATTTGGAATATTTGAAGACAGTGGAAACTGATACAGCAATATTACCTTCCTGATTCCTGTGTTGCATTCTTATATGTAAAAAAGGCAGTTGTTCAGTTGTTCAGCCACTAAGTTGTATCCGACTCTCCGCAACCTCAGGGACTGTGGCCCGCCAAGCTTCTCTGTCCATGGGATTTCCTAGGCAAGAATACTGAAATAGGCTGCCCTTTCCTTGTCTTCCTTCTCATTTCTTCTGGGAAGGTCCTTCTCAGGGGATCTTCCCAACACAGGGTTGAACCTGTGTCTCCGGCTTTGCAGGTGGATTTGTACCACCAAGCCACAAAGGAAGCCCCCCAAAATACCAATAATTAGATATAATAACAGTAATCTGAAACTAATGCTAAATGTCATTTTTAAAAGGTGACTTACATAACTTTATTATGTCCACTATGCATTCTTTGACCAAATTACAGTGAAATGCCAAGTGCAATTAATTTCTTGATTTACTGCACATAGTTATTCACTTAGGTTCCTAGGTAAATAAGAGAGATTGTTTTATTTGTTGTCCTCAGTCTTTCTGCTTATCTAGAAGCATATCTTCTTTTGTCTTTTTCCAGGTCTTGTCACTCACTAGGTCAACAACACACCTTGATATTTGCAACCTCTGGGATGTAGGTTGTATTAATTTTGAAGATAAATATTATATACTTTAAAGCATAAAAAGAAACTGAACAAAGTGTCTGTGGGAGTACTTCATCTTGGAAAGCATTTTTCTAAGGTCGTGGAGGCTCCTGGGAATCCCACACTTCCCATCCCACGCACGTTGCCAGGGAACTCTTTTATGTTGATGGTGAAGATGGAAGCAGAGACAGTTATACAACACAGCAGTGCAAGAGGCCTATGGCAGGGAGGTTAACTTTTCAGAAGCTTGTTTTGTTTTGTTTTTCTCTCTGTTAGGCTGGATGTCAAATAACCCCCATAAGGTAATTGATAATTTTTTTACTAGTCAGTTTTATCTGGATGTCTGTATTTCTTATTTTGCCTTTTTGTAGGCAAAAGTGCTGAAGAATATTCAACTACCAGTTGTGCTCACTTCCCATGCTAGTAAGGTTATGCTTAAAATCTTTCAAGCTAGGCTTCAGCAGTACTTGAATCAAGAACTTCCAGTTGTACAAACCGGGTTAGAAAAGGCAGAGGAACCAGAGATCAAATTGCCAACACTTGTTGGATAGTCTCTACTATCCAAGGAAATTCTAGGAAAGCATCTACTTCTGCTTCATTGACTGTGCTAAAGTCTTCGACTGTGTGGATCAAAATAAACTAAAAAATTCTTAAAGAGATGGAAACACCAGACCATTTTACCTACCTCTCGAAAAACTTGTATGTGGATCAAGAAGGAACAGTTAGAACCTTATGTGGAACAACTGACTGGTTCAAAATTGGGAAAGGCGTATGACAAGGCTGCATATTGTCACTCTGTTTATTTAACTTAGATGCAGAGTGAGTGCATACATGTTACGTTGCTTCAGTCATATTCGACTCTTTGTGACCCTATGGATCGTAGCCTGCCAGACTCCTTTGTTCATGGTGTTTTCCAGGCAAGAATACTGGAGTGAGTTGCCACTTCCTCCTCCAGGAGATCTTCCCAACACAGGGATCAAACCCACATTTCCTGTGGTTCCTGCATCACAGGTGGATTCTTTACCACTGAGCCACTGGGAAAGCCCCTATATGCAGAGTACATAAAGCGAAATGCCAGGCTGGATAATTTACAAGCTGGAATCAAGATCACAGGGAGAAAAAATAATAATAATAATAAAAAAGACTGCCAGGAGAAATATCACAGCCTCAGATATGCAGATGATACCACTCTAATAGAAGAATATGAAGAGGAATTAAAGAGCCTCTTGATGAAGGGAAAAGAGAAGAGTGAAAAAGCTGACTTAAAACTCAACATTTAAAAAATCAAGATAATGGCCTCCTGTCCCATCATTTTATGGAAAATAGGGAAAAAGTGAAATCAGGACAGATTTTTCTGTTTTGGGGCTCCAAAATCATTATGGATGGTGACTGTAGCCATAAAATTAGAAGACACTTGCTCCTTGGAAGAAAAGCTATGACAAACCTAGACAAACAGAGACATCACTTTGCCGAGAAAGGTCCATAGAGTCAAAGCTATCGTTTTTCCAGTAGTCATGTATGGATGTGGGAGTGGGATCATAAAAAAGGCTGAGCACCAAAGAATTGATGCTTTCAAACTGTATTGCTGGAGAAGACTATTTAGGGTCCCTTGGATGGCAAGGAGATCAAACCTAAAGGAAATCCGTCCTGAATATTCATTGGGAGGACTGATGCTGAAGCTGAAGCTCTAATACGTTGGCCACCTGATGCAAATAGTTGATCTTTTCATTGGAAAAGACCCTAATGCTGGGAAAGATTGAAGGCAAAAGAAGAAGAGGGCAACAGCAGGTGAGATGGTTGGAGAGCATCACCAACTCAATGGACATGGACTTGGGCAAACTGAGGAAGGTAGTGATGGACAGGGAAGCCTGGAGTGCTGCAGTCCATGGGGTCACAAAGAGTAAGACACAACTAAGCAACTGAACAAGAACAACAACATAATTCTTATTAGCACTCCTCGATTAGCCTGAAATGAGATCATTCCTTTATATTATTCCTTATATTTTCATTTAATTTTGAGTAATCCCCCTCAGTTTTTAAAAATTCTTTTGACAGAAGAATGTAGCTAACACCTTAAGTCTGGAACTGGATTGGTTGAGGTGCACCATATACCAAGTCTTTTAACCATGAAAGATAGAAAATACCCTACCAGAGATATTGCTATACTAGAAATATACTGAAATTACCATCCAAAATTATTTTCTGGGAACCACATGTATAGATCCCCACTCTCCTGGGAAAAAAAAAAAAAAAACAATGTTTTTATGTCTTTTTCCAATTATGAATGCTACCAGTCCAAACTAGATAGGACAGAGATGCCCCCAAGGAACCATACCTGATGACAGTTACACCCTTAAACAGGTGTCACGCATTGTATCTGGTCTGACCTGTAACTTGCATTAACCAATAAAATGTGTCAGGAGTGATGTTATATTCATTCCAGACCTTGATCTGAAAAGGATTGGCAGCTTCTATGTCACACTTTAGAATGCTCATCTTTAGGGATCACTGTTGAAGAAGTCTGACTACCCTGCTGAAGGGACCATGTGGAGAGACCACACAAGAAGGCCATGTGGAGAGACCTTGAGGTCAGATGGAGAGACAAAGAGACCCAGCCAGGCCAGCATCGAGTTAGTTTTCCTGATGACTCCAGCCCCAGCCACCATTAACTGCAACCTCACAAAGAACCCCAAGTGAGCCCCGTGGAAATACTGTCCAGCTGAGCCCAGTCAAACCACAGAACTGTAAGAGATGTCAAAATGATTGCTGCTTTAAGCCTCTAAGTTGTGGAGTCATTTGTTGTTGATTAGTGGCTAAGCTGCGCCCAAGTCTTTGCAAACCCATGGACTGTAGCCTGCCAGGCTCCTCTGTCCTTGGGATTCTCCAGGCAAGAATATTGGAGTGGGTTGCCACTTCCTCCTCCCGAGGATCTTCCTGACCCAGGGATGGAACCCACGTCTCCTGCAATGCAGGTGGATTCTTTACCACTGAGCCACTGGGAAGCCTTAGAGTCATTTGTTATATAGTAATACACAGTTAAAACACTACCCAATGAAAATAAGAAATACCCTATTGTTCTGCCATTATTACATTACTTTTCTTTCTCTCTTCATCTTGTTTCTTGGGCAATTGAAATAGTTCTGAAGAACCGAAACATTATTCATACCATCCCAGTTTGAATAATGTACAAATAATGTACATTATTCATACCATCCCAGTTTGAATAATGTACAAATGTACAATACACCATCCTTTTGAGAAATATTTAAAGAAGTGAGATAGAAGTTAAGTGAACTTTTAAAATTATGTAGACTGAATGAGAATTTGTATTTATTTCCAAGTGTCTTTTCTCTCCACTGCATATTTCTTATCACATTAGAGGCCTTTGCTCAATAAAAACATCTCTGATTCTAGCCTGCCAGACAGTCATATAATACTTTCAAACAAAAAACATCTGGTTCCAGCCAAGTGCCTTATAATAAATGAGAATCAGAAGCTGTGCTCTCAATTTACCAGCATAGTTTTACATATAATTGGGCTGGTGTGTCAGGGGGTGATCTGAATCAGAAGCACATTCTCTCAATAATGTTGATTTAATTTCTGAATGCCTAGACATTGACTACTTCAAAATTTAAAAAGAGTAAAACATTTTGGTTTAGACTTGGCCTTAATAATGAAAGCTTTTGTTTCATTTCTGTTTCTTTTTTCTTAGGAGGTTCTAAACTTTTCAAAGAACACATTATCAAGAAATTTAGACAGATGAAAGATATATCTAAGTTTTGGATGAGCAAGCTCATTAATAATTTATTCAAAAATTTAATAAAAATTTTAATTAAAAATTTTTTTAATTTAATAATAAAACTGAATATTTTTCAATCAAATTAGGTGAATTAAGAGCCCAGAGGCAGTAGAAAGAGAAGTGACCAATTTTATCCTGGGACTATGGTTTGGAGATATTTTGAGAAGTGTATCAGCATTGTCTGTACGGTTGGATCGTGGTTGGAACATTAGGAGGTTCACAGCTTTAGTGAAGTATAGTTTGGGTCGGGGTCAGCATATACAGTTGCATAGGCTATTCACTGCACAACTGGAGGTGACACCATTCAAATGGACTGTGATCTGATTCAAACTGACCAGATCGAATCAAGGTAGTGAGTGCAGTTAGAGATCATGTTTGAGCACATGTAACAGAACCCACATTCAATGTTTGATACATAAGGGCTAATTTCTCTTGTGTAATATAAAGCCTGATGGCATTGCTTATAGTAAGTAGCTCGGCAATACTCAACCCTTTTATCTTTCTCTCTGCTATCCCAAGTATCTTTTACTTCATTGTCACCTCATGGTAAGATGACCAATTTGTCTTGGTTTTAAAACTGAAAGTTACACAACTGAGAAACCTCCATACTCCCTGGTAAACCAGGACTGTTGGTCAGCCTACCTGGGCTCAAGATGGTATTCTACCTCCAGCTTCTCATATCCACTGGGGCCAGGAAGAAAATGAGGGAAGAATCAAAGAATAAGAAATGGGTGGCACCTGTATCAGAAAGGTAAAACTTATCCAGTAATTCTCAGCATACATCTAATTAACCAGAACTGTAGAAAGTAGGCTGGGGAATTGTGTTAGCTAGACAGGTTGCTGCCCTGAAGAAAATCAGGGTTCTATTGTAAGAAGCAGAGGCAGTTCATTAGGAAGACAATTAGCAGTATCTGCTTAGTTTTGTGACTTTTTTCTAGGAATGCTCAGCATTCTTGGAGCAGGAATGAAAACACAGACAAGGAGGGCAAACCAAAGTTGGTGACTGTCAAAGAAAAATATCAGATAGCAAACACATTATTTTGGTATATGCACAACATTTTTGAAATGGCTCATTATGCAGTGCAGATTGGGGAAGAAATTCAATAAAGCTAGGAAGGATGTCACCTCCTAAGAAAGAAAAATGATAGAGGACTAGTAATTTAGAATAAAATATCATGATTTTTTTTTAAAATCCTAGGGAAAAAAATTTGACATGAGTCAATAATTTCTTTCATTTTATTGGCAACAGATTATTTTGCTTCAACTTAATATTCATCAGGGAATTCTATTTTATTTATTTTAAGATTCTGAACTTTAGGGAGGAAATTTTACTTAAATTTATCTTAAAATTATAATATTTCTGTTACACTGGTAATAAATCAATAGAGACATTAACAATGAAAATTGAATATAAAAACAGGTGGTGAGTTTGAAAGGTTTTTAATTTTTATTTTAATGAAAATACATATCAAAACTTGAATTAAGCATTTTGATGTCACTGGACAATTGAATAAATGATAGATTGAAAAGCAGCTCCATTTATCTGTAAGTCATCAATGACAACTGAATTGAGATCACCTTCTATTTAAGTTAGACCACATTTGAATTCTTTTTATATGCATGTATTCAGATCAGGAATAAACAGGTAAAAGAAAATATAGAACAAATGGTGTAAATATATGATTATTTTTAGTCAAGGCACAGTGAATATAAAATGATAAATTTTTCAGAGGGAGAATTGTTGCCTAAGAAAATTTTTGAAAGTTCAGATTGGAAATTCTATATGTTTGCTTAAAGAAGGGCAGAAAATTCTACTAACAATGTTGCAAGTATTTGAGATGAAGAAAAATAATAAGACATGCTTCCTAGGTACCTAAAGAAAGCAATGTCATAGGTGTATCCTGGTTTTCAATCTGCAGGAGGAGAAGGGGATAATAGAGGATGAGATGGTTGGATGGCATCACCAACTCAATGGACATGAGTTTGGGTAAACTCCAGGAGTTGGAGATGGACAGGAAGGCCTGGTGTGCTACAGTCCATGGGGTCACAAAGAGTCAGACATGACTGAGCAACTGGACTGAACTGAACTGAGGCAGGTGGATTGCTTTTCCATCTAGAAAACAAGATTTCCTAGATGGGTGTAGATCAGTGGGACCCCAAAGGATTTTTTACTTCTCTATGCCAAGGAGGAAAAATCAAGAAAAAAGAGAAATCAGGCAATAATGGGGCAGAGCAAATATTCAGAGAAGCTGAATATGGATTTAGGTCTGTGAACTTTTTTAAAAAAAATTTATTGATTTACTGATTTGTTTTTAATTGGGTGCACTGGTTCTTCATTGCTACGTGATGGCTTTCTCTAGTTTCAAGGAGTGGGGGCTACTCTTCATTGCGGTACATGGGCTTCTCATTGCGATGGCTTCTCTTCTTGCAGACCACAGGCTTCAGTAGTTGCAGCTCTCGGGCTCCATAGTTGTGGCTCAAAGTCTCTAGAGGATGGGATCAGTAGTTGTGGTGCATGGATGTTAGTTGCTCTGAGGCATGTGGAATCTTCCCGTACAAATATCAAACCCATGTCCCCTGCATTGGCAGGCAGATTCTTAATCACTGAATCACCAGGGAAGTCCAGGTCTGTGAACTCTGGTATTGGTAAAATAATCCTGGAAACCTTTGACTTCTTCAAAGGAAATTAAATCTACATCTAAGTTTTTTTTTTTTTAACAAAATTTAATTTCAAAATATTTTATTACAAAAGTTTTGTAAGATAATACATTTTTCTGAAAGTCAAGGCTAAGTCTTTGTGACTTAGAGAGTAGAAGAGAAATATTATCATCAAATGTTGATTAAAAGTCTCCTTTTTTAGCACTTGTCAAAAAGTCTCTGTAGTAAAGTGAAAAGATTTGTAGGTGAACTTGCTTTTTGCCTCTAAAACCAGTTTTTTGTGGAGTGTTAGATTTTCAGTGTATCAGTCATCTGTTGCTGCATCACAAACCCTAACCTAAATGGTGGCTTAGAATCACACTGATTTATTGTTTCTCACAATTCTTTGGATCTAATGGGTGGATCCTTTGCTGATTTCCGCTGTGCTGTGTGTGCTATGTCACTTCAGTCCTGCCGACTCTGCAACCCCATGGACTGTAGCCCACAAGGCTCCTCTGTCCATGGGATTCTCCAGGCAAGAGAACTGGAGTAAACTGCCATCACTCCCTCATTTAGGTGCATTCAGGGATTTCACCCTCATGTCTGAGTCACCAGCTAGGTTGGCTGCAAAGAATGAAGTGACTTTCTCCATTGCTTCTTCACGGCAAAATGTCCGTGGAGTTCTATGACAGCTGGGGCAGGATCTGGAATACCTCTGAGGCCATGCTCTGGAAGACACCCCAGCGTCCCTTCTGCCATATTTTATAGGTCAAAGAAATTCACAAGGACAGATTCAGGGGTGTGGGGAAAGACTCTTTAGATGGGATGGTCATGTTCTTTTAAGTATGGAAAACAAAAATCTTGAAGAATTTGACAAATAACATAAGCTCTTCACCAGAAGGGGAAAAAAATGTACATATACACAAAGTCTGCATTAATTTTAAAGGAATAGTGCCATTCTATGTCCAAGGACTCGAGATTAAGAAACTAAGAAACTCTGATTTAAACATCTTCCTCTAAATTCAATGTGCCACTTAAAAGGAGTAAACAGGAATACAGTCAAAAGATAAAAAGTATATATCCATCTGCACTGACATTTTTTCAGTGTTTGTAATTATAAAAAATTATATTTTTACTCCATGTAACAGGAATTTGAGGAGTTAATCCTCAGAAAATGTGAATATCGGAGTTGAACAGAGATAGATGATTTGTTTGACTTTGAACAGAATATTACTTACATAAATTAAAATATAACAAAAGACAATATTCTCTTTCTAATTCTATAAATATTGTGCTTATTTTAATCAACTTATTCTATCTCTAATTAAATTCTTTTAAACTAAGGAGGTAAAAAGGAACTCTTTATATCTTCTTTAGTTATGGTGGTTGAAGGAAATACCCCCCAAAAGGCAAGTGAAATAGAATTTTTGCTTAATTTTAGTCTTTGTTTAATTTTAGTTAATTATGAAAAAATTAACTGGTGTATTTTGAAAGATACATCAGTGTGAATATTTTTCAAAAATAATTACTGAATAGTTACTGAGTATGTAATTATTCAGTGGTAAAGAATTTGTCTGCCAATAACAAGAGACATAGAGATGCAGGTTTAATCCCTGGATTGGGAAGATCCCCTAGAGGAGGAAATAGCAACCCACTCCAGTGTTCTTACCTAGAAATCCCATGGATGAGGAACCTGGTGGGCTACATACAGCCCATGGGGTCACAAAGAGTTGGACATGACTGAGCATGCATGGGTGTGAACTGACATCAGCAATATCTTCTCAAGATATATTTCTTATTTAATATAACCTTTGTAATGTTAACAGGTATTATAATACATGGTAGTTTAATTTGGCTAACTTCCAATTAAAATGAATATGAAATTTTTTTCCTTGTATTTGTTTATATACATTCATTATTTGCTTCCAGAATAATTTAGAAATGTTACGTAAGTAAGAACCTGGCATTTCAGTCTATAATCTGTAATTGATAAGATTAAAGCACGACTTTCAGGTAGGTACACAGGTTATATAAAGGAAATTCTCACACAGTTCCTGAAATTCAAGTGGAACAAGGTGCTGTTATTTGATAACAAGAGTAAGGGCCAGGAGAAAAGAAAATATTTAATCAAGTTGTGCTCTCAGATGAAGCAGAAATGATTATTGAAAAGCACATGGGGGAAGTTACATCAGAACCAATGTCCACAAATTATCCGCTAGCTAGAAATGAAACACCACAGTTGAAGCCTCACAATATAACTAAACAATATTGCCAACAGTAGATGGCAATTTTCAGATAGAGTCTGTCTTTTTTTTTTTTTTTATACAGAGAGATTGGAGTCAAAAGGATTTAATGCACTAGTGTTGCCTGTGGAGAAGGACAGGGTCATGTGCTAGGGCTAGAGCGTGACTGCAAGGAGCTAAAACTACCCCACAATACTCATCTCACATGCTAACAAAGTAATGCTCAAAACTTTCCAAGCCAGTCTTGAATGGTATGTGAAACTGTGAACTTCCAGATGTTCAAACTGGATTTAGAAAAGGCAGAGGAACCAGAGATCAAATTGTGAACATCCATTGGATCATCGAAAAAGTGAGACAGTTCCAGAAAAACATCTATTTCTGCTTTATTGACTATACCAAACCTTTGACTGTGTGGATCACAGCAAACTGTGAAAAATTCTTAAAGAGATGGAAATGCCAGACCACCTGACCTGCCTCTTGAGAAGTCTATGTGCAGGTCAAGAAGCAACAGTTAGGGAACTGGACATGGAATGATAGACTGGTTTCAAATCAGTAAAGGATTATGTCAAGGCTGTATATTTTCACCTTACCTATTTAACTTATATGCAGAGTACATCATGAGAAATGCTGGGCTGGATGAAGCACAAGATGGAATCAAGATTGCTGGGAGAAATATCAATAACCTCAGATACTCAGATGACACCACCCTTATGGCAGAAAGCAAAAAACTAAACAACCTCTTGATGAAAGTGAAAGAGACAAGTGAAAAAGTTGGCTTAAAACTCAACATTCAGAAAACTAAGATCACGGTCTCCAGTCCCATCACTTCATGGCAAAAAAATGGGGAAACAATGGAAACAGTGACAGACTTTATTTTGGGGGGCTCCAAAATCACTGCAGATGGTGACTGCAGCCATGAAGTTAAAAAACACTTGCTCCTTGGAAGAAAAACTATGACCAACCTAGACAGCATATTAAAAAGCAAAGACATTACTTTGCCAACAAAGGTCCATCTAGTCAAAGCTATGGTTTTTCCAGTATGGATGGGAGAGTTGGACTATAAAGAAAGCTCAGTGCTGAAGAATTGATGCTTTTGAACTGTGGTGTTGAAGAAGACTCTTGAGAGTCCCTTGGACTGCAAGGAGATCCAACCAGTCATTCCTAAAGGAAATCAGTCCTGAATATTTATTGGAAAGAAGATGTTGAAGCTGAAACTCCAATACTTTGGCCACCTGATGCGAAGAACTGACTCATTTGAAAAGACCCTGATGTTGGGAAAGATTGAAAGCAGGAGGAGAAGGGGATGACAGAGGATGAGATGGTTGGATGGCATCGCTGACTCAAAAGACATAAGTTTGAGCAAGCTCCTGGTGTTGGTGATGGACAGGGAAGCCTAATGTGCTGCATTCCATGGAGTTGTAAAGAGTTGGACACAACTGAGCGACTGAACTGAACTGAACCTGGGACCTGCTCGAGCCTGTCTGGACTTCTGATATGTAGATATTGTAAGCTACTAAGTGGATGCTTTTTTAAACTCCTAAGTTTGTGATCATGTATTTTTCAGCAAAAGGAAACTAACATAGATTTTGCTACAAAGGGTGTCTCCATAACAAATGCCCAAAGGACTTCCCTGGTGGTTCAGTGGTTAAGAATTCACCTCCCAAGGCAGGGGACCTGGGTACAATCCCTGATGGTGGCTGTGGTTGGGGGTTGCGGGGGAAACAAAGATTCCACATGCCTCAAGGCAACTAAGTCTGTGTGCCACAACTAGAGAAGCCTGCATACTGCAGTGGAGACCCATTAGAGCCAATAAATAAATAAGATGTAACAATAATAAATGCCCAAAAGTGTGGAAGGGATTTTGAAAGGAGGCGGTGAACAGAGGCCTTTAAAATTGGGAAGAGCATGATAGAAAAAGTCTAGATTGCTTGAAAAGAAAGATAGTACCAAGTGACATCCAACTTTTACAATCCCATGAACTGTAACCTGCCACGCTCCTCTGTCCATGGCATTCTCCAGGCAAGAATACTGGAGTGGGTTGCCATTTCCTTCTCCAGGGGATCTTCCCAACCCCCGGAATTGAACCCAGGTCTTGTCACTGCAGGCAGAAGCTTTACTGACTGAGCTACTCTGGATAAGAGACTGTTAGTAGAAATATGGACACTAAAAATGCTACTGGTAAGAACTCAGAAGGGAGTGAGGAACACATTACTGGAAAGTAGATCCTTGTTATGTAGCAGTGGGAAGTTTAGGAAAATTGTTTCCTGCAGTTATATAGAAAGTATAATTTGTAAATAATAAACTTGTATATTGAATTGAGGTTGTTTGCCAAACAGGAGCCAAAGCATGCTGATTTAAGATGTTCTCAGCCTATAGAAGGCTTCCCGTGTGGTGCAGTAGTAAAGAATCTGCCTGTCAATAGAGGAGATGTGGGTCAGATCCCTGGGTTGTGAAGATCCCCTGGAGAAGAAAATGACAACCCACTCCAGTATTCTTGCCTGGGAAATCCCATGGACAGAGAAGCCTGACGGGCTACAGTCCACAGAGTCACAGTCAGACACGACTGAGGGACTGGGTACTCATTCACACAGCCAACAGAGATGGCAAAAGATGCTAAAATTAAGAGATTACTCCTGAAAGGGTGGATAAAGTAAACACTGTAGGTGTGGCTGTACAATCTTTTGCCTCAACCCAGGGAAGATCAAAGGTTCAGGGTATTCAATCACCAGAGGTTAAAGGTGTGCTTCACAGATCGAAGTCAAATCAGAAAACCTCTAAGAAGCTTATTGGCAGTGTCCTTCATCCATCTCAAGCTGAAGCCCAAAATAGAAAAAGGAATTATCTCAGAAAAAAAAAAAAAAGAATCTGTGGATGAGCCTTTTGTCCAATGGACTGATCCCCCAGAAATCCACATAAAACCGCAAGGTACTTGGGAATACTTAATCAGCAGGATCACTGCCAGATGAGGTTGTAAGGGACAGAAAGAATATAAAATAAAAGGAGACCCTCAGCATCCCCAAGTTCTCCTGGCAGGAAGCAGAGTTACTATTCAAATACAAATAGGATCTATCTTTCATGAAAAAGGGTCTTTCAGACCTCCGGAAGTAAGAGAGGGAAGGCACAGTTAGGATATTTCCAGGCCTGGAAAGCTAGGAGTCTGGAAAGGCCTAGGAAAGCAATGGAGTCTTCCAAGCAAGATTTAAAGCCGATTCCATTCTGTTTGGGGGCCAGAGTGTTCATAACTGTATTAGTTTTCTATAGCTATGCAATAGATTACCTTGAATGTAGTAACTCAAAACAACATGCATTTATTGTCTCCCAGTTCTCTAGGTCAGAACTAGGCACTGAGGAAGAATCTGCTTTCAAGCTCCTTCAGAGAGTTGGCTGAATTCAGTCCCTTGAAGGTCCTCATTTCCTTACAGCAGCCAGCTGAGGCCCTGTCTTATCTCCTAAAGATCACCCACATTCCTTTTTGTATGACCCGCCCTCCTTCAGAGCCAGTAAAGACATCAAATCCTCCACATGCTTTGAATCTCTCTGCCTTTCTGTCTTTGATTTCCGATTTTATCCTTGTATTTGAATGTGTATATGTGTGTGTGTGTGTGTCCAGTTGCTCGGTCATGTCCTACTCTTTGCAAACCCATGGGCTATAAGCTGCCAGGCTCCTCTGTCCATGGGATTCTCCAGGCAAGAATACTGGAGTGCGTTGCCATTTCCTCCTCTGCGGGACCTTCTCAACCCAAGGATTGAACCCGAGTCTCTTGCATCTCCTGCATTGGCAGACGGATTCTTTACCATGGTGCCACCTGGGAAGCCCCTTTGGGTGTGTATGTGTGTGTGTGTGTTAGTCACTTAGTTATGTCCAACATGTTGTGACCCCATGGACTATACCCTGCCAGGCTCCTCTGTCCATGGGACTCTCCAGGCAAGAATACTGGATTGAGTTGCCAGTTCCTTTGTAAGCCACCAGAAGCATTCAATACCGTAATGAGACAAACAAATCTGTCCCTTCAGTTGACATCAGGAGACAGCCCACGTCTCTGCAGGAGCCACCCTTTCATTGTGTGTGTCCTTCCTACAGATATACCCTGTTCACTGAATGCTATCTGAAGAGCCTTGATGAAATAAAATGACATAGTGAGTTGTAATTTGTTGTGAAATAAGATGACATAGTAAATTGTAGTCTAGTCTATGAAAGATTGAGTCCTATCAGAATAGTGATTTAGAAACCCAGAGAGCAGGTTTCTAATTCTAATCTTGGGCAAATTAAATAAATTACTGGATTCATTTTTCATCATAGGAACTTTTTTGTAATAATAGCCATGAGAAACTTATTACTAAATAAAGGCAAAGCAATGTATTATTACTAAATACTATTTCTGTAACACTGCTGCTGCTACTATTGCCGTTACTGATTTGAAAGAAGTCTCCCCATTTTTTCAAGATCTCATTCATGCTGACCCCAACTGTATTCTCAGCCTCTCCTGTTACTTGTTGAATATATGTACCTGCAATTCCCTGGACAGGCCATTTGCTCTCATGCTTCCTGAATTTTTACTCTGCCTTATCCTGCAATTTCTGAAGTAGGAAATGGCAGCCCACTCTAGGATTCTTGCCTGGAGAATTCCATGGATGGAGGAGCCTGGCGGGCTGCAGTCCATGGGACTGCAAAGAGCAGGCCATGACTGAGCACCACACTGCTCTGCGCCCTGCAGTTGCATCATTTTCATCTGTGCTTTTCATCCTTTAGCTATCAGATCACTAAATCTCTGACACTTCACGTAATATTAGGTACCTTTCTGTGTGGTTTATAGGGCTTTCCTGGTGGCTCAGCAGTAAAGAATCTGTCTTCAATGCAGGAGATGCAGGTTTGATCCCTGAGTTCCATACTCTCCAGAGGGCATGGCACCCCACTCCAGTATTCTTGCCTGGAGAATCCCATGGGCAGAGGACTGCAGGCTACAGTCCTTGGGGTCGCAAAGAGTTGGACACAACTGAAGTGACTGAGCACGTCCTCACATGTGCTTTATGTAGACCAATTATGTCTCCTCTTCCTCTCCAAGTTCATATGTTGGAGTTTTCATCCCCAATCTGACTTTATTTGATAATAGGGCCTTTAAAAAGATAATTAAGGTTAAACGAGGTCATAAGGGTGAAGCCTTAATCCAATACAATTCCTGTACCTATCAGAAGAGGAAGGGACATCAGGTATGTGTGTATGAACAGAAGGAAGGCCATGCATAGCTAGAAGGCAGCTGTCCATCAGCAAGGCAAGGAGCGAGATCTCCTTGCTCGGTGATAGGTGCTAGGTACCAATTCTGTCAGCACCTTCATCTTGGACTTCTAGCCTCCACAATTGTAAGCAAGTAAATCTCTATTTTATGGTAGTCATTTATAGTAGTTGTAGCATACTGATACGGGCTTCCCTGGCGGCTCAGATGGTAAAATATCTGCCTGCAATGCAGGAGACCTGGGTTCAATCCTTGGGTCTGGAAGATCTCCTGAAGGGATTGGCAACCCACTCCAGTATTCTTGCCTGGAGAATCTGCATGGACAGAGGAGCCTGGCGGGTTGCAGTCCATAGGGTCGCGAAGAGTTAGATACGATTGAGTAGCTAATACATACGTGCCCAGCATACTGATACATCCTGTGTAGCTTCTTGTACAGAGCTGATAGTTTTCTTTTTTCCAAATAGTAAAACCAAAACTATATAACTACAACAGTATTCACTTGTAAGCCCAACTATGTGGAATTGTTAGCTTTTGTCCTTAATTTCAAGCTTATGGAAATGTAAGCTGGGTTCAATGTTTCCAATTTCCTACCTTCCATTTTCTCTGAAATTTCTAGTCATTTAGCTTCTACTTTCACAGTCCTGCCAAAACTGCTTCTGTTTATGCCCTTAATGACTTCCTAATGACCCATTCCTTACTCCTTATTTAGTCAATCCTACCGTGTCAGAGCAGCACAGTTGAACATTCTCTTATTTCTAAGTTATAGCTCTGTTGTTTTTTCTCATAAACTTTTGCTCATATATTTTCATCTATGTTTCCTTCAAACATAGACATTCCCCAGGGTTCTATTCACTGTCCTCTTCTTTCTTTGTTGTTGTTGTTTTTGTTGTTTAGTCTTTAAGTCATGTTCAGCTCTTTGGACCCCATGGACAGTAATCCACCAGGCTCCTCTGTCCATAGGATTCTACAGGCAAGAGTACTGGAGTGGATTACCATTTCCTTCTCCAAGGGGTATTCCTGACCCAGGGATCAAACTCACATCTCTTGCATCTCCTGGATGGGCAGGTGGATTCTTTGCCATTGAACCACCAGAAAAGCCGTTCTCTCTTTACATGTTCCTATTCAAACCTTCAGCTTCTGCAACTATCTGCATGTGAAGGATCGCCCTAACAGATACACCCATGCATATCTGACTATGCTCTCTACTGCACATTTCTGCTTGCATTTCACATAGGATTTTAAATTTAATAGATTCAAAAAGGCGTGCCAATAATAATTATAAAATAGAGGAAATTTCTCACTGAGAACGTAGAAGGGATATAATGTGTAGATCTTAGAATAAATATTTTTCTCATACAACTTTGCTAGGGACAAAGTGACCTACAGCAAAAGGCAGCAAATCCAAGTCTGCAGTTCTGAAGGGAAAGTGGGAGGGTTGGTTGACTGTCAGTTAAAGTGATCTCTAGATTTTGTTATGCTCTTGTTATCAGGGGCAGAACCAAAATCATGACACCTTACATTATGGAGACAGGTCAGACAGACACTCTTGAGCGTTTCCAAGTAAACTGTCGTGTACATTGTTTTGATCAGTCACTTGTGTTTTTTCCCTCTAATATATTTGTGTCAGTTTTTAGGAAATTTTTGTTTGTTTAAGGATCCCTTTGCACTTTTAATAGCTTGTGAGTCAGCCAAAGGACTGTGTTTGTGTAGATTATATCTACAGATATTGTTGTTGTTCAGTTGCTAAGTCATGTCCAACTCTTTGAGACCCCGTGGACTGTAGGATGCCAGGCTTTCCTGTCCTTCACGATCTCCTGGAGTTTGTTCAAGCTCATGTGCCTTGAGGCGGTGATCCTATCTCACCATTTTGTCCTCTGTCATTCCCTTGTCCTCCTGATCTCAACCTGTCCCAGCATCAGGTCTTTTCCAAGAAGTCCAGTCTTGGCATCAGATCGCCAAAGTATTGGAGCTTTAGCTTTAACATCAGTCCTTCCAATGAATGTTCAGAGTTGGTTTCCTTTAGGATTGACTGATTTGATATCCTTGCTGTAGAAGGGACTCTAAAGAGCCTTCTCCAGCACAATAATTCAAAAGCATCCATTCTTTGGCGCTCAGCCTTCTTTATGGTCCAACTCTCACATCCATACCCGACTACTGGAAAACCCATAGCTTTGACTGTACAGAACTTTGTTGGCAATATGTTGTCTCTGCTTTTTAATATGCTGTCTAGGTTTGTGATAGCTTCCCTTCCAAGAAGCAAGCATCTTTTTATTAGAAATTGAAATGAAATATGTATTTAAATAATACAGTATAAACCCATTACATTGAAATAGAAATAACATAACTTTATAAAAATAAGTATATTTTCCAAAAAAATGGTGGTGAAGGTCAGTGTTTACATTTTGTAAATGTCTTTAATAAAAGCAGTTGGACTCTCCTATCTGCCTGTGCCCACACTCTATTGTGATACATTATTTTGGCTGAAATATGTAAAAATAATCTAGCCTCCCATTAATAAGTGATGAGGGAAAAGGAGGTATTTTAATAGCCTTTTCAGATGTTTAATATTCTCTTTTATACTATATCAAAACTTGGCAAGTGGTGACAATTTAAAACTTTAGTTTCAATACAGCATCTGAATTCATATCAACAAAATTTTCATATCTTGTTATAATAAATTTAACTGGCATCTTAGTCTGTTTGGGATGCAATAATCACAGCATAGAACTCCAGACTGGGTGGCTTAGAAACAACAGAAATTCACTTGTCATAGTTTTGGAGTCTGTGAAGTCCAAGATCAAAGCACCTACAGATTTGGTGTCTGGTGAGAGCCTTCTTCCTGGTGTAGCAGTCTTTTCTCTGTGTCCTTATCTGTCATAAGGGGTAAGGGATCTCTCTGGGATCTCTCTTACAAAGGCACAAAGCCATAGAGATAATCTAATCATCTCCCAAAGGCCTCACTTCCATATCCCAAAACACTGGAAGTTAGGTTTCAACATATCAGTTTTAGGGGACACAAACATTCAGTCTATAGAAATTGGTCTGTTTTGAACTTTGAATTAATGTTTTATTCATATATGATTTTATACCATCATAGATTGATCATTTGGAAAATATTAACTCACTGAGTTATGCAAACACATTTTATTATACAACATAAAAAAACATCAATTTGTTAATGTCACCACAAGTGACATCACAAAAGTTGGCCAAGTTTACAGAGGTAGAAACTAGTATTCTAAAAATCCTGATTTCAGTCTAAAAGCTTAAATTTTCTCATTGGCAATAAATACTGTCACCTAGTTTCCTTAAAGTGACAGGCTCACTTCATTCACTTTTTAAAAAATATTTGCCAGATATCCAAGTCTAAATAGCCCTGTCAGTTGTTCTTGTCTTCCAGTTGTTCTTTCAATTAAAAATGGTGTTCCATGCAAAAGAGTGGCCAGTTCAACTTACAGCTCACACCACACACAAATGTTTTTCATTGAGTTAACGTCATAACTTGGTATGCAGTAGAGCATGTACTCAGCCATGAGATTTAATGAAAAATGTTATTTTTACTGCTCAACAACAAATATTCTCAGGTGAAACTGGCTGTGTGTGTGTATGTTTAAACTGTACATTGCAACAGTAAAAATGAAGAGATTTCTAAAACCATTTGGTGCCATGGCCTTTAAATCACATTAAGATGCCAGCAGTTTTACTAACTATCACTTTTGGACCTACCAGTGCAAATATCAACACAGTGAAAAGTTCAAGAGATTCTTAGTATTTTTATAAAAGTAATTTTGTCTAAGACAATCCCCTGAAAGCATCTTAGGGACACTTAAGAGCTCAAAGACTGTATTTGAGAATGGCTAAATTATATCACTCTTATGTCTCCAGAGATTAGATGATACTAGAAGATAGGAATAATTATATTCATTATATTTTTATAGATAAAAATCAGTTTAGAACTGATTTCTCTGCCCATAATTCTTAAATTAGTTCATGGTGACAAAAATGAAATGTTAGTTGCTCAGTCATGTCTGACTCTTTGCGACTCCATGGACTGGGGCTCACCAGGCTCTTCTGTCCATGGAATTCTCCAGGCAAGAATACTGGAGTTGTTTGCCATTTCCTTCTCTAGCGGATCTTCCTAATCCAAGGATTAAACTCAGTTCTCCTGAATTGCAGGCAGACTTTTTAACCTTCTGAGCTACCAGGAAAGCTACCACTTATTAATTAAGGTCCTGGCAGGAAAAAAAGATGACACAAAAAACTGTCCTCCATAAAGATCATAATGAAGAGGCTAACCAGAAATGTGTAGGCAAGATATAGGGAAGCAAAGAAAATATAATGCAGTACCTGAGGCTTCCCTGGTAGTTCAGTGGTAAAGAACCCTCTTGCCAATGCAGGAGACGTGGGTTTGATCCCTGGGTTGGGAAGATCTCCTGGAGAAGGAAATGGCAACTCACTCCTGTATTCTTGCCTAGAGAATCCCATGGACAGAGGAACCTGACAGGGCTCCTCTCTATGGGGTTGCAAAAAACTCAGTAATGACTTAGTGACTAAACAACAACAACCCTGAGATTGACAATGGCAAAGTCTTATCTCCCTAGGCTGGAAGGGACAGGTGAAGAGAGTAGTTACTGGAACCTGGAGTTGGCAACATAGGAAGAGGGCTGCCTCAGACTGGCTTGGAGGACAGAGCCAGCTGGTGGTGAACCCAGAGGGAAAGAGCGATAACAGTATCCTAACCTCCTGTCTCCTCTCCCTCCCTCTCTCTTGGCTAACTCAGTATGAAACCTGAGGGCAAGGGTGGAGTTCAGATGGATTATCAACAGAGGTATCTTTTTCTTTTTAATCTATGTAATTTCTTTTATCTATGAAGCCTATCTTCTATTCAAAGTAGACAGTGAATATCCATTGCCTCCAGGGAGGAAAGATTCCACCAGAAAGGAAAAAGAAGTTTTTATTTCTGAAACAAAAGCTTTTGATGCATAACATCTATATATAATATCTTAGATATCAGAGCTTTGGAAACTAACCCTTGAAAAATGCAGATCATCAGTTTTATTCCCCTAGGCTTGGAAAAATGTCTGATGACATAAAAGGAAAATTTCCCATTCTAGAGGAAAGAAATATTCTATGGACTGGGGAGAAATGAGAGAATAAGAATGGAAATGGAGAGAATGAGTTGCTGGGTGCATCCTGAGTGTGAATCCTAAGCCCTATCTTTTTGGCCTCATTTCATAGGAAAATACAATGGAAAGCCTAGAGAGCTTGGGGAGGATGGAGCATGAGAGCAGAGAGGACATGTGGCTGCCACAGTGGAGTTCTGAGGAGTGAGAGTAGCAGAGACCAGATGAATTAGTAAGAGTGTTGAGCAGAAGTGCCTGAGACAGACTCCAGAGTTTGCTTGAGCCCACTGTGGTGTGAAAAAGACCCTGATGCTGGGGAAGATTGAAGGTGGGAGGAGAAGGGAGCAACAGAGGACAAGATGGTTGGATGGCATCACTGACTCAATGGACATGAGCTTGGGCAAGCTCCAGGAGATGGTAAGGACAGGGAAGCCCGGTGTGCCACAGTCCAGAGGTTGCAAAGAGTCAGACACAACTGAACGAGTGAACAGTGTAGTGTGAGGAAAAACCAGTTGTTTGTTATATGCCTCACAAGCATTCATTAAAAAATAGATAACTGGTCTTCTGGATTAGGGTTCAAGTAAGATTGAAAAAGAAGCAGCGACTTGCATGCACCAATAACTAGACAGCCAATGAGAATGTGAACATTTTAGCAAAGACCTGTATGAATTGAGGATGACAGCTATTCATCAGATGGTCCCTTTTTTCTTCCCTACTCCCTCTTCCTCCACTGTATCTGGGCCCTGAGAGATCCCTTGGAACATAGTTGTAATCCTAAAGATCAGTGGGAAGGTGGAAGGTGGACTCTGAACTGGCCAAGAAAATTCTGAAATGACTAAGGTAATTCAAAAGGTCTCCTGAGGCTATCCCAAATTCACTGACATTCTGAGCTTGAACTTCTTGGTTGTTGAATCTGCCTGCAATGCAGGGGAGACGGGTTTGATCTCTGGTCGGGGAAGGTTCCACATGCCGCAGGACAACTAAGTCCCTCTGACACAACTAAGCCGAGTGCGCTAGAGCCCCTGCTGTGTGGCAAGCGAAGCACCTGCTCTCTGCTCTCTGCAGCGAGAGAAGGCCCCGAGGGGGCCAAAAACAAACACATAACAACATAAAGCTAAAAGAAAAAAAGGCTTAATTTCTTTAGAAAGCAAAACAAAACAAACAAACACTTCTGTTAACCAGCAGTGTGCTGTGCTTAGTTGCTCAGTCATGTCCAGCTCTTCACGACCCAGTGAACAGTAGCCCTCCAGGCCCCTCTGTCCATGGAATTCTCCAGGCAAGAATATTGGAGTGGGTTGCCATTCCCTTCTCCGGGGGAATCTTCCCAACCCAGGGACCTTCTGAACCCAAGTCTCCCACATTGCAGGTGAACCACCAGGGAAGCCAACAGAATGAGAGTCAAAATATAAATAAGCTGAATTACAGAAAAAACACAACCACATGTCATGCATGTTGAGTTTGAAGACAAAAGTTTTTTTCCCATGGTGAACTTCTAATACGGGTTTTGTAACACTTTATTTCATTTATCTGTTTGTGAGTCTGTCTTCCTCACCTAGAATATAAACATTTAAAAGTCATCAGCTTTGTCTGTTTTTCCTTTTTTATAACCAGTGCCATTGCCTGCACCAGTGCTTGCGCAGAGTGCTTGTCCACTCTGGTTCTTATATGTGTGTGGAATTAATATAAGAGTTTTGATTCTTTCATGAATAAAAGGAGCTATTTCAGAGTGGTCATTATAATGATTTAAAAATATAATGTTTATCTCCTTTGTTCATTCATTTCACTTATTTTTTTGACTATACTGCTAACATGAAGAAAAGTGAAAGAGTAAGAGAAAGCAATTATGTTTTAATGATTCAAAAATTGGGTTCTAATCTTCAGTATCCATATATACATATTGAAAGTAGACAGTGAAACTCTGGCTCTTTTTATGAGAATGCTATTAGGTTTTGAGAGTTAATTAATAGAGACAAATTAATTGCACATAAATGAAAAAAAAAAAAGATAATGACCAATATAGTTAGATTCCTTCATACTATAAGAGTGAATCAGCAGAAATACCTAAAGGATCTTACTCTCACTTTTGTTATTTATATATCTTAACATTTTTAATGAGTATTAAACATTTTTATAAGTATTATAATTTTATAATTTATAAATATTAAACATTAGAGTCTCTTGAACTACAATGAGTTCCAACCAATCAATCCTAAAGGAAATCAGTCTTGAATATTCATTGGAAAGACTGATGCTGAAGCTGAAACTCCAATGCTTTGGCCATCTGATGAGATGAACTGACTCATTGGAAAAGACCCTGTTGCTGGGAAATATTAAAAGTGGGAGGAGAAGGGGATGACAGAGCATAAGATGGTTGGATGGCATCACCAACTGCATCAAGTTTGAGTAAGCTCCTGGAGTTGGTGATGCACAGGGAAGCCTGGTGTGCTGCAGTCCATGGGGTTGCAATGAGTTGGACACGACTGAGCAACTGATCTAAACTGAACATTTTTAAATAAGTATTTGAAAAAATCATCCAGTGCCCAATAGTACAAGACAGGGAAGGGACTTCCCGGGTAGCACAGTGCTGGGAATCCGGCTGCCAATGCAGGGGACGTGAGTTAGATCCCCAGATCAGGAAGATCACCTGGAGAAGGGAATGGCAACCCACTCCAGTATTCTTGCCTGGAGAATCCCATGAACAGAGGAGCCTGGTGGGCTACAGTCTATGGAGTTACAAAAGAGTCAGACATGCTTGAGCATGCATGCACATATATGCACTTGCTTGTGAAATTTCCTAACAGAAATTCCTTTATCACTTAAGTGAGGTTGGGGGCAAGAAACATTAATGGGTTATAATGTATAAGCATCTAATAACATCTGTGTGAGTGTGTGTTTGTGTGCACACTTGTGCATGCCCAAACCTACAATATGTGTGTATATAAATATCAAACCTCTTAAATCTAAACTAAAAACTCTGAATTCATAAAATCTGAAATAGATCAGCCATCCACTAATAATCCTTTAACTGTCTACTTGAAATTATGTTAAACTTTGTGGGAGAACACAATATTAATTGAAAACACTGCTTGACTTGAAGTAGTTTGGTAAATGAAAAAAGAAAACATGTACTAATAAAATAATAAAAGAATATTTGTAGAATATGACATGAAATAAAGTAACCTCCACAGTTAAGACTCTTTTCTATGATTTACAATTTGAAATCAAACAAATACTTCACTACTATTTGCATTCAATTTAACTTTATAAATTCAATATGATCATAGCAGTTTCTTAACAATAAACTGTTCGTTATACTAATTTGCTAAAGTTTCGAGTGTATTCAATGAAGAATGTTTTGCTTTAATTCATTAAACTTTCATAGTATTAATATTTAATATAATTATGGTTTTATGTATCTATGTTGCTTTTACAGAAATGCTATTTATATGTCATCTTGAATTAAAAATATGCACTACTAACAATCGATGTCTAACGGGAAAACTGTGTTTGTGCTGACACTTTGATGACACTCAGAGCTTGTAATGAACAGATTGCACCAGGTGGCCACATCTTCCACATGAGACACCCTGATCCCCATATTATCTTAGCTAACAGGACCAAGAATGAGCAGCTAACTCAAGTCAGGAAATTTATTGATTAGCCAGGATGCCTAAAAGGTGACTAAGTCTTAAAAGCTCTGCAAAAGCAGGGATAATTGGGCCAATAACACTGAATATTCTGGAGCAAATATTAGGATCAACAGATAAAATCAGGCAGGGAAGAGCAAGAGCTAGAGACAAAAGGATGCAGGGAGCCTGAGAACTCAAACAAGGATCATAATGCATCATGTTAAAGCAGATGCATAAGAATTCAAAAATTATTAATTAGCAGAAAGTATTAAGAGAACTATAAAATCAGTTTGTTGTAGAGCCAAAAAATGATTCTAAAAGGAAAAATGGGTAAGAAGGTAGTGGGCTCACATTTTCATCACCTGTCTCTAAGGGAAAGAGCCATAAGTTCTTGCTTCTGAAGGTCCCCATTGCTGCCTCAAATCGAGTTCCAGTCCTCATTGCTGCCTTGAATCAAGTTCCAGTTCCCATATGTCCTGATTCTAGTCTGGATCTTTCTTACCTATTTCAGCATAAGCCTCAGCTCTCTTACTGAGCCTGATATTAAACTTCCATTTCTGGAGGTTGTTTAAATGACTTTGTTCATTGAAACCAAAAGAGTCTGACCAAACAGTCAACAATGACGCCTATTAATACTGTGGTTCTCGGTGCTTGGGGCTTCACTGGTGGCTTGGATGGTAAAGAAATTGCCTGCAATGTGGGAGACCCAGGTTCGATTCCTGGGTTGGGAAGATCCCTTGGAGTAGGAAATGACAACCCACTCCAGTATGTTTGCCTGGAGAATTCTGTGGACAGAGGAGCCTGGCAGGCTACAGTCCTTGGAGTCACAAAAAATCAGATACTACTGAGCAACTAACACTTTCACCTTCTAGGTGCTTGAGATGTAAAGATAGTTCTGCACCTATAGGGTTCAGTCACCTGAAGTAGGATGAACATAAATAGGTGATTCAAAATATTTTGGAAAGACAAAATCATTATTTTTACAATGGAGATCATATGTTATTGATTTTCATCACTCTGCAAATCTATAAATCCAGGCTTTAACTCTTTTTTGAGTTTTTGTTTGCAAAAGATGGCTAGATAACATCATTTGAATGCTTCCAGCATTTATCCTTGACCTTTTATTATTTTCTCCTAATATATATATATTTCTATATTCCCAGTGTTAGTTAATGTCCCTATGATACATCCAGTAATATTAGTTGATAGTACTCTAGTATCATCATTTATTTCGGTTCTTTACCTCAAACAATCAGACAAGTCCTATGAGCTGGTCTTCCTCTTGTCTTCTTTTTTCCTGTGAAAGTTACTCTTTCTAGGTAAGTCCTGATGACAGCTTAACAGCCTCCCTGCTAAGCCAGCTTCAAAATTACTCTCAAGCAGAACAGTTCTAGTATGTCATTTATTGCCTTTCTCAGAAATTCTCAGTAGACTCCATTGTTCAGTTCAGTTCAGTCACTCAGTAGTGTCCAACTCTTTGTGACCCCATGAATTGCAGCACGCCAGGCCTCCTTGTCCATCATCAACTCCCAGAGATTACCCAAACCCATGGCTATCAAGTTGGTGATGCCGTCCAGCCTTCTCATCCTCTGTCATCCCCTTCTCCTGCCCCCAGTCCTTCCCAGCATCAGGGTCTTCTCCAATGAGTCAACTCTTCTGATGAGGTGGCCAAAGTATTGGAGTTTCAGCTTCAACATCAGTCCTTCCAATGAACACCCAGGACTGATCTCCTTTAGGATGGACTGGTTGGATCTCCTTGCAGTCCAAGGGACTCTCAAGAGTCTTCTCCAAAACCACAGGTCAAAAACATCAATTCTTCAGTGCTCACCTTTCTTTATAGTCCAACTCTCACACCCATACATGACTACTGGAAAAACACCATAGCCTTGACTAGATGGACCTTTGTTGGTAAAGTAATGTCTCTGCTTTTCAATATGCTATCTAGGTTGGTCATAATTTTCCAAGGAGTAAGCGTCTTTTAATTTCATGGCTGCAATTACCACCTGCAGTGATTTTGCAGCCCCCCAAAATAGTCTCTCACTGTTTCCACTGTTTCTCCATCTATTTCCCATGAAGTGATGGGACCAGATGCCATGATCTTAGTTTTCTGAATGTTGAGCTTTAAGCCAACTTTTTAACTCACCTCTTTCACTTTCATCAAGAGGCTTTTTAGTTCCTCTTCACTTTCAGCCATAAGGGTGGTGTCATCTGCATATCTGAGGTTTTGATATTTCTCCCTGCAATGTTGATTCCAGCTTGTGCTTCTTCCAGCCCAGTGTTTCTCATGATGTACTCGCATGCAAGTTAAATAAGCAGTTATAAGTTATATAAGTTAAATAAGACTCCATTGTTACTAAGTCCTAATTCCCTAGTCTCTTTCAAGGGCAAGTTTTAATTTTCCCAAATTACTGCTTACTGCTACTTTAATTTCCACATCAGTCAAACTGGGTAACCACAAGATGTTTCCATGTGATTTTTCACTCCTTGCTCATTCTCTTCTCTCTACTAGAATCCAGTCCCCGAATTTTCTATCAAACTTCATTTCCTTCTTTTAAATATAATTTAAATCTCATTTTTTATCAAATATATTTACTGAAACTTGCCATTAAATATTATCTCTTTCTTACCTGAATTCTCGTGATAATCCTTTTGAATATCTCTGAGGACACAAACTGATAATTTGCTCAATTTATTGCCACTCTCCTCAACTATAAGATTTTTAAGGATGGAGGCCATGCATATTTATTATTGCACCATCCACCCACACCCATCACCCTATCTTGAGATTGCTATCCTCTGCAAGGTTGTTGAATAAATAAATGCACAATGGCTGATGCAGAGAGCCATGGAACTACTCTTATAAAAACAACCTCATTTAACATACCCACAACATGATATTTTCATTTTAATTCAAATGAACATATCTTCTCATCCCACACAAATCTGTTCCTCCTCCTGGATTCCCTCTTACTGTTTGGCTACATAATCACTTGGTTGCCCAAGTCAAAATGTAGGAATCACCCTACCCAGCTTTCCTTTCTTTATTCTTCATATTAAATTCTATTTTTTCTTCTGTTTATCTTTTATATCTGTCCTTACTTCTCCTCACTGCTCATTATTAGCTCAGATTCTTTCTCTCTCTTCTGCTTTTCCTACTTCAAGTCTCAACCTTCTGCAATCCATCTTCTACACTATTGAAAATGTAACGTCTTGAATACAGGCAAAATCTGATTATCAGGCTTCTTTGTTAAAATTTTTTTCCTTTCCCATTGACTGCCTTTAAATTATGTAAGAACTCAGCTCCTTTGTATAACTCTTCATAATAAGGCATCTCACTAACATTCTTAATTATCTCTTAGCTTTTTCTCCTAGACACACTTTATACATTCTAGGTTACTTGAGCTCTTTATATTCATACATTCAGACTTTGGAAGCATTCTATTATGGAAACACTCCTGCATAACTTTCAGTTTTAAGTTTCTTGGTGAAAACTTTCCTGAACTCCTTCGGCAGGCTCAGCTATTCCTTGCTTTATGTTTACACTAAACATGTTATGCTTATTCCATTAAAGCTGTCATGTTGTGTTTGTCTACTTTGCCATTAGATTACTCCTGGGGGACACTTTTTTTTTTTTTAATGTGTGAAGTGAAAGTGAAGTCACTCAGTCGTGTCCGACTCTGCGACCCCATGGACTGTAGCCTACCAGACTTCTGCGTCCATGGGATTTTCCAGGCAAGAGTGCTAGAGTGGGTTGCCATTTCCTTCTCCAGGGGATCTTCCTGACCCAGAGACGGAACTCAGGCCTCCCACACTGCAGGCAGACGCTTTACTCTCTGAGCCATCAGGGAAGCCTTTAGAATATACTGGAAGATATTTCATACAGTCATTCAATAGTCACAAACTACATTCTTGTGAAAAGTTTGAATAAATTAATATAAATTATAGGAAATGAAACCTCTGCATTTTTAAATTTCAATTTATACATTCTATTGTCAGTTATTGTTAAATCATCTTTTGAGCTGTAAAAGGAGCATTAGGCATAATCTGTTAATTGCAAGCAAAAGCAATGAATAATAATTATAACATTAATCAACAATAATATAGCCAGAAATTTTATTTCCCTTAGTAATAAAAAGTAAAAAAGTAATCAACACTAAATATAAAATACTAGATTATGTCTAAATTTAATTTCATGAAATTGAGAAACATATATGTACAACATTTTGCACTATCTTAAAGGACACCCTGAAACACCTATATGTTCACCTTTAACGGTGAGGATAACTGAATCGGCTTTTTCAATAATGATTAGCATCATTTTTGTCATGCCAATGTCCTTAAAATCTATAAAAGTTAAAGAGAGAGGATGAAGGAATGTGTGTCCCTAGGATGATGCACAAGTTTTTTAGCCCTTAGCAAAAATTATAATGTAATATAATAAACATTTTACTTCAATAAAAAGTGAATACATTTCATACCACAGCGGTTGAATTGGGTAACATCCTATCTATGGCTCCCACTTTATTAACACTCAACTATTCTAAAGAATTAATCAGCTCCATACTCTTACTGTCATAAAGTTGTAACCTTTATTTCTCCATTGTAGCTAAAGTTATATTCATTTCACATTCTGTTTTAGAGATGTAAGTCAGAATTTTAAATATAATTAATACAATTAACTTTTAAGGATATGTTAATGTGTTAATTATCCAGAGTTAAGACAGTTTATTTGGCATATAAGTACATATCCCAGTGTCAACAATTTATGCCAAGGAGGCAGTAATAAAAAAAATGAACAGATGATTTTCTTAATGAAAGAAAAGATCTTGGTTTTAATGTCTGAAAAGAAATATTCCAGTATAATACGCTGCAAATTATTCACTTTCTCAAAATGATCATGAAAGACTATGATACTAAAATGATTCAGATGTTTGTTTTATAGCTTTATAAATCAAACTTCATTATCCATTGGTATAAAAATATAATTCTTGAGCTCTTACTTCAGTGATGTGTGCTGAATCCTAAAAATACATTATTTTAGTTAATTATCAGAATTATCAGAAGTAGGTTCTATTACTACTATGTTACCAATGAGCAGAAGCATAGATGAATAAATTTTCCCATAGTCAAGCAAAGTGATAGTGGATTTGAAACCAAATAGTCTGAACCCAGTTTGTGTACTTTATTGCTCATTTATACTAGCATACATATGATTTTATTTTATATCAATATTGGAAGGTGCTCAAGAGGAAAAGTATATAGCAACCTGGTAGTGATTGCAGAGAAGAGTTAGACATTACATTGGAAGTGGGATTAAACAGTGTAAGGATGATTCTCTCCTTGTATTGAATAATTCCATAGGGCTGTGTCTACCTTCATTGTCACCATATTCTCTCAACTGGACAACTGCTTTCTTGCTGTCTCTTATTTCATTCTGTTCTAACTCCACTCTATTTGCCACACTGGAGTTAGAACCATTTTCTAAATCTATGTGACTTAATAATTAAAAGTTCTGAAATGTTCAATAGCTCTTAAAAATGATTTTTAAACCCAACATAGGGTTTTAAAAAAACCAACTTCTATCTAGCCATTCCAACATTTCCTTGCAGTCCTGTTGTTCTTCTGAGTCATACTTGCAGAACCATTGCTATCAGCTATGAAAGGTGGCCATGGGGTACCATTTGTAGAACCTGCAGGAGTGGGGAGCATCAGTCAAGGCAAGCACCACAATTCTTTCTGTCAAAAAGTCTTTGCAAAGATTGTTTCCTCCACACGGACTATTGTTCCCTCCACTCTTGTTTACTCCTTATTTCCCAGTTCACTTGTCATCTTCCAAGGTCAACCTTCCTTGAGGCAGAAGTTTAGATCAGGCTCCTTTTCTCCAGTTCGAAAATTACAGAACTGATAATGTAATCATTTGAATTACATCATTCTTCCAAACTGGACTTGTGAGAACATATTGGCATTTGCTACCACTGTATCCTCTGTACCTAGCAACTGGGCTTCCCAGGTGGTGCTAGTGGTAAAGAATATGCCTACCAATGCAGAAGATTTAAGAGATGTAGGTTTGATATCTGGGTCAGGAAGATCCCCTGGAGAAGGGAATGGCACTCCACTCCAGTATTCTTGCCTGGAAAATTCCATATCTAGCAATGCAGGACAAAGTGAATGCTCAAAAAGTATGTTGAATAAATGACAATATGACATGAATTTAGGTCACCTCCTCTATGAGTTATGGAGAACATATTAAGGCATTCTTTGAATAATTTTAAAAAATGTAGCAAAAAGGATAAATTGTCTAGAACAACATACATCTTGATTAATATGTATCTTGACTATTTTAAAATGCAAATGGTTTTATAAAAGTGTCACTCAAATTTATATTTGATTCTTACTTTTATTTAAAATTTGTATTTAAAAATTAAAAAATAATATTTTCTGAAGATTGGGAATGAGCAGTTTATAATGAGCAATATTCAAAAACATTAAATATCACTATCACTATAGAAATGTATAACAAAAAATGATAATTCATGTTAATAAAAAAATTGAGGTATTGATAATGAAAAGGTGACATTTTTCTCTATAAGTTTAACTTCACTCTTAAGCCCTTACCCAGGAGAACAATGTAAAATATTTACTAACCTCCAGAAGATAGGCATCGGCCATTCAGAACAGATGCTGTCATACCTGTAATGAAAGGCAACTGACAGTAATTGCTTCGACTATACCCATCCATCTCTTGATTACCAGCACCTGCTATATTTCCCATCTCCTTGGTCAAAGTGGGGCATCTTGAAATAGCTCTTTTGATATATTTTTTTTCCTTTTTCATTCATTCACTCAGTGAATGGTCATTGTGTCAGGTATTGTGCTGGGTAAACAAAACTATGTGTAATTCTTGTCTTCCAGAAGCTGTTAGTCCTCTGGCACAACTTCCATGATTCCCAGGCTTCTAGAAGCCAGCCCTGACCATTCGTTAAGTCCTTTCAGTCAGCCTGTTTGGTAAGAGGTTGTTTTCGAGATCCAGGGGCTCCTTCTCTGTCTCTCTCTTCTCTTCTCTGGCTGGTTCTCACTTTATCATGGTCACTTACTTTATTTAACCCTCCCACCTTCCCTCTCCCATCCTCAGCGTACTGCCAAACATACAGGTCCTTAAACAAACATTCATTGTAAGGAAAAGAGGCCTCATTTGGCCTGAGGTGAAGTCATGTACTCCTGCTGAGCTTTTACCAGGCAGTCCCACATCATCCATCATATTATGCTTGCACAGATTAATAAAATTCTTTTTTTTTAAATTTGGCTAATGATCTTCCTGAGTATACACCATGGGTCTGGGACCTGAATGGGGAGATTAAAGGAGAGGTATACCAAATTCTCAAAGATTTCAGGTTATATCCCAGGAGTGGAAATTCTAGATCAAGCAGTTTGCATAGATTTAGGCATCACTTTCTGAATTCACCTCATTTTTTTTCATTCTGTTACTTCTCAATCTATTACAACTTGACTTTCACTCATATTAAAATGGTTGTCGAGATCATCAGTGATTTATTAATTGCAAATCTCACAGTTGATATTCAGATCTCAAGTGAAATGACTCATTGCTGGTTATAGAAATTCAAAGTCTTTATGCTGTTATTCGTAATACTTGAAAATCATGCCCCAATCTATTTTTAGTCTGTTTAAAATATTTTCCACCATTCTTAAGTAATTGTATCACTTCATCTTTCTTCATTATCAGTTGTTAAGAACGTGAAGAAAAAGCAACCTTACTATGCTATGGTGGCAATGTAAATGGGTATAGCCATTATGGAAAATAGTATGGAGGTTCCTTGAAAAAATTAAAAACAGAACTACCATATGATCCAATAATCCCACTTCTGGGTACATATCCAAAGGAAATGAACTAACTATCCCAGAGTGCATTCCCATGGGAAGTGCATTCCCATGTTTACTGCAGCATTATTCAAATAGTCAAAATACAGAAACATTTAAAGTGTTTGTTCATAGATGAATGAGTAAGGAAAATGTGATATATATATATGTATCTATATGTGTGTATATGTACACACACATGTACACACACAATGGAATATTATTCAACCTTCAAAAAGAAGGAAATACTGCCATTTGTGACAATGAGAGCATGGATGAACATGGAGAACATTATGATAAGTGAAACAAGCCAGACAGAGAAAGACAAATACTGCATGATCTCATTTATATGAGGAATTTAAAACAGTAAACTCACAGAAACAAAGAGTATAAGGGTGGTTACCAGGGGGTAGGAAGGTTAGAGGTTAATGGAGAGAGATATTAGTCAAAGAGTACAAACTTTCAGTTTTAAAATGAATAAAGTTCTGGAGACTTAATGTATAACATAGTGGCTACAGTAAATAACATTGTGTGGTATACTCAAAATCTGGTGAGGAGTAGATCTTAAGTATTTTTACCACACACACACACACACACACACACACACACACACACACATACACACACAATGGTGACTGTATGAGATGGTAAATAAGTTGGCTTGATTGTAGTAATCATTGTATATATATATATATGATGTTTTGATGTATATGTATGTATATATATATCACAGTGTACACTTTAAGCATATACAATTATGTCAATTATACATCAAGAAAGGAGGACTACAGGGAGATCAAATCAGTCAATCCAAAAGAAAATCAACCCTGAATGTTCATTAGAAGGACTTGATACAGAAGCTGAAGTTTCAATGTGAACTGTTGACTCATTGAAAAAGACCCTGATGCTAGGAAAGATTGAGGGCAGGAAGAGAAAGGGGTGGCAGAGGATGAAATGGCTGGGTGGCATCACCGGCTCAATGAACATGAGTTTGAGCAAACTCCAGGAGACAGGGAAGCACAGGGAAGCCTGATGTGCTGCAGTCCATGGGGTTGCAAAGAGTTGGACACAATTTAGCAACTGAACAACAACAAAGCTAAACAATCTTTTAGAAGAATGAGCTAACTTTATATGTCACATAAAAATTATCAGATGGATACCACCTCAACTCTCTTTCTTTCCTGCATTGTCACTTCTGCCAGCAAAACCTGCCAGTAGGTCAAGGTTTACCTCCATCCCACTACCCAGTGGAAATAAGTGTTCCTCCTTCTGTTTAAAGCCAGTTTTTACACCATCTTTTCAGGAACTTCACTTCATCATCTCCCAACTTTTTCTCATGAACTTCAACATTTCTCTCACTTGTACATTTAACATTACTTAACATATCAAAACAAGAGTTGTCTGAGACCCATCCCAGATTTCTTACGATTGCTCCCAGATATGACGCATGAGGAAAGCATAGGGTGGGGAAGTCCTTGGATTATTCATATCCTGAACACACGTTAAGTCTAGTATCATATTTGCAGGAGGCACTGCTCTTGGGTTTTACTTGAGATAAACTGCAGAAACCAATCAAAGGAAACTTGGGATTCACTGCCATAGGCAAGGTGTGATGATCAACACTTTCTGGTAAAATATTTTAGTGTAGATTTCTAAACATACAAGGCAGAATTGTCGCAACAACACTTTCCTACTTCTGTGTCAAACCTGTTAATTGTTATTTTACTTGAATGTGAGTCAGCTAAGGAGGAGGAGTTTCTAGATAATAATCCAAAGTACCATAAAAATCCTCACTGAAGGAAAAAAAAATGTTTGCAACAAAAACTTTTTATAACTATAATTTCATAGGGTGAGTCTGATTGATAAGATTCTTTATATGCTTTAAAAATTTATAAATAAACTAGTTTTGAAGGAAATCATATTAAATAACCTATTTTAAAGAATCTGTCTGTGTTCTTGTTTATTGTAAAGAGAAATCCATTCATTTATTTCACAAGGACATGCCTTATAGAATTTGGTGCTTCATTTTTCATAATCACTATTATCTAGGGAATCAGTTTTTGCATGAACAATGAAGCAATACTTTTGGAGTTTTTTAGTGATATTTAATACTGACTAGCTTGTAATTTCTAATGCATATTTCCATCCTGCTGGACTGTACCTTGCAGAAGATGGTGGTGCAGCATGGGTCAAGAATGGCCTGTTTAGGACCATTGATACATTGCTATGAGTAAAAAAATTAAAAAAAAATAAAAAAGACTTTCAAGCTTTAAAGAAAATCTCATTTTGCTAATAAAAGAAGCTGGGGTCAGTGAGCTATGTTGACTCAGGATAAATTAAAGTCTAGCCATTTTGACGGATTTCAGATCACAAGGGCAGAACTGTAAGAACTGTTCCAGTGACCTGTTTCATAAGATACTAAGCTTCATTGTGACAGTTTTGCACAAAGTACCTGGCAAAATATATTCTGTTACATATTTTAAGAAATGTGTGTTTCTATTGTGTAAAAAGAAGAAAAGGTAATTTCTCAATAAGACATTAGAAGATGAATCATATAGATACAGTTTTTTCATTAGGCCTGTATATGGGGGAAATGATAAAGTATGTCTGATGAAAAGCTGAGTTTTTCAACCTTGTCTGTATTTACAATTTTAAAGTTCTCTTTAGCTTGGCAGATGCATTTAATTAAATAAGTGGTTTAGAAAATAAAATAATGAAAGCAACTCTTCACAGTAAAAGCTGTGATAAAGACATGTACTCAAGGTTCAGTTTGCTTTTAGTTGCAACCATGTTTCAAAAATATTATGCTTAAGTCTATATCACTATTCTTGACTCCTTTGGAAGGTTTCCAATTTTCAATTTCTTAAATAGGAAAATATAAATTTAGTATTTTTTTTAATTCTTGCATCTGAACTCTTTTTTCAATGTAGTCAATAACTCTTCTTTTTTTTCCTAAGTAAAACATGAGTGTAGTATCGCCCACACACTATGGTGTTGGTTTATCACTAACTTGTGTCAGACTTGTGACTCCATGGACTGTAGCCCTCCAGGTTCCTCTGTCCATGGGATTTCCAAGGCAGGAATACTGGGGTGTGTTATCATTTCCTTCTCTCGAGGATCTTCCTGACCCAGGGATCGAAACCACATCTCTTGCATTTCAGGCTGTCTCCGGCATCACAGGCAGTCTCCTGCATCACAGGGGGTATTTTTTAAAACTGAGCCACCAGGGAAGCCCCCCCCCCCCAACCCACACACACACACAATAAACACTGTTAAAATTCAAAAACACACTTCAGTTCAGTTCAGTTCAGTTGCTCAGTTGTGTCCCACTCTTTGAGACCCCATGAATTGCAGCATGCCAGGCCTCCCTGTCCATCAGCAACTCTCGGAGTCTTCACAAACCCCTGTCTATCAAGTCGATGATGCCATTCAGCCATCTCATCCTCTGTCGTCCCCTTCTTCTCCTACCCCCAATCCTTCCCAGCATCAGGGTCTTCTCCAGTGAGTCAACTCTTTGCATCAGGTGGCCAAAATATTGGAGGTTCAGCTTCAACATCAATCCTTCCAATGAACACCCAGGACTGATCTCCTTTAGGATGGACTGGTTGGATCTCCTTGCAGTCCAAGGAACTCTCAAGAGTCTTCTCCAACACCACAATTCAAAAACATCAGTTCTTTGGTGCTCAGCCTTTTTCACCGTCCAACTCTCACATCTATACATGACTACTGGAAAAACCATAGCCTTGACTAGACAGACCTTTGTTGGCAAAGCAATGTCTCTGCTTTTCAATATTCTATCTAAGTTGGCCATAACTTTCCTTCCAAGGAGTAAGCATCTTTTGATTTCATGGCTGCAATCACCATCTGCATTGATTTTGGAGCCCCAAAAAGTAAAGTCTGACACTGTTTCTGCTGTTTCCCCATCTATTTCCATGAAGTGATGGGACCAGATGCCATGATCTTAGTTTTCTGAATGTTGAGCTTTAAGCCAACTTTTTCACTCTCCTCTTTCACTTTCATCCAGAGACTTTTTAGTTCCTCTTCACTTTCTGCCATAAGGGTGGTGTCGTCTGTGTATCTGAGGTTATTGATATTTCTCCCGACAGTCTTAATTCCAGCTTGTGCTTCTTCCAGCCCAGCGTTTCTCATGATGTACTCTGCATATGAGTTAAATAATCAGGGTTACACTATACAGCCTTGACGTACTCCTTTTCCTATTTGAAACCAGTCTGTTGTTCCATGTCCAGTTCCAACTGTTGCTTCCTGACCTGCATACAGGTTTCTCAAGAGAAGGTCAGGTGGTCTGGTATTCCCAACTCTTTCAGAATTTTCCACAGTTTATTGTGATCCACACAGTCAAAGACTTTGGCATAGTCAATAAAAAAACAGAAACAGATGTTTTTCTGGAACTTTCTTGCTTTTTCGATGATCCAGTGGATGTTGGCAATCTGATCTCTGATTCCTTTGCCTTTTCTAAAGCCAGCTTGGACATCTGAAATTTCATGGTTCACGTATTGCTGAAGCCTGGCTTGGAGAATTTTGAGCATTACTTTACTAGCATGTGAGATGAGTGCAATTGTGTGGTAGTTTGAACATTCTTTGGCATTGCCTTTCTTTGGGATAGGAATGAAAACTGACCTTTTTGAAATATTGAGTGCAGCACTTTCACAGCATCATCTTTCAGGATTTGAAATAGCTCAACTGGAATTCCATCACCTCCACTAGCTTTGTTTGTAGTTATGCTATCTAAGGCCCACTTGACTTCACATTCCAGGATGTCTGGCTCCAGCTGAGTGTGAGTGATCACACCATCGTGATTATCTGAGTCGTGAAGATCTTTTTGTACAGTTCTCCTGTGTATACTTGCCACCTCTTCTTAATATCTTCTGCTTCTGTTAGGTCCATACCATTTCTGTCCTTTATCGAGCCCATTTTTGCATGAAATATTCCCTTGATATCTCTAATTTTCTTGAAGAGATATCTAGTCTTTCCCATTCTTTAAACACATTTAAAGTGATGTTATTCATAAACACTTAGCATGGGCACTCAGAGTAAAGACATGATCTGGTTCCATTTGGTTTTCCTAACTCTCCTTCGTCTTGATCTGAGAAACTTCTCAGGGTGCTCTGATGCCTATACTCTTATCTTTCTATTTTAGGTCAGAAGTACTTTTCAACTAGGCTTGTAAACTATTTGCTTTATAATTAATAACTTTGAGGTCTGGATGTCAGTGGTCAGAATAAGATTTAAATTACTAAATATATACTGTCAATGTGCTAAAAATTAAGAGGCATGCAATATCTTCATGGTTTCCATACTATATTTCTCTTTATCTCAGTGAAAGGTGTCCATTTTGTATAGTGGTATTTTTGGAAATAAAAGGGTGCAAGAAACTTTTATTTGTGGTTGTGTGCTAACTTCTGTTCAAATACATCCATGTTGACAATCCAATATAGAACATTTCAGTCATCTAGGTTGTTTGGAGTGAACCAGAAAGATAACTGAAAATAGTATGCGGTAGGTGGGATCTTTCTAAGACCAAGATGTGGTTTAACATCTACTTTGCCAAGAGAAGGATTAGCTTACTGTATTTTTAGAGTTTAGTAGTATTCACTCTAAATGCAGATGCACAGTCAATGATCCTTTGCTGCAAGTTGTATACAGAATACTCAGTACAGTTTTGCATTTTAAAGATTATAAAACACCAGTTTATATCTTAAAGTTATCAACACTCAGTTCTTGGTTTCCAACAGCTTATTTTACTTATTCATAAAAGACGTGGCATTGAAACCTCTTTTTACTCTTTCTTTTCCTTTTTCTTCTTCAGTTGACTTGAACATATAGGGGAGAAAAAGCCAGAGAGGCTAAAACAGTGTTCTGCTCATATTCTCTTTTTTCTCTATCTCCGCTTCTTTGCATGCAATTTCTATATCACCGGGGAATTGTCTTAACATTGGGATGATTCTGTTGTGCAAAATGTGCTTATATTTATCTTACTGTAGTGAGAATGTCATTGAAAATATTTCAATTACATCATTGTTAAAGAACTTTCCTTCTCTAGAAAAGAGAAACCCAAAGTCTTTTGTGCAGCACGTCAAGAAAAAGCTTCAAATAGGATTAGTAGTGGAGTTAAATGAATGAGGCAATGTGTTTGGAAAAGGGGAAAAAAGATCACAAACCAGTTTCCATTGATTTCTTGTTGTAACTCTCAGGCTACGACATGGCCAATGTGACTGAGCAAACTTTTCCTTTCTTCCTTCCTTTAACTCCATTTTTGTTTGCAAATAAAATTAAACTTAAAATTGATATTTAAAACAATTCTCATTGGACAACAAATGAGGCCATAGACAAATTTTAAATAAAACCTGAACTTAATGGGTTTTATTAAATGAGATTTCATGGGCTATAACTTTGTGGAATTTGAATTTCAAGTCATAAGAAATGTAAATACAGGTGGATGTAAAATGAATCTGATGAATCTTTGGCTTAAGGACTCCTCACTTGCTCAGCCCTGTTATAAGTTAGTCATTATTTATTTCTGAGTAATATTGTCTATTTCTCTGAGAAGACCTATCACATGGGAAACATGGTTGGTTGCAGGGGAAAATGTCCTGCTTTTTCACCAGTTCCTATACTTTAGAATTTTCTATTTTACACCATTCATTCAAAGAGAAATGATCTCTTTTATTTCAAGAGGCTATTACATTTTTTCCTGAGTTGATAATTATGCCTTGTATTTTAAAAAGTCAAATTGAATGAAGTATAATTTGCATAATGTAAAATGCACAAATAGTAATGGTATCACATTGACAAATGTATGTATACATGTAATCACCACCACAACTAAAGGCATAAAGGATCACAGTGCTTGAAAATATTCATAATGTTTTATCTCATAATCTCACTGCCAGAAATCTATCTTAAGGAAGTAATTCTAAATGTCATTAAAGATTCAGGCTTAATGATGTTCGTCATCAATTGTATAATTGCAAAAATTGAAAGCAAACTAAATGAGCCAGAGTAGGGGAATGATTAGGTCATAGTACACTGAAATGATGAATATTGTATTAATAAATATCATTAAAGAGTTTGAAATAAAAAACTGGAGACTTTTTTTTTTGCAAAATCTTAAGTGGAGAAAGTGAGATACAAATTGATTGTATGATATGATTTCTTATTGGTAAACAGAAAATGAATAGAAACATATTTGGAAAGAAATACTTCAAAATGTTAACAGTGGTTCTTTTGGATCTTGGGATTATTTCTCATATTCACTTATTTTTTATCAATATGCATTTATTATTATCAGAATAAAATATGATTGAAGTATAAACATCTTTTAAAAAATCAAGATCTTATTCATCTCAGTTTTTGTGATGATGTTTGTGAGGAAGATGTTCATGATGATGGTTTGTTGAGCTGTGCTAATATTCTTTTCAAGTTTCCTGTCAAAGATTTCTTAAGATTCATCAGCTTCCTTCTTCTCATGACAATGTGGCTAACTAGAGCAATCCCTATAGTAACTAAAAACAGCCATCAGCCCTTGAAATTTTAATTAATTTTAACACTTTGCAGCTATTGCATGCAGTTCTTTCAAGCATCAAAGTATTCAATAAATCCAGAGCAGACACTGGAAAAAATTGTCATGGGGATGATTTTCCTTCAACATCATACTTTTTTTTCAAGACTCTTTTCAAATTTCCATTGGCAAATTCTTTCTCAGTGCATTTCTCTGCCCATTTGCATACTATTGACTTCTTTCTGAACTCCACTGGAAGCTGTCCTTCCCAAGAGTAATCTTTATTTTCTAGATCTCTTACCCAGTCACCTCCCCAGTTCATTTTCCACTAAAATGAATTATCTTTTTCAAATCTTCAGTGAATTAATTTTTGCTAAAGTAAAATTATATATATACATTGCAAATGGGTATGCTGCAACCCCTTCCTAGATAACATACATATTTATTGAGGTAATGTAGTATAAAAAATAATGAATTTATACATTAACATTTATTTTGTATAGTTTTTAAATAAACTAGTACATATAAAACCACTACACGTTTCCCTATTTATAAGAATTCTCTTTCTAAAAATAATTTTTAGTAAAAAATCTCATTAAATGCTTTATCTTACTACTCTTCAAAATTTTTCATTTGGGTGCCATCGTCTATAGCAAGTGTCAGAAAACTCTTCCTGTGAAGAGCCAGATGGATAATATTTTAGATTTTGCAGCCTATGTGATACTTGTTGCAACGACTCACTCTACTCGCATAGTTTGAAAGCTGTCATGAACAATACTTAAACCAATGAGCATAGCTGTTTTCCAGTAAGACCTTACTCACAAAAGCAGTAGGCAAGTCAGATCTGATCCATGGGCAAAAGTTTATCAACACTAGTTTATAAGATAAAGACTAATCGATACAACATGCTCTTAATGGTCCTCCCAAATCTGGCTAGAGTCAACTGCTTCCTGGACATCCTTATTAACTGTTCTCCCTTTTTGCTCTAGTTGTTGTTTAATTTTCCAAAATACCCTCTGCCTTCTCTCTTTCTATTCTTTCCAACAACAAGTTCTCAAATACTTAAGTTGTAGACAAAATATCACATTTTCTCTAATCCTCTCTATTCTCTTCTGTATTTTTATAAGAACTTTTTGTAATTCTACCATGTTCCTGTTTTTGAGGTTACCATCATTCTATTCCTCTATATATTCCCCAGGTTTGTTAAGTGTTACTCATTCAGTTGTGTCTGACTCTTTGTGACCCCATGGACTGCAGCCTGCCGGACTCCTTTGTCCATGCAGTACTGGAGCAGTTAGCTGTTCCTTCTCCTGACCTAGGGACTGAATCCAGATCTCCTGCATTGCAGGTGGATTCTTTACCATCTGAGCCACTAGGGAAGCCCTGTCACTCTATTCTTCTATATTTTCCCCAGGTTTATTGAGGTATAATTGGCAAATAACACTGTACACAGTTAAAAGGTGCAATGTGATGATTTGATATCAAATATGCAAGGGGAAATGATTACCACAATCAGATTAATACACTCATCACCTCATGTGTGTGTGTGGCAAGAATGTCTAAGATTTACCCTCAACAAATTTCAAGTATACAATACAGTATTATCAACTATAGTCATCATGCTATACACTCATCTTATTACAGACAGTTTGTATCCTTCAAGCAACATCTTCTCAATGACTCCACTCCAAACCTTTGATAACCATCCTTTTACTCTGTTTCTATGTTTGACTTTTTTAAAAAGATTCCACAAATAAGATCCTATAGTGTTTATCTTTCTCTGAATTATCATTTCATCCATATTGTCTTAAATGGAAAGATTTCCTTCTTTTTAAGGTTGAGTAATATCTATATCTTTCTATTTATCTATCTTTTCTTTATTCATTCATCTCTCAACAGAACTTAGGTTGTTTGTATATTTGGGGTATTGTGAATAATGTTATAGTGAACACAAGAGTGTAGTTATCTCTTAGAGATAGTTATTTCATTTCTGTTAGATGCTTACCCAGAAGTGGAATTGCTAGATCATAAGGCAGTTCTATTTTTAATTTTTTTATTGATAACCTTTTATTTATTTATTCATTTTTTTCTTCGGTTGCACTGAGTCTTCATTTCTGCGCGCGCTTCCTATAGTAACTGCCTCAATTTATAGTCCCATCAACAGTGCACAAAGGTTGCCTCTTCTCCACATTCTCACCAACATTTGTTATCTCTTGTCTTTTTGAGGATAGCCATCCTAACGAGTCTGAGGTGATGTCTTATTATGGCTTTGAGGTGAGTTTTCCTGATGATAAGTGATATTGAAGTTGCATCCCTAATCTCAGTCCCTCAGTCATGCAGATTCCCTCAGTGTTCCAGGTGAAGCAAGGAAGAAATGGGTCCCTTTGACAGCATCCTACACAACTAGGGAAGCTAGGAGTTCACACACTATCACCTTTTCCCCCCAGGAAAGACTGAGGGTCAGTGGATCTCTAGGCAAGGAGTCGTGCCTCTGCCTTCTTGGGGGAGAAATGACAGGGGTAAATTGAAACTCTTCCTTTACCCTTTTTAATGGGTCCAGCTTCAGGCTTCTCTTTCTCTCTTTTGCTCTCATAGTGTGTTAGAACTTCTTAACTGGATATATAAACTCCTATAACATATTCTTCTTTGTGAAGTGAAGTGACATTTGCTCAGTTGTGCCTGACACTTTGCTACCCCATGGACTATACAGTCCATGGAATTCTCCAGGCCAGAAAACTGGAGTCAGTAGCCTTTCCCTTCTCTAGGGGATCTTCCCAACCCAGGGATCAAACCCAGGTCTCCCGCATTGCGGGCAGATTCTTTACCAGCTGAGCCACAAGGGGAAGCCAAGAATACTGGTATGGATAGCCTATCCCTTCTTCACCGGATCTTCCTGACCCAGGAGTTGAACCAGGGTCTCCTGCATTGCAGGTAGATTCTTTACCAACTGAGCTATCAGGGAAGCCCTATTCTTTAGGGGTGATTGTCAAAACTGGTGGTCTTTGTAGGGAAGAGGGTAGAAATCTGGGTAGAAGTCTCCTATTCACAGTCTCACTGATGTCACTCCAAACTCTTGATTATTTAGGGAGAGATGAACTAGATTTCACACACTACATCAAAATCTCATAAATCAGTAAAATCTCTTTTAAAAGCTTTTATTATTTTGGACTATAAAGAGCAAAAGATGTCATATTGCACTGCATATGGAGTGTGAAAGCCAGTCTCTTTTGCACAATAGATATATAGCTCAATAATTTAAATGTTTGATTTAATAAAAAATCTAGTGCTTTACATTGAGTAAAACAAGCAATAATTTAGAACAATTAAAAGAAGAAGGGACTACCGAACAACTTGAATTAGATTATGACTAAAGTATCGCTTGATTTATTGTTTACTTGAAAAAGATAAACAATTTATTTCTTCTGTAATTTTATCCAGTTTTATAAAAAGGTTAAAAAAAATCATGAATTCTTTTTCACAGGGTGACTGCAAGAAGGTAATTGTGGTTGGTTTGTCCAAAATAATGGGGGCAAGAAATTCCAGCATCAGAGTTAGTTTGCTGTGGAAAGAACAAACTTTTCCCTTCTCACTCTTGAAACGTTAGATAACATCTCTAACGTATCTTTTGGAAAACTACCTGGTGAAAATAACATTAAAGTGTGACTTGACTCTTAAATGCACAAGTCAGAGTTTGAGTAAGTTTTGAATAATTGTTGTTAACATAATTAAACAATTTTATAAATCCTGATAATAACATCACACAATACTACACTGTTGAGCATTCTTCTATGCTTATCATTTATTAACTCATTTGATCCTTTAATAACACCCTTTGACAGTTGATAGAATAGGCACAGCAAGTTTACATAAGTAGCCCAAGATCACACAGGTCCCAAAAGGCAAAGCCGAGACAGAAAATGAGACAGTCTGGCTCCAGAGATTGTGCTCTCAACCACTGTGCTTTGTTTTCCAAGGATTACCATCAATAAGGTAACACATGGAGCTGAATTTACATATGCTATCTACATATGTGAGGCAATTCTGATTAAATACATCAAATCAGTTTTATACTTGCTGAAATACTCTCTTTCTGCTCTCCTACTCCATTGATGAGTTAACTGAAATTTGACTGTGATACTATTTTGTAGTTTGTAGTTAGACTATGGAGACTTTAAATGTATGAGCATTCTTATCCCAGTTCCAATTCTTCTGGCATTCAGAACTTTAAGACAGTGCTTGGAATTTAAGAGATTGTTCAACAGAATGCTTGTTGAATGGATGAATAAATGGTAAAAATGCAATGAATAATATTTAAGATGTCTGAAAGGGCTCAATAACTAGAGTCAAATTTAAATAGACAAAAGATTCAGCATTTGGAAGATAAAATTTCAACTCTGTTGTTTCAAGCTGATATTGAAGAATATAGTCTATGTTTGATAACAGATGTAAGACTGAAGGACACTTAATCTTTGATATTGATTACTTATTGTTGTATAAAAATTATCTCAAGACTTAGAAGCTTAAAAAATCATAAACACTTTTTCTATCACACTTTTTACAGATGAGGATGAGGAATTCAGAAGTGGCTCAGCTGAGTATATTGGCTCAGGGTCTCCTATGGGGTTGCAGTCAAAAGTGTTGGCTTGGGCCATAGACAAATGCTTGACTGGATCTGACTCCAAGAGAGCTCAGTCTTATCACTGCTAAGTTGATGCCGGCTATTGGCAGCAGACCTCAGTTTCTTTGCACTGGACTATTTGAATATTTTCCTGATGTTGGCAGGAAAGGGGGAAAGTTTCCTGTATAGTGGGAAACTCAAGAAAGAGCATGATAGAAGACACAATTTATTTTATGATTTTGGCTCAGAAGTCACACATTGTCATTCCTGGGTTATCTTATTGAATTTTACAAGGCAGCTGGTTTCAGGGTGGAAGAAGACCACACCAAGGCAAGAAAACTAGGAGACTGAATCATTGGTGGCCTTACTGGATGCTGGCTACTAAGCTTCCTGTCATTAGCAGTCTCAAACTGGAGTAGACCTCCTCCATCAGCCATGGAGCCTGCTCCTGGGAGAGCCCAATATAAGAAGCAGACTTTCAAGAGTGCTCACTACCAGAGAGAGGAAGGAGGGGCTAAACTATAGCAATTCAGCATAGCCTCTCAATATTACAATACACTTAGGTTGAATCTTGAATGAACAAATTACTGTGATCATGTTCTGCATCCTCACATAGAAATATCTGGAATTTAATGGTTAATGGAAAGAATTCTCTTCAGAAGCTTGAAGACTTCTGTTTCATACAGACTTCTGTTGTTGATATTGTTTAGTCATTAAGTCATGTCTGACTCTTTGCAACCCTACGGACTATATCCACCAGGCTCCTCTGTCCTTGGAATTTCCCAGGCAAGAATACTGGAGTAGGTTGTTATTTCCTCCTGCAGGGATCTTCCTGACCCGTGGGTTGAACCTGTATCTCCTGCACTGGTATACAGATTCTTTAACACTGAGCCACCAGGAAAACCCACACAGACCTCTATGCATACGTTAATCTTCTCCATTTAAAATTTTAAAATCAATAAGTACAAAATAATGTCAGTTGATAATTCACAGTAGTATCTTTGAGGTATTATTTTATAATGCCATCTTTATTACTGGCCATCTTAAATGTTTTTCATGTGGGAGACGTTCTAAAGTAGACAAAGAAACAGTAGCTGATATAATTTATCTTCGATAGAAGGACAAAAGCTCTTGCTTAAAAAATTTCTAAAAGATCCTTAAGAAGAAGAACATGAAAAATCAACTTCACTGATTTGTTTCAAGAAAAATAAAACCTCTAATTATCTTGGACTATTTAACATCAGAGCAAAGAATTGTTTTAAGCAGCATCTGAAGAGAGAGATTTATGACATTAATTATATCCAGTTTTGGCTTAACAGGGCATGGTAGTGGCCATTTCCCTCCCCTTATATTCTAAAGTTTTAATCCATCTCCGTATGTTGAAGCCCAACCCCTCCTCCAACTCTGTTGGAGATAGAGTTTGGTGGTGATTCAGGTTAAATGAGGTCATAAGGGTGGAGCCCTGATCTGATAGAAGTGGTGCCCTTCTAAGAAGAGAGACACCAGAACTCTTTCTTCAGCAGGTGAAAAGAGAGCCATCTGTGAGCCAGGAACTCACCACAACTACATTACTCTGGCACTCTGATTTCAGACTTTCAGCCTCCAGGACTGGGAGAAAATAAATTTCTACTGTTTAAGGCTTCCATTTATGGTATTTTGTCATGGCAGTCTAAGCTAACTAAAACAGTATTTGCTATACAAGAAAACTACAGTTTTATTTGAAAGAATATCCAAGGCCATATTAGATTGGGTGATTAAGGACAGCTTCTCCAAAGAGATGTTTAGGCTGGATCTGAAGAATGACTAATAACCAGCTGTGAGCATTGCAGACTGAGGTCACCAGGTTAATAAAGACTTTCCTTCATTTGGTTTGACTCTGTATCTGCGAATGTATGGTGAGACAGAATAACATGTTTGTTATCTCTGTTTGGAAAGGCTTTCTAGTTCTTACCATGACATCACTACATTATTTCTGTTTTAGAGATGTTGTTATACTGAGGAATGATATGGGAGTTTAAATAGGCCCCAAATCAAAACATAAATCTATCAGAAACATCCACAAAATGCATTATTTCCAACATATTTTCTAGGCCTAAAATTGGATAATTTCCCATAAAATTGTCAGTTGAATGAACAGTTCAAATGTGTTTACTTGGTTAGTAAAGTTATTTTTACAAAATGACTTTAACTTGAATTTGGTATGCACTTTAAATTTATATGTCCTTTTATTTTCATTTGTACGAGACCTAAAATAATGTGTACACATTATTATCAATGTGATACATCTTTAGTTCAAGTAAATTGCTATGGTCCTTTTATTATTTAAAACAATAAATTAAGCTCTGCCTCTGATGCTTTTAATACAATAAACCCTAAAACAAACAAACAAATGCCCCCTTTTTGTTTACCTTGTTTGCGGTATCTACATCAGGTTTTAATTTTTCTATTTTCTGTTTATGTATTTTCAGATTCTAGGTGTTGCCTTATCTATTTGTCTGAGCATTTCCAAACCTTAGCATGGTAATTGACACTTGCTGAGTGTTTTGAAAAGTTTTATTGGCATATCCTTTTTAACTTAAAAAGGTAAATATTGTGTGATTATATTTTTAAGTAAAATATAACATACTGATTGGGAAAAAGATGATTTTTAGGTTTCTGCAACCAAATAACTAAATGACAAGCTTTGGTGCCATCATTGTTAAGTATGGGTCAAATTTCTCCCTTGGATGAAATTAAAAGAAGTATTTTTAATTGATGATAAGATATTTTGTTTTCATATCATGATATTTTTGGTTCAAAGGAATTAGGTGACTAGAAAACAGGCAGGGAAATGAGAACTACAGGGCTTGGGGCAATTTTTCTTGTAGCACTATAATCCATAGAACACATTTGGGAAATTTTTGGAGTAAAACTTCTTAATTAAGAAAGTGAAGAAAGCCACAGCATATGATCAGGATTTTGTGAAATAGTATCTCTTTTCCTTTTCACAGAATAAGTGTTTCCTGTTACATACAGAATAGTAATAGTCCTACGTCATTTGCCTGAAAACTATTAAGATCATGTTGTTTTGGACCTTTAGTTAGAAACATGTCAGGGCCATTGACTGTGTAGCTAGATTGCCAAGGTTAGAATCCTGGCCTCAACATTAACAAGCTATATAGACTTGAACAAGAATTAGTTACCCTCTGGATCTCATTTCTTCACTCATAAAGCAGAGATAATGCTAGTGTCTGCATTACAGAGTTTACTGAAAGCCAAGAACTCTATATATGTAAGATACTAAGAATAGTATTGATAGCTTGCCATAGTTAGTGCTGCAAGCTTATTTGTTCAATAAATAATAATGAACATTCATATTAAAATACGGATGTTTTACGATAAATTTTAGACAAAGGAATTGAAGAATCTTTAGTAAGTGCTCTAAATCATTGAATGGAGTTCATGGGAGAATAGCTCAAATCCAAAGCTTCTGATTTTTAAGTCTGTCAGCCATATGTGTGCCTGCTTTTTTTCTAATTAAGCTTCACAGATTTAGAAATTCTGTGCTACAGAGGGCTGAAGTATAAGAAGGGTTATATATAGCTCTATAAAGAATAAAGTCAAAGAGCTCTGGATAAAGCTGATCTGTCTGGGGAACATAAGGGCTACCCCCAAGAATGTGATGGACTGCCTCACGGTGAGCTGTTGGGAGGTGAACTGCTTCTTTTTACTCTGAGAAGGAACAAAAAGCTTTAAGGCGAAAAAAATAATTGTCCAGCTCATAGCAAAAAGAACATAAAATTAGCCATCACTGAAGTCAAGGGATCAACACTCTGCCACTTAAAATTCCTTTTGGAATGAACAAGATATAAATCAATGACAAATGGATTAAATTATTTATTACAAAATACTTCAAAGAATCTTTTTTGAATGTATAAATTAATGAAGACTCTGAAAAGGTCAAAACAAAGCCAACAAAGAATTCCTTGGGCAGTTTTGACAGACATGAATTAGCAGGCTGGGCTGATGTTTAGCCCCTGGATCGTGAAGCTGGGAGGACCAGAGCAGGCGGTGAGAACCCGCTGAGTCAGATGGAGTTGCTAAGGCTGAAACTTCATACTGGGAGGCTCATCTGACTGATGAAACATCAGCTGCCTGACTGCCTACCCTGACCTTTGTTGCTCATTTATGATATTACGAAAGTAGAACTCTACATTTCAGGGAGGTGTTAGAATTAGTGAGGTACCTTAAAAACTTTGAGCTATTGACTATTACTGTCACCAAAATATGGGAGGGGAGTTTGCGGGAGAATGGAAACATGTATATAGCTGAGTTTCTTTGTTGTCCACCTGAAACTATCACAGCACTGTTAATCCAATATAGAATAAAAAATTAAAGCAAAATGTGTAAAAATGTATAATGATTCTTGACATGAGGTATGAATAGATTATTTTCTGGTATGCAGAAATGAACAATGGAATTGTACTTGAGTCACATTTATGTCATCTCAGCCAATTCCTAGTTTGATCAATATGGGTAATATTCTCTTTTTCCCCTCACCCTTAGTCTTGCTTTCTTGAAATCTTTATCCTTCAAACATGTTTTAAGGTCTTTGAGTTTTAATGGCTATTATTTTTATATGCTAGTACAGTCAAGAAGCTCCAGTACTATGACCACCTGATGCAAAGAACTGACTGATTGGAAAAGACCCTGATGCTGGGAAAGATTGAGGGTAGGTGGAGAAGAGGGAGGCAGAGGATGAGCTGGTTAGATAGCATCACAGACTCGGTGGACATGAGTTTGAGCAAACTCTGGAAGAGAGTGAAGGACAGGGAAGTCTGGTGTGCTGCAGTCCATAGGGTCGCAAAAAGGCAGACATGACTTAGTGACTGAACATCAACAGGCTACACATACAAAAAGAGACAGAATTCAGTTTAAGTGTTGAAAAGCTGTTTCAGTAAAGGTTTCTCACACACTATTAGACCACACACATTAGAAACCTGAATAATATCAAGTGCTGGCTGCAATGCAGGACCGTGGGAACACCCAGCCATTCTGGAGAACAGCCTGGCACTACTTGGAAATATTTAGCTAGAAACATGGCTTATCACTCAGCAGTTCTTCTTCAGGATCCCTGTACCAAAATGTTCTTGCATGTTCATAACGGGGCATTTGGGGAATGAACATTGTAGCATTCATGCATGTGTGCAGTGAGTGTGTGTGTGTGTGTGTGTGTGTGTGTGTGTGTACTTGTGTGCTATGAGTGTGCATGCAAATGTATGTACATGAGTGTGAATTTGTATGAGCATGTATGTGTGTTCATGTGTATGTGATGGAAAGCTTGTCGAGGCAACCCAAGTGGCCAGCATTGAGAATGAACACACCATGGATTATATACAATTAGATACAAAGGTTTCTTGGAGTAAGAAAAACATAGCTGGATCATAAATACACAGTATTTAGTGAAAAATAGAAATGAGAGCTTTAATACAGCACATTTACATACATTTGAAAGCCCATGTGCTTCTATACAGTTTATGAAATCTACAAATAAATACATTCTCACTAAATGTAATGTATAATTGCAGTAGTTGCATGTGGTAGAGGTAGTGGCAGGAGTGGACAAGGAGCTCAAAGGTAATAAATAAATATCTATAGCAAGAGGGGAACCTTGTTTGGACCCCTGAGGATAACGTGGCATGGAGTGGGCATAAGGACTGACTTGAATATAGAAATAAATAGAATGACTGTCATGAGGGGCTTCCCAAAGGAAGTGAAGCTTAAGGCTTTGTAAGGCTGTGTAGGAGTTGACCAGGCAAGATGGTAGAGAGGGAAATCTTACTAGAAAGAAGAGGACTGGAGAATATTCTGAGCAGTAGAAGTGGCAAATTCAATGATCTGAAGTCAAAAGCACCTGCCTTCTTCTTGGGGTTGCAAGGAGCAGGTGTATGACAAGAGTATAGACCTCACAGTGAAGTTGTGGGATGAATGGATAGAGACGTAGACACACTCTGTATGATGCAGGACTCTATATTCTGCGTTTCCATGTCTGCATGGGATGGACGATGTTCAACTACAGAATGATAGGATCCTTCCTTGTATTTTAAACTTTTTTGTCTCCAATTTAGGGGAATCTATCTATATAGAGAGCCAGTTCAAGTCTCATTTTATCTGCAAAAGCTTTTCTTAGTCCAGTTCCTAACCGAATTGCATATTATCTCTTTTTGGGAAATTCTGCTGTATTTAGTGCTTTCATATGCACTTTAGCTTATTCTTTCTTATAATTATATGTCCTTTCCTTATCTTTGTTTTTGACATCTAGTAAAGTAGACCACCTGGAGGAGGGCATGGCAACCCACTCCAGTATTCTTGCCTGGAGAATCCCATGGACAGAGGAGCCTGGTGGGTTCCAGCCCATAGGATCACAAAGAGCAGGACCTGACTGAAACGACTGAGGAAAGTAGGCCACGCTTTTATAGATGGCAGAGAACGCCAAATCATCTAACATTCAGTACAGATCACAATGAAATAAATCACGTGGGAAATGGATTAAAGGGGGGAGAAGAAATTTTACTTAATATGACAGCTCAGATGGAAGCAAAACAAACAACGAAAAAATGGAGGGAAATGCAGTAAGGCTTCCTTGGGATACATTATCAAAGAAGAAGGCAAGTGAGGGTCAGAGGGAAGAGAGTACAACTGAAGGACAGTTTCGTTTTCATGGAGTGACTTTTGATTTCAAAGAAAAATGTTTTATCTTTTGAGAATTTAGTGAGCACAAGCTTCATCCCTTGGAATTTTCGTTTTATCTTACTAATTCTAACTACCTGGATTGAGAAACATAGCAAGTACTATATTGCCAGCTACAGTGTCAAGACAATGTTCTCTATTAGCATTGGATAGACAACATAACCTTCAAAAATATAGAATGTGCATTCCAGAGATACACTGAATTCTTTAATTATTTGAAATAAAAGTTAATGCTTTTATTAATGATAATTAAAATTTGATGAGATAAATATAATACAGGAAAAGTTTCATTTTTTCCTTGAATTCAATTGGATCAGTTTATGTATTATGAAAATTTCTGTATCCATCACTTAGAATATTACTACTGAAGTCTCTAATAAATAGAATGAATATCTGGTAAACCAGTTTCTCAGTTATAACATTCCCTGTCAGCTCAACCACAGAATTCAGAAATAAATATAAATTTTCCAAAAGACTTTTTTAGTGCAGTAATAATTCCTAAATAATTTGACAATGGGCCCATGAAAATATTTAATAGTTATCTCCACCGTGTCCCAATGTTCCCACCATCTCTTCCTGCTCCACCTCTTTCTCCTTTAACCCTCCCTATCAGCTAGGAATTCTCATGGGCTTTTCATGGCTTTCTATTGGAAATGCTGATAAAAACTTTTGTGTAGTTGTAGTTATGTAAGTATTTCCAAAAATCTGTGTTTGGCACTGTGTTCCCAGCAGTGATAGGCTTCTGTACAAGTATTTGGATGAGTCTAGTCCCATTTCGCTACACTCCATTTGCCAGAACAAAGGCAACCTTTGCCAGATTTGGTTCCAGCAAAGTGGAGGGTTGCCCAAGTATTTGCTTCATTTGGAATATTCGTGCAGTCAAATATTTACAGGGAGCCCCCCAATTCTCTGGCTTGAATCTTTCATATAATTTCCAACTCACTGTCTATTTACAAAACCATTTAGTTTGGAGGGTGGTATAGATCTGGCCTTGTTTCCAAGGGGGAACAGTGAAAGCACCATTACTGGTCACTGTTAAAACAAGATTAGCCAACACATTGGGAGTTGTACAAACAGAAGAAAGCTTACCCATTCTAAAGTGTTCTTGTTTCTTCACAAATTTATCTTTGAAATACACTGAAATGCACAGCTGTTTTTTTTTTTTAATTAGTTCTTGGAATCTTATTCTGAAAGTTTCCTGAAGTTGTGACTGATAAAGACTACTTGGAAATGTGTAGAATAATTTTAAAAGAAAGACAAAAGTTAGCTGCTTGGGAGCCTATGACAGAGATGTGAAAATATTTGAAAACTTGCATGAATAGAGGATCATATTTTAGTTAAGAAACTATTACTTCAAAGTCAATATTCATAGGCATGCTGTAGATAAGAATGTATTATGTGGAGGAAAAAACAATGTGTTTTATAGAGCATTTTAATTTCATGTTCTGGGTTAATATACTAGACAACTTCTAAGTATGCTATATGTCAACTAGAAGTATATTTCATATTGATGAACTGCATGAGTTGTTTAGGTTAGTGAGTAGCATTACTGCATGTGAGATTTACTGGCTAAGGAAATTTCTACTCTGAGGACAGAAGATCATGTCTAACTTTGTTAAAGATACACATAGTTTTTAAACAGCAGTGAGCATACCAATACATATCTATAAGCATTAAATTATATATTGTCCACCTATTGTTCACCATGTATGCATTGTTTATTCTGGTGCTATTTCTGTTATATTGTTAACAAAACAAATAGTTAAATGCTTGCTACTTGGTCAGATGAATCATAAGCTGGAATCAAGATTGCTGGAGAAATATCAACAACCTTAGATATGTAAATGATATCATTCGAATGGGGCTTCCCTGGTGGCTCAGTGGTAAGAATCCACCTGCCAATGCAGAAAACATAGGTTCAATCCTGATATGGCTCAGGAAGATCCCCTGGAGAAGGAAATGCCAACCCACTCCAGTATTCTTTCCTGGGAAATCCTATGGACGGAGGAGCCTGGTGGACTATAGTCCACGAAGTTGTGAAAAGCCAGACATGACTTAGCAACTAAACAACAACCACTCTGATAACAGAAAGAAGAGGAACTCCAGAGCCTCTTGATGGAGGGTGAAAGAGAAGAGTGAAAACATTGGCTTGAAACTCAACGTTAAAAATAAAACTAAGACCATAGCATCTGGTCCCATCACTTCATGGCAAATAGAAGAGGAAAAAGTGGAAGAAGTAACAGATTTTATTTTCTTGGCTCCAAAATCACTGTGGATGGTGGCTGATGCCATGAAGTTAAAAGACACTTGCTCCTTAGATGTAAACTTACAACAAACCTAGACAAGCATATTAAAGAGCAGAGACATTACTTTGCTGAAAGAAGTCCATATAGTCAAGGGTATGGTTTTGCCAGTAGTCATGTGTGGATGTGAGAGCTGGACCACAGAGAAAGCTGTGTGCCAGAAAATTGGTGCTTTCATTAATTGCCGGAGAAGACTCTTGAGTGTCCCTTGGACAGCAAGAAGATCAAATCAGTCAATTCTAAAGGAAATCAACCCTGAATATTCTCTAGAAGGAATGTTGCTGAAGCTGAAGCTCCAATACTTTGGTTACCTGATATGAAGAGCCAACTCATTGGAAAATAGCCTGATACTGGAAAAGACTGAGGGCAAGAGGAGAAGGAGGTGACAGAAGATGAGATGGTTGGATGGCATCATCAACTCAACAGACATGAGTTTGAGCAAACTCTGGGAGATGGTGGAGAGCAGGGAAGCCTGAGGTGGTGCAGTCCACGGAGTCACAGAGTCAGACATGACTTAGGGACTGAACAATAGTAGCTCTCTGATGGCGACTTATTTGTCTGCATAAGGGAAATCACAACCTTGGCCTTCTGATTTTATATTTTTCTTTAAAAATCCTATGCAAATATGCTGATAGACAATTAATTTACAAATCACTATTTCTAAATTGTGCATTCAGATTTTTAAACTAAATTCAATTTTGTTTTAATCTTGAACAATTTTCTTCGTGCAATTGTTTGGTCTTCCTTGATCTAGACTCTCTCAATTATCCTACAGTACTCCGCATCTGTTTCCACTGCGGTGTACTATCATCTTGTTAGTATCATTTTCTTAAATAAATTTTAAGATTTATCCAGATTACCTAGTTAAATTCTCTGTTGCAGGAAAAACTGTAAACTAAACTCTTTATTTTCAATGTGGCCTAGAATCTGGTACACTGTAGAAATCTGATGCAAGTTTCATAAATATTGAATACAAATTACCTTTCAAAGTACAGCTACTTCTTACTCAAATATGCATATGGCAAGAATGAATTCTATTAATTGCTATAGTATTCTAATATAGTATTAGATACTGTATTAGTATATATTAGTTATAGTATTACAATACTAAATATCTTGGAAAGTTAATGATTTTTTCAGTTGTTGAAAAACAATTAGAAAACAGTTTCTACTTTACATCCTTGCCTTAGCAAAATGGATTTGTGCATTAAAACTTGGAAGTTTAAATACTAAAAAGAAAGCATTGATTACTTTGTAGGCTTGTGCTTATTGGTACATTTTGTGAAATAAGGTATTTAAAGAAAGACAAAGAGGAAGATCTTGCTGGGTCTACATCCATGAGCAAGCATTCTTTCTTATGCTGAGGTGTCTGAAACGCTCAGAGAGGAAAGCAAGAGTTTGCTGCATTTTGAAAGAAGCTCTTTGAAGCTTGTTGGTGTTTTCATGGACCTGGTTGCGGCAGCAAGGGCTGGAATAAGAGGTACAGCTTCAGGATGTGAAGGAGCTTATGAGGTGTCCAATTTGCAAAACACAAACTGAAATTACTCTGTAATTCTTGTCATCCCCTCCCCATCACACATATGTGTGTGAGTGTGTGTATTCAGCTGTATTCTTTAGACAAATAGTCATATGACATAATTAGGAGCACCAGTAACAAGTATAGACCTTTTCAATGAATTATAGAAAGTGCTCTTGTGGGTAGATGAACAACAAAAAGATGTTTCTTTCTGTGGGCACTTCTGTTCCACCCCAGGGAGTAAGCTTTCATAACATTCACAAAATGCAGCAGTCCATTAACAACACAGGGGCTTCCCAGGTGTGCTTACCAGTGCAGGAGACATAAGAGTCACTGGTTTGATCCCTGGGTAGGGAAGATCCCCTGAAGAAGGACATGGCAACCCACTCCAATATTCTTGGTTGGAAAATCCACATGGACAGAGGAGCCTGGTGGGTTACAGTCCATGGAGGTCACAAAAAGTCGGACACAAATGAAGTGACTTAGCAGCAGCGACAGCAACAAATCTTATTGCTCTAAATTCTGTTAGAATTTTGGTGAAATTGTTCTTGTAGCTTTTAAATTAGTTGGTTTTAAAATTAGTTTGTCTACACTAGTCTTTCTACTTCACTAGATTATAATGAATTGATAAAGTCATCTTATTCTTTGAATTTGTCATGAAGTGTGAGTTTCTCTTTTAACTTAGAATCAGTCAAATGCTTCTGGCTCAGAGTCAAGAGAAAATTTTTTTATAAAGGGGTGATATTTTAACAATATGGCCATAGTAGCCTCTACATTCTTGAAAGTTTTGTTGTTCTGTTGTTCATATCTGTATTCAGAATCATACATTATCAAGTAGTTTCATCAATATATATACCTGTATATATGGCAATTAATTTTTGGATTATTTAACTTAGGAAATACATTAATAAATAAACTATTATATGTGGGCTAATTTTAAAAGGCCCATAATTATAATTTTAGAATACTTGTCTCTTGTTAGTAATAGTTGACACTATAGGCAAAAATATCTATTATCCCAGTAACATTTAAATGATGATTACTGTTAACTCAATGTATAACCTGTATCAAAATTTTTAAAATACTCCTGCACTAACTTGTCTTCTTTCTCTCTCTCTGAATATGTGTGTATTTATATAGTTATCTACAAGCATGCAATTTAGAAAAATATCCACTAATGATGTGACGGATGATTTGACTATACTAGTTGAGCATTAAGATTAAAGATCCCTCTGGAAATCAGTGTCACCATTACATTACCTTACCAGATGCTGATACGATGAATATGGTTAGTGGGATACATAGAACCAGTTTCCCAACTTTTTCTATGTGAAAAATAACAAACAATTTAATCCCAGATGCTATTGAATTACCTCCCATGTGCATGTGTGTGTGCATGTGTGTTTTCTTCTTGGACCTTTTCACTACATATGATTACCTTAATAACATTGGAAAGTCATCTTTTATATTCACTTATGAAAAGATAAACAAATGGGACTATATCAAACTAAAAAGCTCCTGCACAGCAAAGGAAACCATCAATAAAATTAAAAGTAATCTACTGAATGAAAGAAAATATTTTCAAATCATGTATATGATAAGGGATTAAGACCCAAAATATTTAAAGAACTCATACAAGTCAGTAAAAAAAAAAATAAATAAATGACCCAATTAAAAAATAGGTAGAGGATCTGAATAGATATTTTCCCCAAGAGAGCATACAGATGGCCAACAGGTACATGAAAAGATGCTTACCGTCACCAGTTGTCAGGAAATGCAAATCAAAACCACACTGAGATATGCTCTCACACCTATTGGAATGGCTGTTATCAAAGAGACGAGATAACATATGCTGGTGAGGATGCAGAGAAAAGGAACCTTTGTGCATTGTTAATGAAAATGTAAACTGGTGCAGTCACTATGGAAAGCATGGAAAGTTGGTCAAAAACTTGAAAATGTCAGTACCATATGATCCAGAAATCCCGCTCAGGAATTCTGCTGTTATCAGAAGAAAACAGAAACACTAACTCAAAAGGATATATACATACCTTGCTTATTGCAACGTTATCTACAACAGCCAAGATATGTGTTGTGCTATACTTAGTCACTCAGTCATGTCCAACTCTTTGTGACCTTCTGGGCAGTAGCCTACCAGTCTTCTCTGTCCATGGGGATTCTCCAGGCAAGAATACTGGAGTGGGTTGCCATGCCCTCCTACACGGGATCTTTCAACCCAGGGATTGAACCCAGGGCTCCCAAATTGCAGGCGGATTCTTTATTGCTTGAGCCAGAAGACCAAGATCGTTGGAATGGGTCACCTATCCCTTCTCTAGGGGATCTTCTGACCCAGGAATTGAACCAGAGTTTCCTGCATTGTAGGCAGATTCTTTATGAGCTGAGCTACCAGGGAAGCCCAGCCAAGATATGAAACAACCTAAATGTTTATCAATGGAAGACTGGATCAAGAAAATGTGAAATAAGTCTACATATATTGTTCAGCCATAAAAAAGAATGGAATCTTGAAACTGGTGACAACATGCATGAACCTTGAAGGCATAAAGCTAAGTGAAAGAAGTCAGAGAAAGACAAATACTGTATGATCTCACTTATATGCGGATGTAAAAAAAAAAAAAATCGCAGGCTCCCAGATACAGAGAACAGATTGGTATTAGCCAGAGGTGGAAGATGGTGATCATTCTGTGATGTATACAAATATTGATGCACTATGTTGTACATCTGAAACTAGTACAGCACTGCATTTCAATTATGCTTTAACTAAAAAGATACAGAATTCTAAAAAGAAATTTACTAATAAGCCCAATTAGATGCAAGTGCTGTCACATACATGAATCTAAGGATATATGACAGTTTGTATTAATAAATAGTATTTATAAATTATTAAAATATATAAAACTCTCACAAATGTATTTATATGCCTGAAAAACCAGTGTCTTTTCATATTTTAAAATATTTAAGCAGTTCATCTTTACTTCTTTGCAATAAAACATTAATGGAGAAGTATTTTCTGAAATTAAAAAAATTTGTGAGTCTTTATGAATCTTTGCCAGAAATGACAAGGCTGTGAAAAACAAAGAGTAATGATTTTAGATTCATAAAAACTGAAATGCAATCTGAACTCTGTCTCAGACCAGCTGTGTGATTTGGGAAGTCACTGAACCTCTCTGGGTTATTTTCCAGTAAGGGTTCAGAATGATCAATTCTAAGACTTCTTTCAACTCTAGTCTCCATCACAGTTAGTTGGTCCTGATGGGTAATTTAAGTTGGGAGTAAAGAATAAGAAAATGTGTTTCAGTCACTCTCTTCTTTTCCATTTTCCTCTGATTTCATGCGTGCTCTGCCAGTAAAAATAACAACAATAATAACAATTATCATTGGATGCTCAATTTGTGGCAAGTTCTGAGCTTAGCCTTTTGTTCACCAATTTTCCATCCTAGTTGTCCTCTGAATGTGAGCTTACTGGTACTATTTCAGACCTATGTAAACTGAAACATGAAGTTAAGCATTCCTTTGGAGATTTCCTGGTGACTCAAGCAGTAAAAACTCTGCCTGCAATGTGGGGACCAGGTTCAATCCCTGGGTTGGGAAGATTGCCTGGAGAAGAAAATGGCAACCCATTCCAGTACTCTTGTCTGGAGAATTCCATGGACAGAGGAGCCTGGTGGGCTACAGTCCATGGAGTCGCAAAGAGTCAGACGCAACTGAGTGACTAACATTTCCCTTTTCCTTTGAGGCTTACGCAGTGTTAAAGCAGGCTGCTGTTGACATCTGGGTCCAGAACCCACGCTCTTAACAGTTAACTAGTGGGCTCTTTGCCAGCCTGGGGGCAGTTGGTGTCCCCATAGCCAGAAGAGCCTCTGCTTCTACATCTGTCATTGATTTCAGTCAGAGATCCCTAACTCTGCCATACTCTGAAGGCTATGTGTTGCAAAATGGAATGTTGTAAGAGGTCAGAAAGATGGATGCTTTCAGGACTATGGACCCAGTTGCTCTTGGACTATGGGTGGGCCTCAGCCTAACTGTAATGATCCTGCAACTAGGTTGGGAAAAACAAGAATGGAAACAGAAGCTAAATATTTAGTTTCCCTTTGGTCTGTTTTCTGACCCCAGAGCTTTCAAAACTCTGGGACATTGACCAGCCAGTTGAGATCCATTTAGTGATTTTCACCCAGCTTTCAAAAATTAAATAGAATCAAACATTCCAGAGTTCATTGTAAGTGTTAACAATAAAGAAAATGCTATATATATATATATATATAAATGCTTGTTTCTTGAGAATGCCTGTGTATGTGCCTGTGTTTGCTTACTGGGTCATAACATAAAAGGTATTTCTCATTGTGAGTAATATTCAGAAAAGCTTGAACTCTACCATAAAGATAGAAAGAGGAAAAGGGTGAAGATCAAGCTTACTGTGTTTGTTTTTACAAGGCGATCAGAATGTTCTATTTACACATCATGAGAGAGTTTAAATGTGAACCAACTATACCTTCTCCACCTAGATTTAAACTCTTCCGCAAATGATGTCATTTCAGTGATCTTAGCCAAGAAGAAACAAAACATTATTATTCTCCTACCAATTGGATTTGTAAGGAGATCTGAAAATATCACTCTCCTAATCCATTTTGCCTTGAAAAGAGGTGCTTATTGTTAGGCTATTTTTCTTCTCTTTAACTTTACTTTTGCCAATTTTTTCCAGTCATGTTTTCCTCAAGTGTAATGCTCCCCTAAATATCATTAATCCCATACAACAAAGATTTTACTAGTTACATATTTTAAAGCAAGAAAAGAAAATACAAGTAAATAACTTGAGGGTTCAAGTTCAGGATGGTTTGTTTCTGAATATACCAATTCCACTTGTAAGCTGCGTTAGCTCATATAATTTTCTTAAGCTTCCCAAGCCCAGTTTCCTCATACATGAAATGGGGTCAATAACAATCATTGTTCCACATGCCCCTGTATCGCCCAACATCTTCCTCCTGTATCACTGCCCTAGACTGCTGATAACATACCCACTTCCACCCTTGCCCCCTTCTGGTCTGGCTCCGCTTAGGGAACAGAGTGATCTCTTTAAAACATGAGTCAGACCACTTCAGTTTCCTGTCTGAAACTTTCCAATGGGTGTATTCAGCTATAATTTAGTTTTGGTTATGTCTGCCATCATCTCCTAACTCTCTTGCCCAAACTCATTCTATTATAATGATTTGTAGCCTTCTTCTTGTTCCTTCATCACTTGGAACTCATTCTTACTTTGGGGCACTTACTCTTGGCTCTCCCTGTACCATTTTCTCCCAGATATTTGTTCAACTATGCTCTCACATCATTTCTGTATCTGGTAAAATGCTATTTCCTTAAAATACACCACCTCTGCCTTCACCCTTTATCTCATTGTTTGACCTAGTATCATCTTAGCACTCATCACCAACATTGTATCCCATATTTGTCTCTTGGTCTTTTGTCTGCCCTGGGCTTTCCTGGTGGCTCAGAGAGTAAAGAATCTCCATGCAATGCACGATACCTGGGTTCTATCCCTTTATCAAGAAGATCCTCAGGAAAAGGGAATGACTTCCCACTCCAGTATTCTTGTCTGGGAAAGCCCTTGAACAGAAGAGCTTGGCAGGCTACAGTCCATGGACTACAATTGGACATAACTGAGTGACTAAGCAGCCACACACTATTACCGGTCTTATCTCACTAGCATATCACTTCCATGAGGGCAGGAACTTTGTCTTGTATACTGTCTTGTTTGTGCACAACCCCTCAAACCATGCCTGGCATACTGTAAGTGCTAAATTGTTGTTGAATAAATAATAAAATATTTTTTAACCCCTTGCGGGGTTGTATGTGGATTAAATAAAGTGATAAAAAGTATCTGTGATAATGTTTGGCACAAAACTTACATGTAATGAATGACTGCTAAGTTTGGCAAAGCTTAATTTTATTTTCACATGCAGTCAGTCCTTATTAACAGGATAAAACGCAATACATATTTTGTTTTCTGTAGCAGTTAGGCTACTGTGATGATTTTTTGTATCAATGTATCTGGAAAATGATACTTCTATTTGGTCAGATATTCTGGCTGTTTTTGTGAGGGTTTTTTTAACAAATTTTTAAAAATTAATTAGTAAATTATTTTTTGGCTGTGTTGAGTCTTCGTTGCTGTGTGCTGGCTTTCTCTAGATGCTGTAAGCGGAGGCTACTCTTCACTGCGATGGCTTCTCTTGTTGCAGAGCTCAGGCTTTAGGAGACAGGCTTCAGTAGTTGCTCTTGTGGGCTCTAGAGCACAGGGTCAGTTGTGGTGTGTGGGCTTAGCTGCTCCACTGCATGTGGAATCTTCCTGGACCAGGGATCAAACCTATGTCCCCTGCACTGGCAGGTGGATTCTTGTCCACTGCATCGCCAGAGAAATACATGAGGGTGTTTTGGATGAATTTACACATAAATTGATAGACTTTGAGTAAAGCAGATTGCCATCCATAATGTGGGTGGATTTCAGCCAATCAGTGTGAAAGGCCTGAATCCTCCAGCTGACTGCCCTTGGACTTCCTCAGCAATATTGGCCCTCCCTGATTCTACAGCAGGGTGACTTTGGATTTGAGCTTCAACTGTCTCCTGAGTCTCCAGCCTGCTGACCTACCCCACACTATTTTGTTTCATCAAGACTACTCAATCACATCTGTAAATTTCTTAAAATAAACCTCTTTTTGTATATGTACGTGGAGGCACAGTCACTTCAGTTGGGTCGGACTCTTTGTGACCCTATGAACTGTAGCCCACCAGTCTCCTCAGTCCATGGAATTCTCCAGGCAATAACGGCTGCTGCTGCTAAGTTGCTTCAGTCATGTCCGACTCTGTGTGACCCCACAGACGGGAGCCCACCAGGCTCTTCTGTCCCTGGGATTCTCCAAGCAAGAACCCTGGAGTGGGTTGCCATTTCCCACTCCAATGCCTGAAAGTGAAAAGTGAAAGTGAAGTCACTCAGTTGTGTCCGACTCTTTGCGACCCCATGGACTGCAGCCTGCCAAGCTCCTCTGTCCATGGGATTTTCCAGGCAAGAGTACTGGAGTGGGCTGCCATGTCTTTCTCCGAGGCAGTACTGGAATGGGTTGCTATTTCCTCCTCCAGGTGATCAAAGAGGGAAATCTTTTTACAGATGCCTCCTAAATCGCTTCCCTTTATGTCTTACCAATATGAGTATCTACCCTTTCCCATACCTTATCTGCAAGGGATGCTGTGAAAGTGCTGCACTCAGTATACCAGCAAATTTGGAGCACTCAGCAGTGGCCACAGGACTGGGAAAGGTCAGTTTTCATTCTAATCCCAAAGAAAGGCAATGCCAAAGAATGTTCAAACTACCACACAATTGCACTCATCTCACAAACCGGCAAAGTTATGCTCAAAATTCTCCAAGCCAGGCTCAATAGTATGTGAATTGTGAAGTTCCAGATTTTCAAGCTGAATTTAGAAGAGGCAGAGGAACCAACCAAATTGCCAACATTCCTTGGATCATCAAAAAGCTAGAGAGTTCCAGAAAAAAATCTACTTCTGCTTTATTGACTATGCCAAAGCCTCTGACTGTGTGAATCACAACAAACTGTGGAAAATTCTTAAAGAGATAGGAATACCAGACCACTTGACCTGTCTTCTGAGAAATCTGTGTGCAGGTCAGGAAGCAACAGTTAGAACTGAACATGGAACAACAGGCTGGTTCCAAATAGGAAAAGGAATACGTCAAGGCTGTGTATTGTCACCCTGCTTATTTAACTTATATGCACAGTACGTCATGAGAAAAGCTGGGCTGGAAGAAGCACAAACTGGAACCCAGATTGCCGGGAGAAATATCAATAACATCAGATATGCAGATAACACCACCCTTATGGCAGAAAGTGAAGAAGAACTGAAGAGCCTCATAATGAAAGTGAAAGAGGAGAGTGAAAATTTGGCTTAAAACTCAACATTCAGAAAACTAAGACCATGGCATCTGGTTCCATCACTTCATGGCAAATAGTTGGAGAAACAATGGAAACAGTGACAGACTTTATTTTCTTGGGCTCCAAAATCACTGCGGATGGGGACTGCAGTCATGAAGTTTAAAGATGCTTGCTCCTTGGAAGAAAAGTCATGACCAACCTAGACAGCATATTAAAAAGCAGAGACATTACTTTGCCAATAAAGGTCTGTCTAGTGTAAGCTATGGTTTTTCCAGTAGTCATACATGGATGTGAGAGTTGGACTATAAAGAAAGCTGAGCACCAAAGAATTGATATTTTTGAACTGTGGTGTTGGAGGAGGCTCTTGAGAGTCCTTTGGAAGATCTAACCAGTCCATCCAAAGGAAATCAGTCCTGAATATTCATTGGAAAGAAGATGTTGAAGCTGAAACTCCAATACTTTGGCCACCTGATGCGAAGAGCTGACTCATTTGAAAAGACTCTGATGCTGGGAAAGATTGAAGGCGGGAGGAGAAGGGGAGGACAGAGGCTGAGATGGTTGGACAGCATTATCGACTCAATGGACATGAGTTTGAGTAAGCTCTGGGAGTTGCTGATGGACAGGAAGGCCTGGCATGCTGCAGTCCTTGGGGTCACTAAGAGTCGGACATGACTGAGAGACAGGACTGAACTGAGCTGAATCTGCAAGGGAAGTTGGGTTGTGTTTTTCTGAGCCAGTTATTTAATTAAGTTTTTATAATCCTAATTGTATCATATAGGATAAATAGAAACACTAATCTGATCTTCTCACACTACTTTATTTGAAAACAATTTTTTCACTAAAATTTCTTGAAAAAAACTATAAAAATTAAACTTTTATTTTTAATTTTATTTATAATTAATATTTTGTTTATAAAGATCCTTTATTTTTTATGGTAATATATCTGAGTGTTTCAAATGCCTAAAGATAATTTGATTAACAATTTGAAAAGAAAATATTACTATAAATTTTAACTATTTCAAACATTTGGTGTTAGTTGCTCAGTCATGTCTGATTCTTTGTGACACCATGGACTATAAGCAGCCAGGCCTCTCTGTCCATGGAATTCTTAAGGCAAGAATACCGTTGTGGGTAGCCTTTCCCTTCTCCAGGGAATCTCCTTGACCCAGGGATTGAATCTGGGTCTCCTGCAAACAAGGCAGCTTGTTTGCCATCTGAACAAACATTTAGTTACATTTAAAATGTTACTTATTCACCAAAAAAGAGAAAAAATTGAAGGAGTTTACAAAAAATAGTGTAAACATTGTTTAAAAGATTTAAAAACAAAATCAGAGACCATTTACTTAGAGAAATGAACATAAATCCTCCTGAAATTTGTTCCTGGAAGAGAATACAAAATTTAGCCCTAGATTTCTTAAAGGAAAAATAAATAAACAATGAGTCAGATCATTAATATTCTCATAAGAAGAAATACATATACATATTTAAAGTATTTTAGGACAGGGAACCATTTATTTTTCCATGTTTGTATCACTTTGGAGTGGCCAAATACCTTGAATTTCAGGCCTTAAAACATATTTTCTGAACTGAACTATCACCAAAGCTATCTTCTATGTGATATTTTTTTAATAAAAATATAGGATGGCTACTGACATAAAAGACATCAGTAAATATAATGGGCAAGATATTTCAAAACAGGTTTGAGAAGATGTAGAAATGTTCTTCATATAGTACTTTTTCAATTCTAGTATATATAGAATTTAATCTTGGTAAAGCCAGTTTTAAAGAGTTAAGCATGGTCTTAGAAATATTCCTATTCAAATATAACATTACAATTAAACATTTATTTACTGTTAGATCTGGTCCTTGTATTCCAGGAATTCACAGGATAGCTAATTTGGAATTGGCTTTGCTGACAAGCTCTGAAATGTTGACATTCTGTAAAAGTTTGACTAAAGATAAGCCAATATAATTTATATCTGCTATTTTTGTTAACCAAGCCTAAGGTATATTTCACCTAGACTCAAAGGGCTGTCCAAATTTTGCACAGAAAATTGTCTGTGAGTCCAAAACTGTCCATAAGGAGATGAAACTGCTTGAATTCTTGATTTTGATCCCAAGGTCTGCTTTATACACAATAAAAGAGGAAAGTTGGCCTAAGAATTTAAAAGTAGGTGTTGTCAATTGGCCATTTCAATCATTAAAATCCTTAGTATGGCTCCCAACACAGTTTGCTCTTTAATAATGTCACATAGTGATGATCTTACTCAAAATTAATAGGAATATATACATCCACATTTGACTTGAATTGCTGGATTCAACATTAGTATTTATACTGGAAATTGGGAAAATATGGAATCAAAGTCAACAATTTTTGTTGCTGTCTTTTTTGCCAGCAAATAGTCAACAGATTTGACTGCTTCTGAAGGACGATAGGCCTACACTAATGAAATACGTCAACAGCACTGAAAAAAGTAGTAGGCATGTGTGGTAGACAAATTCTAAATTGCTCCCTAAGAGTTCCAGCCCCTAATGTTTACATACCTTCTCCTATTCAATTAAATGCTGAGCAGGTACTGTTATGAATTGATTTTGTTTTTGTTTGGGGGGCTTTTGTTGTTGTTGTTGTTATTTTCTATGAATTGATTTTAAAGATAAAATTAAGACTCCAAATTGGCTGGTTTTATTATGGAGAGATTATCAATGTGGATCTTTAAAAGTATAGAGTTTTCTCTAGATGGTTGCATTAATGGAAGTCAGAGACATATTTTATTTGACCTGGAAGAAAGTAATCACAATTCACATTGTGATGGGATATGACAGTTATATGGTAAGAAACTGCACGAAAGATCTAGGAGAAGAGAGTGTCCATGGTCGACAGCTAAATGGGAAATAGGGACCTCAGTTCTATAACCACAAGGAAATGAATACTGCCTAAACACAGTGAGTTTGGAGGAGAACCTGGAATCTCAACCAATACCTTGATTTCAGTCTGGTGAGATTCTGGGCAGAGAATCATTCATGGTGTATTAGACTCTGACCTATAGGAACTGTGAGATAATAAATTTGTGCTGCTTTATGCTGATAAGTTTGTGGCGATTTGTCATACAACATGCATTTTAATGCAAAATAATACAATATGCATTTTATTAATTTAACATAGAGACAAATTATTAGGTACATTAAGAGTAGCTTCAACTATTTTATATATTTTAGAATCTCTGCTTAAAACATACAAAGGTCATTTCTTCTAGTTTTAGTTTTATATACAGTAATTTAATTCCACATGAAAAAATGTACAGAGAAAGAAAAGCATAGAACATATTTGGAGTCCACCAAGTAGTCTCATTAAGCTGTTGTGTTAGGTATTTGAAAGAAATTATAAACAACACTGGAAATTTCAACAACAACAAAAGAAAACCATGTCAAGGATGATAAACAAAGGAATTCATTTACTATTCAGTGGCAATGTAAGCTACTGAATATTTTGGAGTGGTTGGCAGGCCAATTAGGGCTGTACAGCAGGAAGATTTCTCCTAACTGTAAGGCACAGTGAATGACGAAGCTATCATAATAAACCATGTTAAATATTGTGCCGTGAGCCTACATGTAAATAGTAGGATAGATATGTAGTTTTAAAGTCTAACATTCTAGTGCTTAGGCTTGAGTGTGATTATGGCAATTCTAGTGCTATTAACAAATATATGTTAAGTCGCAAGTAATAAGTTTTAGGACAAAAATGATAAATCAAGTTTGAGATACCAGGAAATCATACAAATGATGGGATGGACAAACAGTGAGATATTGACAAAAATTCCAAAGAGAGATAATTGCTGCAGAGATCATTGCTTCACATCTTCAAATAGATTTGAAGTTATTAGGGTGTGAGTTTATGCCCCCATTAAATGGGAAAAAAGACAAAAAGTGGAGGAAACAAGAACATGTCAATGAGAAAATGCTGCACCCAGAAGACAGGAAACTGAGGGAAAAAATGTAAATGGCTATAGCTTTTATAAGAGGATGTGAGAACAGTTGTCATGGTTTGAGGGACAGGATGTTCTTTAAAGAATATAATGGAAAATTAGTCCGGCTATCCCAGATGAGTCAGGCTATCCCAGCTACCACTTTCCTGGTGGCTCAGACAGTAAAGCATCTGCCTACAATGTGGGAGACCTGGGTTCGATCCCTGGGTTGGGAAGATCCCCTGGAGAAGGAAATGGCAACCCACTTCAGTATTCTTGCCTGGAAAATCCCATGGACCGAGGAACCTGTTGGGCTACAGTCCATGGGGTTGCAAAGACATGACTGAGCGACTTCACTTTCTTTTCACTTTCATCCTAGAAATACAGCATAGAGTGTAATGACAAAAACAATTTTGAATTTGGTAACTGGAATGTATATAGTGAACTTCCAAACAGTTTTAGTAAAGTAATAAGAGAAGAAAAATTTGGATAGAGTTCTTAGAAGGCATTTATTGCATATGAACTTTTCTTCAATGTGAAGTTGAAGGAAGAGATATGATAAGAGGGGGGTCATTTAATCATTAATATCTTTTTCTGCTAATAAATTCTAAGAGAAATGTTGAGCATAGTCCCAGATAAGAATAAAACCAATTTAGGTGTGTATAATGGATTGCAGATTGCAATTCAGTGCATCTTCAATGTTCTATTAATATATTCATAAAGAGATACATACACATATATATGGCATTATACATATATAGTATACATGTATCTACATGTGATAATCTACTAAGCTAATTTAATAATTTAGTTTTTACATATTAAATTGTTTATTTAATATTTTCCTGAATATTAAAAATGCTTTGCAAATATCAATTCATTAATTTTTGTATTTTCTTGAAAAATAATTTGTTATTATTAATAACAATTTTTCCAGTAAAGTAATAGGCTTACTCTCAGGTCTATTTCTTGAATTTTTATGAAACCAGTGAATGAATGTATTGTTTTAAATCTCAAGCATAATATATTTCTATTGAAATAGATAAAAGTGTAGATATTTTGTATTTAATCAAATTGAAGTTATGGCCAGCATAGATTCCATTGCAAAAGCACATAAATGATTAGCAATAATTAGGGTAAACTTATAATTGACTGAAAGACAGATACTTATAATCAATTTCTCTTTAATATATTCACATAAATCAAATAAATTTCCATTTCCCCCAAACAGAAGAAGAAGCTTTTCCTGATGCTGTGTTTGAAAAAGACTATTCATAGTGTCAGTGATTAAAGACTGCACTCATTGAGGAATATCTATAGCAGAAGAACAGGAAGCATGCTTCTGCTAAACATAGCACAAATACTGAATTCAGGAGACAGTTTTTAGATTCACATTGTAGTGTGTAAAAAGTGACTGCTGAAAGCTTAAGAATCTGAAGAAAAAAACGAGTATTGTATGAGAAGTTTAATTCAAATCCAAAAGGGGGATTTTTAGAATTTAAACCGTAATGATGTATACACAGATCTCTAATCAGAAAAAAGTAGCACAGCTCTCTACTGTTCTGAATTAACTTCTCTGCGGGAGACTTGCCCTTGCTAACAATCCAGGGTAGAATCTTGGATTTAACCACAGAACTCATTCGCCCATTAGTCTCAGTAGCTCTCATCCCCAAGCATAACTGGGAAACAAGTGAAGTTCTATTCAGGGTACAGCATAGCAGGATTTCAAACTCCTATGGACACTATGTCATTATTCTTTCTCAAGTTGCTTTCTGCTTGGTGATAGGTACTCAGACTACTAGGGACACTTCACCTTTCACTCCACCAATGGAACACTTGTAGGTTTATTCACACAGTCTTTACTTTCCAAGGTGATACAGGAAAATTTTGATGATTTTATCAGTGCTAACGTGTTCATTGGGGAGGGTTACAATTATATGAACTTTCAGGAGTCCAGTGATTTCCAATACCAAATATTAAGATTTATTTTTAAAGTCAAATCATTTTTTTCATTTTTTAAAATGCATTTTTTAATTGGAGGAAAATTGCTTTACTATGCTGTGTTGATTTCTGCCGTACAACAATGCAAATCAACCACAATTATACATATATCCCCTCCTCTTGAGCCTCCCTCCCCTCCCCCTCCCCCATCCCTCTAGCTCATCACAGAGTGCCAAGCTGGATTCTCTATATTATATATATATCAGCTTCTCACCAGAGAGCTGTTTATAATAGCTAGGACAAGGAAGCAATCAAGATGTCCATCTATAGATGAATGGATAAAGAAGATGTGTTACATATATACAATATTACTCAGCCATAAAAAAGAATGGAACATTACTCATCCATAATAAAGAATGAATTTGAGTCAGTTCTAGTGAGGTGGATAAACCTAGAGCCTGTTGTACAGAGTGAAGTAAGTCAAAAAGTCTAAACCTTTTAAATGTCCCCATGTAAGAGTAGTTGTATTTTTAATACACCCTGATTGCACTCAGAAATCCCTTGTAGTAACTCATGGTCCCTGTGATTCAAACCTCAAAGGTCAGAAATCATCAATCTAACCTAATTCTCTCATTTTGTGCTTATAAACACTGAGGTGTAGTGAGGTTTAATGACCTACCCAATGTATCCTATATATTAAGCTAGAACCTAGGTCTTTTTGACTCCTAGGAATGTGTCAGTTCCACTGTAGCTCTCTACACATTCTCTCCTTTATTATGGAGTCAAATAGCATAATGTAGTTTTATACTGGAGTACAATTGCTTTCAATGCTGTAAGTTTCTTCTGTATAATGAAGTGAATCAGTTATAAGTATACATAATATCTCTTTCCTCTTGCACTTCTCTCCCTCTGCCCAATCCATCCCACCCTTCTAGGTCATCACAGAGCACCGAGCTGAGCTCCTTGTACTGTAAAGCAGCTTCCCACTAGCTGTCTGTTTTGTACATGGTAGTGTGTATATGTAAATCCTAATCTTCCAATTTGTCACACCCTCCTCCCCTTCCCTCGCTGTATCCACATGCCCATTTTCTACGTCTGTGTCTCTATTCATGCCCTGTAATTAAGCTCATCTGTACCAGGACCAGATATGTAATGTTAAAACCCGCTGGTCAAAGACCACCAGGAATACACCTGTCATCAAGGAAGTTTCTTAAGTAAGAGAGAAGGCACATCATAGGGGCTACAGGATGCCATGCTATGAGGCAATAGGAAGGGGCTTACTATAGTATTTGGAGTTATGCTGCTGATTCTAAACAGGGTTAAAGAAACCTGAGTTCAGTCTGTGTTGGGCGCTCTCTGCAAGTGGGGGCATCTTGATAACTTTTATCTAGAAGGGGGTTAACTTTTACTGAAGTGGGGTTAGAGTTGTCTTTGGTGAAGGAGCAGTAGTCACTTGTGTTAGTAAGAAGAAGGGTATGTGGCTGCAAGGTCTTTATCTCTTATCTCAGACGTGGTCACTGAGTGGTACATTCTTGCCTTGTTTCCTTCCAGTCATAGCACGCCTTGCTTGGTCATTGTTTATGTTGTTCATATCCTGTGGGCCATAATTACGTTCATTAGGGAACATTGGAGCTTAGATGTCAGCTGCCAGAACCATTTTTCATTTTCTCTGTCATGTATAGGACAGGCTATGTTGCTTCAGAAAGCATATTTGAATCAATAGACAAAGTAGTGAAAAGAAACATTCTAGTTCAATGCAAGAGACAATTAGGCACCTAAAAATGAAATGATTTTTCTCTCAAAACTGTGCATTTTCTGATACTGAAATGATTTGCAAGTTAAGATCCTTTGGTAAGAGGATGATTGGAATATACTTGGTCTCCAGTGCTAAGATTTTATACTCTTAGGTCTGATCCACAAAGTTGCCATAATCATAAAGATTTGAGGCTCAGTTGGAAGAGACAGTCATGGCTGAATGGATTTAATAGGCATTAGCTTTCATTTCACACTTCCCAAGTAAAATACAATATTTTGCCTTCATAAGGGCTTGCACTGTAGCTCAAATATTGGCCTTAAGTCATATATGATTGTGTCTCTTACTGTCTTACACATTATATTTCATGAAAAGAAGATCTTTGTAGAAGCAGTATATCTACTAAAATTGGAAGAATACACAGAATTTTATCAGAGTCCTTTTTGCTAGGATAAAATGTACATTCACAAAAAATTAACTTTCTTGAACACTTCTAACTTTTTCCTTTGTCAATGTATATGATTAACACAATTTCTCTTTCTCCCATCTGTATCTATTAAATAACTAGCCATTCATATCAACTGGTCAAGAATTCACCTGCAATGCGAGAGACCTGGGATCAATCCCTGGGTTGGGAAGATCCCCTGGAGAAGGGAAAGGCTACCCACTCCAGTATTCTGGCCTGGAGAATTTCATGGACTATATAGTCCATGGGGTCTCAAAGAGTCGGACATAACCAAGCGACTTTCACTTTCAATTTCATCAATATCTGACATAAAGGACTTCACTGTTGGCTCAGTGGTAAAGAATCCACCTGCCAATGCAGGAGACACATGTTCAGTCTCTCATCAGGGAAGATCCCACACGCTGCAGAGCAAGTAAACCCGAGCACAACAACTGTTGAGCCTGTACTCTGGGGCCCGGCAGCTACAACTACCAAAGCCCATGTGCCCTACAGCCTGCGCTCCTCAGTAAGAGAAGCCACCACAATGACCAGCCTGTGCGAGAGAGTAGCCCCCGCTTGCCACAACTAGAGAAAAGTCCAGGCAGGAGTGATGACTCAGCACAGACAAAAAATAAAAAGATCCAACTTAGAAATTCAAATGTAACCCCCTGAATGCTGCCTTCTCTGATTCTGATTCTCCGATTGTGGTGTAAGGTCTACCATTATGGCCTAGAATTACGTGCTGCCTTAACATCTGGGGAAGCTGAGGCCCTTGGAGAGCCTCGCTGCACATCTCCCTCCCCACCTTCCTCCCACAGGTCAGGTCCCCTCAGTAAACAACCCTCCTTATCAAGGGGACAAGGCACAGTTCCTGTTTATCCCTGAGTAGATAGTTTCAGTTTCCTGCAAATTCGTGGGCTTACTCAAACAAGACAGTAACATCCTCCCATGGGAACCATGGGGCTTCTCACCCTCCTGATACTATAAATCCTGCCTCCCGTGACCCCTAGCTGTTTTCTTTGTCCCTGAGTGCAACTCCCGTGTGGCCCTCTGTGCAGGGTAGTCTCCCCCTTCCCACAGGCTGTGATTGTATGTGACTGATCCACTGCTGTCGATCTCATTTGCCCAGGGTTAGGTGCTGTGTGTTTGGCCATCTCCATGACCATACGGCAGGAGTCCCCCTGTCACCAACAGGGTAAAGAGGAGGCAATGAACACACAGACTCCTCCACTCTCCCTACAGCAGAATGAGTGTTTTTCTATTTTCCTAACATTTGGTATGCCCCAGAACCATTTATCATCTTGCTCATGTTCAGTTGTTAAGTGGTGTCCAGCTCTTTGCAACCCGTGGACTGCAGCCCACCAGGCCTCTCTGTCTATGGGATTTCCCAGGCAAGAATACTGGAGTGGGTTGCCATTTTCTTCTCCAGCGGATCTTCCCAACCCAAGGATTGAACCCACATCCCCTGTATTGGCAGGTGGGTTCTTTACCAGGGAAGCCCATCATTTATTTTATTTATTACATTATTGCTTAAATAGTAGCTATAATTCGACAATAGTGACTCCTTACTGCAAGTGGACAGTGTTATTCAGCTTTGTATTTTCTCTAGCTTCCCTTGTAGCTCAGTAGGTAAAGAATCCACTGCAGTGAAAGAGACCTCGGTTTAATTCCTGGGTCAGGAAGATCTCCTGGAGAAGGGATAGGCTACCCACTCCAATATTCTTGGGCTTCCCTGGTGGCTCAGCTGGTAAAGAACCCACCTGCAATGTCGGAGACCTGGGTTCATTCCCTGGGTTGGGAAGATCCCTTGGTGAAGGGAACAGCTACCCACTCCAGTATTCTGGCCTGGAGAATTCCATGGACTGTATCCATGGAGTCGCAAAGAGTTAGTTGGACATGACTGAGCGACTTTCACTTTTTACTTTAGGGTTGACCCCTAAAGTAAAGTATACCATCTTATAGACAGTATAATGATTTTATATTATATTAGTACATTAGTACATTATATCAGTTCACATCATATTAGTACATGTTTGCCTGTTTCTAATTTTATATCAATTTGTGTCTAATATAAGTAACATTTTTTTGTTTGTCTAATTGAAACAGTTTACTCTGTAAAAAACAGAAATACATTAAAAAAGAAACTTTTACTGGATCAGCCTTGAGGCTGCAATATAACTGTGACAGAGAGCCACTTCAACAAATTTTATTCTGTGTCCAGCTGGAGACTGCTACTAAGCTAGTTGTTCATCACCAGTCCTACTGGGGTGACAGTTCTTATTAATCTTTATTTTGATCCTACTGGATACCATACATCACTGATAAGGCTGCCACATCATTGTTAGAGATGGAGCCAGTTTTATAAGTTTAGGCCATCTCCAAAACTGGTTTTTGCTGTTTGATTTTGTTTTAGTGGCAAAAAGTAATTTAGACACACACACATAGCTAGAACAGACTTTTAGGCAAAGAAATGATGGGAAGAAACTTAAGCTTTCTGGAGATCATGATGTAATTTACAAGACAAGAGAAAACTAATACTTATGTAATAATCTAGAAGTGAAGGAATTCAGCCTTGTGGTGAGACGAGATTGAAAAATAAACTTGTTTCTCCAATGTCTAGGCAATCTTGCCTTAGAATTTCCCAGAAAACATCCAGTTTATTCTGATTATTTCCCCCTTTCTGATAGTCATATGTTCCCTCACCACACCTGTTGAATTTTAAAATTTTAATGGTGTAAATGGTGCTCTTTAAATATTTCATTTTGTATGCTTTGCTTCTTCAATAATACTGGAAAATTGAGAACATAAATAATATTTCATTTCCATCTTTATGATGTCTGGAAGGGTATCAGTGGGGATTTCATGAGTTCTTACTGGATTTGGAAAGGTAAAGTGATTTTGCAGGAGTCTGAAGAATGCATTTGAGAATGGAAGAGAGAAATATCTACATATCTGCATATATTATGTACACATTTATATTATATACAAATATACTTATATATGCAATATATTATATATCCTATATGCTTAGATACATTCTCTCTATACTTATGTTTATATATTCAAATATATATATTCTCCCTATACATTTCTATATAAACAAGAAAATGTTCTAAAATGCTCCTTATATGTTCTGTCATTTGGTCTTCATAGTTATCATGGGGAAACACTTGTGTCTCTTTTATTGTGAAGGAAACAGGCTTAGAGAATTTGCCTACTATGAGCTAAAATCTGAAAGAAATCTAAACCAGACTGACTCCATTATGTTCTCATCAACAGAACATAATGGAGTCAGCTTTTACCAATGGCTTTTACTGTCTCTATGTTATGATATTATTACTAGGCTACACCAGTATTGTCTCTTTTCCCAAAATATATGATAATAATTTTTATCTTTATAATTCAAGTAGATGATAATTTTGGTTAATTTCTACTAAAACGATGAGAAAGTTAGATACCAAAAATTTATGGACAACTTTATTTTATAATTTGTCTTAAGAAAAATGTTATAATCCCAGACATATGCCAATTATACAGCCAGACCTTGAAAGACTTAAGGTTGTAGCAGTTAAAAATTCTTCAAAGTACAATCATGTATAAGTCACGAAATCTTTCCACTTGCTTGAAAATCTGAAGTTTTCTATATAGTTATTTCTTGAAAAATCACCTTTGCTACATGAGAATGGAAGAGAGAAACATATATAGAGATATATATTCTATCTATTCACCTATCTATGGCTCACACTGGCTCTATCCAATATGAGAATCAGAGTCTGACACTTCTAAAACTTGTTTAATTAAATTAAACATGAACTCTGATCAATAACAGATAATTATAAGTTATTACCATATTTCAAAACAACATCTATCTGTTGTTTTCATCTTTAAAGTAATAAGCATACATTTTTTGAATATCAATTTACATTCATGGTGAACCAGAAGCTTTTTTGTTTTGCTTCTTTGAAAAAAATATATTCAGAATTCAACAGTCCTCAAGTCTTAGCTATTCTCGTTGATTTTTGAAATGTTGAGAAATGAAAATTTTTATTAAATATTTACGACTGCAGATGGTGACTACAGCCATGAAATTAAAAGACACTTACTCCTTGGAAGGAAAATTACGACCAACCTAGACAGCATATTGAAAAGCAGAGACATTACTTTGCCAACAAAGGTCCATCTAGTCAAGGCTATGGTTTTTCCAGTAGCCATGTATGGATGTGAGAGTTAAACTATAAAGAAAGCTGAGCACCCAAGAATTGGTGATTTTGAACTGTGGTGTTGGAGAAGACTCTTGAGAATCCCTTGGACTGCAAGGAGCTCCAACCAGTCCATCCTAAAGGAAATCAGTCCTGAATATTCATTGGAAAGACTGATGTTGAAGCTGAAACTCTAATACTTTGGCCACCTGATGCAGAGAGCTGACTCATCTGCATGAGTCATGCTGGAAAAGATTGAAGGTGGGAGAAGAAGGGAATGACAGAGGATGAGATGGTTGGATGGCATCACCGACTCAATGGACATGATTTTGGGTAAACCCCGGAAGTTGGTGATGGACAGGGAGGCCTGTGTGCTGCGGTTCATGGGGTCACAAAAAGTCGGACACAACTGAGTGACTGAACTGAGGACAGGTATATATATATATATATATTTATTTATTTATTTGTTTATTTATTTGTGGTGGTTTAGTCACTCAGTTGTGTATGACTCTTGCGACCCCATAGACTGTAGCCCACTAGGCTCCTCTGTCCATGGGATTTTCCAGGCAAGAATACTGGAGTGGATTGCCATTTCTTTCTCCAGGGAATCTTCCTCACCCAGGAACTGAATCCAGGTCTTCTGCACTGCAGGCAGATTCTTTACCAACTGACCTATGAGGGAAGCCAGTATGTGTATATATATATAAATATGTGTGTGTCTGTGTGTCTGTGTGTGTTTGTATGTATGTATGTATGCATATCCTGGAGGAGGAAATCACAACCCACTCCTGTATGCTTGCCTGGAAAACTCCAAGGACAGAAGAGCCTGCAGGGTTACAGTCCATGGGGTCTCAAAGAGGCAGAGACGACTAAGTGATCTAGCAGCGGCACCATGTATGTATATATATAATAAATAAGTCTGCCTATTATAAAATAAGAGCTGGTATGTACCTACCATGTAAGACTATTTTTAAATCTGAATCATGTAACATTTAAAGATTTATGAGGCTGGGTGACATTTATGTAAATATAAATCATTATTATCATTGCTATTTTCAAGTTTTAGTTGGACTTGCAAAAAAAAAAGAAAGTCTTGTCTCTTTTTGCTTTGCTCTGAAATCTTAAGTATTCTTTAGTTCCGAAAGAGGGGAGACAGCGGCAAAAGGAAAGAAAGAACCAGCTGGTGCTAGTGAGAGGAGAGAGGCCCTCTGAGCATCCCAGCGCCTCTTACTCCTTCTGCCAGTGAAGCCATGTGTTCGTGCTACTCAAATGGGATGCAAGTGAGTGTCCATCTACACTCTTAAAATCACATAACGAATGGAGAAAATGGAGCAAAACAACAGAATACTCAGACTGTGGGAAAGAAAATGCCCAGCAATGAAGTTTACTTCACGTTCCTTATATGTACGATCAGTCAGACTTCTCAGTGTACACTATTAAGTCCTGAAATCCTGGTTTTAAGATTGAGATCTCTTGTAAAGAGAACCAAGGGAGCTCAGATCCCTGGTGGACACGCTATTTGATGGCCTCTTTAAAAATGTGTATCATTTTTTTAAAAAACTTCAATTATTATTGTTCCCCCAAAACTGGGCCTATTTCATTACTATTTTGCTAACTGCAGTCATCTCTTTCTGAAGGCCTATAATAAGCCAGTTTCACTGAAGTGTAAATATTTCATATTAGACATGACATAAGATCTATTGATACCCTTATATTCTACACTTGAGGATTTTTGGAACTTTCTTCCTCTTGGGGAAAGATGAATTATGCTGTGACTGGTTTAGTACTCTTTAAAAGCATTTGCACATAAAGGAACAAAAAGAACTCTTTGTGTCCTTTTTCTTTTTCAGTGCTCACAAGCTTTGCTAAAAATTACACCATTCACCCAACTCTTGGAGCACATAGAGCATTGTTAATTTTTTATTCTATTTTCCATATGACAAAGTTATTTGGTGCCATGTTAAGGATGTGTCAGATGCTTTTTTGAGAGATGATCTTTTAAGAATGAATTATGGACACTAGCATTTCTCTGAGTTACTAGTCTTTGCAATTTGACTTCCATTGTATTTCTCAGTTGTATACTGGAACTCCTTTTATTTACATTTATTTTCCTTTAAGTTACTCTTGGTGCCCTGTTTCAATGAATGGACAATAGGTTTTGAGTAGATTTGTAACTAGTCCATTAATTAAATATTTAAAAATATTTATACCCCTGTCTGTAAGATAACATGACTGATGTTAAAAAGAGAAGGAAATTGAAGAGACAATAAAGGAAATCAAATTTGCTTTATTAAGTAAATATTGTAAGAATGAACAAATCAACCATATAACTTCTAAATCAAACCCTCTGAAAGGATATTGGGAACAATACAAAGCTTTAATTTCTGAGGCATTTGTACATGTTCTCTGATAAAGTCATACACTGTTTATTGTAACTGAATATCTACAAACGTTTCTCTCATGGAACCATAACCACATGCAAAACCTCACTGCAATGGTACATTCTTAATTTTTTCATTTTACTGCTCATAATATTAATATTATTCAAATTACATGTTAAATGAATCTCCTTTTTAAGCATATTTTTATTCTTGCTGACACTTAGATCTCTCAATATCAGTATTTTAGTACCAGCACTACAGGCTGGTTATTAATCTGCTTGTCATTCCCAGGTTTGGTTCAACAATTAGCCTTTGAGTCACTATATTGTACTTTAGGTTAACTGCACAGTTATTTATTGCAACTTACAAGATGTGGGAATATACTAGTTTTCTTGTCACTGATACTAGGAAAAAGAAGATAAGACTGACATTAGTCTAGTAGACCACTGATTTGAATCTGGAGCTAATGAATTCCAGTTAATTAATGAATTCCAACCTGGAACAAAGAGTTTGAAAATTTGGTTCATAATCTTATGTCCTAATTTGGGATGTAAACAAGTGAGTAAGTTAGGATGATGCTGAATTAAGTCTTGTATAGACTGAAATCGTTGATGATTATCAGTTAAGTACTAGTTTTAAAGATACCATATTTTGGCTCATATTTCCTCATTATTGTTTGAAAACAGAGCAAAGCCTAAAACAAAAACTATATATTATAATATAATTATGAAAAATATATAAGGTAAAAATCCTCTTGTCTGCAAAGCATGTTGTAGTTACCCAAGGTTCTATGAAGCATGGGAATTAAACTTTCTTAAACTTTGTTTAAATTGATTACACAAGGGAAGATTCACCTTTCGAGGACAGCACACAGTGGTCTTTGCTCTCGATCTTAACTTCTTTTGATAGAGTCTCATTATCTTATACTTGGGGAAATTTTTGTTCTCTTGAGTCAAAAAAATCTAAATATGAATATTAAGTCTCAGAGCAGAGGAAATCAGATATCCCAGGCTTTACATTCATGTCTTGACTGCCAAAAATACCCCAAGGTTCACTTCCTACTAGAAGCAGTAAGTTTTGTAAGAGTTGAAAAGGAAGGAAAGAAGAATGGGAGAGAGAAAATGTGAAATGATGGCAGGAAATGGAGAAATATTTAGAAAGGAAACAGACAGTTTAACATTATGAATGCAGAAACATACTATGATTCATTCTTTGTATTAACATGTATACTTATTTTGTTTTACTGTTGATAGTAATGAAATTCACCAACATATATTTCTCAATTTTATACTCAATTTTGTTTATGTATAACCATTTTATATATTCATTTACTTACATTGTCAAACTATATATTTTAAGCAAAGTTCTAAAAGGAGCTTATATGGTATTTGAAAATTTTTTGCCTCATATTGTTTAAGGATAGTTTAACTGTTTATATGACCCTAGATTAGTCATTTTTTTCCTTGTTATACATTGATAATTTTAGCCCAATACTTTATATAATCTATTTTTACTACTAAGAGGTTAGCTACTATCAGTCTGAAGACAATATTTCTTTTCTCATTGGTAGCATTGAAAGTTTTCCTTTTATCCTGGCATTCTCCAGATCTCTATGTTGTGTAAAGGTGGGACTTTTGTTTCACTCTGCTCTGCACTTTCAAATCAAGAACTACTTTTTACTGTGTTGTCTTATTTAAATTTTCAGCCACTTTTAAAAAATTTTCTTTCTGTCATTCCTACTATCTTCATCATGAACTTAGAAATAGATTGGAGATTTTTTAAATCTTATATTCTTTCTGTTTCTCAACAGGTTTTAGTCCCCCCCCCACCCCCACCAATCTTACTGGTAAAATTCCAGGGTGAAGTGAAGTGAAGTGAAAGTGAAGGTTGCACAGTCATGTCCAACTCTTTGTGACCCCATGGACTAATTTACTGCTTTAATATAATATCTGCTTCTTTTGAAAAATTTCCTCTTGGTTTTGTTTCTATTTTATTGCTCATTTTTTAGATGTTCTTCTTTCATTTGGCTCAGAGAAGATCCTAACAATACACACTTTAAAACAGTTTCTAAGGATCAAGTCATAGTAAGGCAGCACTGAGACTTCTGTCTTGGATGATTCTGGAGCCATCACACGTGTAGTCATTGAGTCTAACAGGTAGCTTGCCTCATTTCCTGGGAGAAGGGCTTTGTTTTTGATCTCCCACCTTTCTGGACATTGTACTTGTTCTAAAGGACAGCATCACAGCAATTGTTAGTATATTTTCATAAGAGGAGACTTGTGCCCAGTCTCTAAATTCAAGCAGTGAGTATGTTTCCAGTCCCTGCATCTGGGTACCTTATTTAGTCTACTTACTCTAAGGCCACTGAACATCTGATGCTTCTCTCTTACTTCTCCCATCCAGCGTAGCACTCCAGCCCTGTTTATTAATCAGCATTTCTACTTCTCTTCCTATTTACAAAGTTATTTGTCTTGCTTTGATCAACTTATTAAACTTGTCTCTTTTTTTTTCTTTAAAAGCTATTAATCTAAGATGGAGAGATAATTGGAGTACACTCTGGAAAGGAGGTGAAAGGGGGCATTTTATCAGTTACTGCATGTCAGTGTATACTTTTAAGTGAGCTGGAAATTCATCCATTTAGAACCGTTTTCCTTTTTTCTTCTTTTTAAATTTAAAGCACATCATGTGCATCTGTTTATCCTTCTGATTACTTAGGCTAAGGCTGCATTCATTCTTGCAATTATATAAGCTTGATGTGTTTTCATGGATAGCAATTTGGAATGGCAAAAATTGAGATCATACACAGCATAAGATTTAATAATGTCAAATTGTGCCATGTGGTTTCTATACATGGATACTATAGTGATTAGGATTTGTCTAAGAGAAGGAAGGAGTAGGAGGAGTGGGGGACGACAGAGGACAAGATGGCTGGATGTCATCACTGGCTCAATGGACACAAGTTTGAGCAACCTCTTGGAAATAGCGAAGGAGAGGAAAGCCTGGCATGCTGCAGTCCATGGTGTTGCATAGAGTCGGACACGACTGAGTGACTGAACCACAATAAAGAGCAAGAAAAACCACTTTTTGACTCCAGTTCACCCTTCTTATTTACTCTAAAGCTGGACAGAGGTAAGGGACTATTAAGAGTCACTCGTGTTCTAGTTGACTACCCTTTTTAGAAGACTTTGAGCTTTGAAATTCATAATGTATTTAATGAAACTACCAAAATTATATATTAAAAGTTCAGTGCAATATTAATTAAAATGTAGACTTCCTAACTGGTCTTTCTACCTTCAGTTACTTCTGGATGATTAGAACAATCATTTATGTAAGATTTCCTCTGATTGTGACAAATAGGGCAAGAAAGTCTATTTAATTAGAGGGCCTTTGAATTTTTATTAATTAGTTTTGGAGAAGAGGCAGCAGGAGACTCCCAAAGCTCCTCTAGCATATCTTCACATGATGTTGTACATTGCTAGTTTCCTCATTTTATGAGCTTCCCAGGAGGCACAGTGCTAAAGAGTCTGCCTGCTAGTGCAGGAGATGCAAAGGCACGAGTTTGATACGCAGGTCAGGAAGTTTCCCTGGAGAAGGAAATAGCAACCTGCTCCAGTATTCTTGCCTGGAAAATCCCATGGACAGAAGAGCCTGGAAGACTACAGTCCATGGGGTCACAAAGAGTCAGACCCAACTGAGCACATAGCAGCTACATTGCCCCTACCTAAAGAAGCCAGATAAAGCTGAGAATGGTGGGGGCTATACAAAAGGGTGGACTAGAGAAATGAATGCCAGCCAGCTCTCATCTCTTTTACTCTTTCCAGTAGTGTACAGATTACTATTTACTATTGCACTAATTCTAAAGCATATACTCCCTAATTTCTGATATCAGGATACCTTATCAATTACTGTTGATCAGAAATGGGTAAATTCTTAGGAACATACAACCTGCCAAGAGTGATTCATGAAGAAACAGAAAATCTGAGCAAATCAATAATGGGTAAGGAGATTGCATCAATAATCAAACATTGCCCAAAAACAAAAGGCCAGGACTAGATGGCTTCCCTGGTGAATTCTACCAAATATTTAAAAAATAATGAATACCAACCCTTCTCAAACTCCTCCAGAAAATTGAAGAGGAAGGAACACTCCCAAACTCATTTTACAGTGTCAGCATTATCCCTATAATGAACCCAGATAAGGACATTATAAGAAAATAAAACTATAGGCAGTATCCCTGATGAATATAGATGTAAAATTTCTCAACAAAATATTAGCAATCTAAATCAATAGCATATTGAAAAGATATACCACAATCAATCGAGAAAGCTTTATCCCTGGAATGCAAGTATGGTTCAACCTATGCAAATCAAAAAATGTGATATGCCACAATAATATTGATAAATCAGTTCAGTTCAGTTCAGTTCAGTCGATCAGTAGTTTCTAACTTTTTGCAACCCCATGGACTGCAGCACACCAGGCTTCCCTGTCCTTCACCAAGTCCCAGAGCTTGTCCATTGAGTCAAGTGATGGATTCAAACTCATGTCCATTGAGTCAGTGATGCCTTCTAGCCATCTCATCCTCTGTCATCCCCTTCTTCTCCTGCCTTCAATCTTTCCCAGCATCAGGGTCTTTTCCAATGAGTCAGTTCTTCGCATCAGGTGGCCAAAGTATTGGAGCTTCAGCTTCAGCATCCTTCCAATGAATATTCAGGAATGATTTCCTTTAAGACTGATTGATTTGATCTCCTTGAAGTTCAAGGGACTCTCAAAAGTCTTCTCTAACATCACGGTTCAAAAGCATCAATTAATAAAATAAAAGATAAAAAAATCATATGATGCAGATAATAGATGCATAAAAATCATTTGACAAGATATAGCTATTTTATACAAAAACTCTTCACAAACTGGGTAGAGAAGGAATATATCTCAATATAATAAAAGCTATAGAGGATAAGTGCATGGCTACCATCATATTTAATGTTGAAAAGTTAGATTTTTCCTGGAAGTTAAGGAAGAAAACAATGGTGCCGCCTCTCAATTTCCCTATTCAACATAGTTCTGAAAGTCCTGGTCAGAGCAATTAAGCAAGAAAAAGAAAGAAAAGGCATTCATATCAGAAAGGAAGAAGTACAATTGTCTCTCTGTTTGTAGATGATATAATCTTATATATAGAAAACACTGAAAATCTGTTAGAACTGATAAATAAAATCAGTAAAGTTACAGAATGCAAAATTAACAAACAGAAATCCATTGTGTTTCTATATACTAACAACAAGCTATCTGAAAAAGAAAGAAAACCATATCATTTAATAGCATCTAAAACAATAAAACATCAATATATAGAAATTTAACCAAGGTAGTGAAAGATTTATACATAGAAAATCATAAGACTTTGATGAAAGAAATTGAAGAAGACACAAATCCTATGTTAATGGATCAGAATAATTAATATTGGTAAAATGTCCATACTGCACAAAGCCATCTATAGATTGAACAGGATCCCTGTCAAAATTCCCACATTATTTTTTCATAGGAACAGAAAAAAAATAAAGAAATTCATCCAAAGAGCAAGCAACGAAAACAAGCAAAACAACACTACATTAAATGAAAGTGCTTCTGCAAAAGGAACAGTCAGCAAAATGCAAAGGAAACCTACAGCATGGTAGTAAATCTTTCCAAATCATATTTCTGATTAGAGGCTAATACCCAAACTATAGAAGGAACTAGCTCATACAACTCAACATCAAGAAACAATCCAAATGAAAAATGGGCAGAGGAACAGAATAGATACTTTTTCCAAAGGAGGAAAACAGATGGCTGACAAACACAGGAAAAGATGTTCAGTGTTGCTAATCATCAGGGAAATGCAAATCAAAACCACAGTGAGATATCACCTCCCATTTCTAATGGCTGTTATCAGATGAATAGAATATAACAAGTGTTGGTGACGATGCAGAGAAAAGGGAACCATTTTCTGCTCCCTTGGTGAGAATGCAAACTTGTACAGCTGTTGTGGAAAACAGCATGGAGTTTCCTCAAAAATTAAAAATAGAATGACCATATGATTCAGCAATCCCTCCTCTGGGTATATTCCTATAAAAAATGAAATGAAGATTTTGAAGGGATATATGCATTTCCATATTCATTGCAACATTATTCACAATGGTCAAGATACTAGGCGCAGATGGTAAACAATCTGCCTGCCATTCAGGAAAACTAGGTTCAACATCCTGGGTCAGGAAGATTCCCAGGAGAAGGGCATGGCAACCCACTCCAGTATTCTTGCGGAAAATCCTATCACAGAGGAGCCTGGAGGGCTACAGTCCATGGGTTGCAAAGAGTTAGACACAACTGAGCAACTAACACAAACACACACACAAGCTAAGTGAATTAAATAGGGAAAGACCAACCCTGTATCATATAACTTATGTGTGGAATCCAAACAAACTGAACTCATAGAGAGTGGATTGATGGCTGCAGCTGCTAAGGAGTGGGAGAAATGGCGAGATGTTGGTCAAACGTATTGATAAAACTTCCTGCTATAAGATGAATAAATTCTAGGGATCTAATGTACAGCATAGTAATTATAATCAACAATATTGTATTACATATTGCAAAATTGCTAAGAAAGTAGCTCTTAAATGCTGTTTCCACAAAAAAGAGGTGGTAATTATGTGAAGTTACAGAGGTACTAAGGAATACTACTGTGGTAGTCAGCTTACAATAATCAGCACATTTAGTGTATCTTAAACACAAAGTCACATGTCAATTAGAATTCAGTGAAAGTGGAAAAAACTATTGATCAGGTGGGTTGCACTTGGTATTGATTGTGCTTAGTCACTCAGTCGTGTCCGACTATCTGAGACCCCATGGACTGTAGCCTGCCAAGCTCCTCTGTCCAAGGGGATTCTACAGGCAAGGATACTGGAGTTGGTTGCCATGCCCCCTTCCAGGGGATTTTCCCAACTCAGGGATAGAACCCAGGTCTCCCACACTGCAGACAGATTCTTTAATATCTCAGCCACCAGGGAAGCTATCTGTTACTTGCTTCTCCTTGGTTCCATACTTTTATTAGTCACCTTTTCCTTTAACACTAAAAAAATGTTGCAAATCCTACTCCATACACTAGATTATAGCTGCCAAAATCTCCTTTTCCTTTCAGATGAAAGGCTATAAATTGTCTTTAGAGAATATACTATTCTGTTCAATTCATGCTATTACAACTTCTCTCTTGTCACCTGGTTGCTTGTGGGTTTTGAGATTATTTTCTTCTCTCTTTGCATGAAAGATAAAGCCTTCTCTGCCATTTCTTAAACAGAGCACTGCTGAACCAAGGCTAATACAGAAGACAAAACTTTAATGATGATTTTGAGGTAAAAGAAAATAATTAAAATACAGAGTCATATACTACAGATTCAGTAAACACACTTTTCCTTATGGAATTTGTCATGGAGTCTAGCTCTCAGCCTTGTTGCTGGAATTTTACTGCTTCTGTACTTTTTCTTATCTTCTATGCCAGAGCATTGCTTCTTTTTCTAAGTACCAGCATGCGTCCTTAGTTGCTCAGTCATGTCTGATTCTTTGTGACTCCATGGACTGCAGCCCACCTCCTCTGTCCATGGGGATTCTCCAGGCAAGAATACTGGAGTGGGTTGCTATGCCCTCCTCCAGGGGACCTTCCCAAGCTAAGGACAGAACCCAGGCCTCCAGCATTGCAGGTGAATTCTTTATCGTCTGAGCGACCAGGGAAGCCCTAAGTACCCAGCAGACAACTCCAAACTTCCTGTTATTGTTAACCATCTAAATAGCACCTATTTGGCTATATCTAATGGTCTTTCTCATTCTCAACTGATAACCAGACCAACACTTTTGCCTGTTAAAAGAATTATCTTTTTGAAAGATAAATTATCATCATCATTTTAGAAAATATATATGGCTATGATTAGTTTTATAACTATTAAATTGTTTCTCTTTACCTTTTATTTTCATATTTCCAACTGCCTGTAGACTTTATCTCTTGGATGCCCTATGCATGCATGCTAAATTTCTTCAGTCATGTCCAACTCTCTGAGACCTTATTGACCATGACTGCTATGCTCCTCTGTCCATGGGATTGTCCAGCCAAGAATAGTGGAGTAGATTGGTGTGCCCTCCCCCAGGAGATCTCTTATATCTCCTGTATTGGCAGGTGGGTTCTTTACCACTAGTACCACCTGGGAAGCCCTGGATGCCTTATAGTTAACTCAAATTGACAGTGTTAAAGAATAAAATTCAAAATGTTAAAAACTAAACTCTTCACAGGAGCAGGCAGTGGCACCCCACTCCAGTACTCTTGCCTGGAAAATCCCATGGACGGAGGAGCCTGGTAGGCTGCAGTCCATGGGGTCGCTGAGAGTCGGACACAGCTGAGCAACTTCACTTTCACTTTCACTTTTCTTGCATTGGAGAAGGAAATGGCAACCCACTCCAGTACTCTTGCCTGGAAAATCCCAGGGACAGCAGAGCCTGGTGGGCTGCCGTCTATGGGGTCGCACAGAGTCGGACATGACTGAAGCGACTTAGCAGCAGCAGCAGCAGTAGTAAAATCATCATAAAGACCTTCAAAACCTCTTCCTCACTTTTTGCCTCATTATCTCGGATAATGAGATATCTGAGGTGATCCTCTCCCACCTAATTGTCCAGATTTATAATCTGGGCATCACCCTAGATTCTTCTGCCTTAGTCAATCCCCAAATTCCATCACTACATTTTATCCATTTCTACATGGTAGAATGTCTGGAATCTGTAAAAGTTTTCTTCAGCTCCTCTTTCTTAGTGTAGGTTAGTATCAACAACCCATCTCAACTTCATGTCTCCATTATTTTCTACCTCCAGATAAGTGAGATTCTGATAGGTGGAACCCAAGGTTGCCTCACGATTTCTACCTCCAGGTGCTCACAGCCCTTACCTCTAGTTTGGTGGGATCTGTGATTTGCTTTACAATAATCAGGTAAATAATTAATATGAATAGCAAGAATATGGCAAAAGGGATGGGGCATCCCCACTTACCTTATGTTGCATTATACGAGAATGTCTTTCAGACTCGCAGTTCCCTCTCGCTTCATTCCTGACTTTGAAGAAATAGGTTGCCATGTATCCTATAGCCACAGAGAAATAATTTCTGCCAACAACTTGGGAGAGCTTGGAAGAAGATCTTCCCCCAGCCAGGCCTCTAATCAAAGCCCAACTTGGGAGATACCTTGCCTGAAGGCTGGTGAGACTCTAAGCAGAGACCCTATCTAAGCCATACCTGGATTTCTGAGCCACAAAACTGTGAGATAATAATGTGCTTTGTTTTCAGCAGCAAGTTTGCAGAGATGTTATTCACAATAGATAGCTAATATATATTTCTCATATAAAATATGCAATCAGGTTATAAAAAGTCTACTAATGACTTATTATGTCCTCCAGGAGTAAGCCAAAACTCTTCACAAGACCCTTTAGTCCTTGACCCTTACCTCAATTTTGTAAGAGTACTGAATTTCTGTTAGCCTGTTGAATGAGGCATTCTCCTCCTCTTTAGATCTTTGCATGTATTCCTCTTTCTATTTAGACTATTCACTTCTGGCTGCTTATCTTCTCTAACATAATCCCTTCTTTTGTTCACAAACTCCTCCTCTTCAAGTCTGGTTTAGATCTGACTATTACTGGGGAGCTTTCTCTGACCCAGGAAGTTGGGGCACCCGCTCCTTATTTTTTCCATCAAAATGCTTTTCATACATCATTATAATTGCTGATTTAGTTGTCTCTTCATCTCAGTGAACCATGAGAGAAAAGATCATATCTGTTTTGCTCATGAATTGTATAACCTCTGCATCTGACCCAGAGTTAGGGCTCATTAATTACCTATTTCATGAATAAATGAATGACTTCAAAATAGAGACTAAATTTGTCAAATATCACATGCAGTGTCCATAGTTAGACCCACAGGACACTGTCTTGAGGGGAAATCACAGGCATGTCTATATTATGCAGCCCAGAGGTGTCTCCTAAGGCTCAGATCACTTTCCCATCTTCTCCTGTCTTTTCTTGCAATCTCAGCTAGGTTTTATCCTTCCCTCTAACATTTCTTCTATCTACTCTGTTCTTTCCCTACTAAGACAGTATCCATCTGTCTCACAAAGGAATGTCCATACATCCTTCTGTTTTTAAAGGCAACTATTAGTAATAACAATAGCTTGGAAGTTGCAAAAGTTATATAGCCTGATTTGTATAGTTCTTATGGTTTTAGTCCATGATCAAACTTACGAATTCCCTTTTGCAATAATAACTGGAACTTCTTGAAGTTTCCTTTCTAATCCCCTTTGGACTTCTAACTTTTGAGTCTATTTCATAGATGGAACTCAAACATCCATCCTTAAATTCTGATTTCCTATCTTTACAATAAGAAGTCAGAATAGATCAATAATAAATTTTTATCTTAATGGATAATTTGCATCCTTGAAGATTTCTGTTTTGTCATGACCTCTTCTCTACCCAGAACAATCCTTTTGAATCATTTGTCTTGAACATTTTCTGGAATTGCTGCTAAAATTTATTATAGATGACCTATTTAATCAGAATGTATTTAGAATTCTTTGAATAAACTGTGATTTTAGTTATATCTCAATCATATTGTGATGATGGTATGATATTAAATAATATAGAAATTTACTAACATAATTAAGAATAGATAGAAAAACTGCCAACTATATGAATCTCCCCTCACCCCACCCAGTGGTTAGAAATTTAAAAGCTATTAAAATTAATAGAGTGATGAATTCACATTAGAAAACAACATACTCTTCTATAAAATGAAGGGAAAAAAGTCACATTCTTCTTTATATGGGCAAAACTATTCTCTGTTGGTAACTAATTGCAGCAGTATTACAAATCAGGACATGTTAAACCAGAGGTAAATAAAAACCTCATTACAAAGAACTCCTTTTTCTACATGTTATTCTTTTAATATTTGAAAAATAAAAATACCTATCTTAGTGCATCTAAAGTGTCAAGAGTTTCATATTACAAAATAAAAATTACATGTTATTGTTGTCATTTTTATCGATGACATTTTTTAATATTATATTTCTTTTTGACACATCTGACAGTCTAGCCAGTAAGATATTGTGTTTCCTTCTTTCCTGTTTCAATAGTTAAATATAGAGATGCATATTTTACCCTGCCTTTAATATGAAAGACCTTCTGTGCCATGATTTATTTTATATACATAAAAGAGTCTTGGCCAGACCTTGAGGATTACATTTTTAAATAACAAAGGGATCAGTGTGAGCACCTCTAGTTTTCTACTTTGAGAATAAATCAAATGTGAGTCAGACTTCTTAAACCACATGCTAAATTAAAAATATCATTGTCCTGGTAATGGATATTAAATAGCTTATGGCCTTATTTTCAGCATTATCATTTTTTCCCCAAAGGATTCAAACACCCTCAATTGTGATTTGTAGGCAATATGCTTAGTATTGATTGCTACTATTATAATCGGCATTGTATGTTCATTACCTAGCAACAAGGAAAACAAAAATCCTACCAGAGTAAAACTCATTTTCAGATTGCTGTGGTTTGCTTTTAAGAAAGGTTTCGAATAATATTTTATTTGTATATATTTGTTGAGCACATATTTTATACCAGACACTAGGCTACATATTGTAGATTTCAAGTCAGATCAGACATAATTCAAGCATTGATGGAATTTAGATCCTAGAGAAGTAGTAAAATTATTCTGATGAAAGACAGTTCATACTTCTTGAGTAGTTTAAACTATGCATACAGAAGAGAATGTATCTAACTATGACAGTTCAGGATGTTGCATCAAATCAATGCTTATCTGAATACTCATACCACCTTAATAGAAGGGGTTGGGATTTCACTTGATAACTGTGGGAATACAGTGATAATTCTAGGTAAAGAGAAAGGCTAAAGCAAAGACATAGAGGTGAAAAATGCTATAGAATGTTAGATTTCGTTAACTGATATACAGGTTCTCTGTAGTGGCATTTAAATGAGTCATTTGAGAGTTTTTTGTTATTTTTTTTAATTGGAGCTTTACAGCGTTGTGTTAGTATCTGCTCTGCAGTGAAGTGACTCAACTATATGTATGCATACATCCCCTCCCTCTCGAACCTCACTCCTACCCATTTGCATCCCACCTACCTAGGTTATCACAGAGGCAGAGCTGAGCTTCCTGTGCTACATGGCAGCTTCCCACTATCTATTTTACACATGGTAGCGTATATATGTCAATCCTAATCTCCCAGTTTGCCCCACCCTCTCTTTTCCTCCCCTGCTGTGTCCACATGTCCCTTCTCTATGTCTGTGTCTCTATTCTTGCCCTGCAGATAGGTTTACTCACTACTATTTTTTGAAAAGATTCCATATTTAAATATAATAGACAAAGCCTTATCCCATTGCATATACAGAAAAGATCATGTGGATGCTCTGATCCAGCACTCCTTGAGGCTTATTCAAAGGAAATCCATGCTTTCTATATGGTAAGAAATCCTTGTTTGGGTCTATAAATGCATGTGTGTGTGCTAAGTCACTTCAGTCACGTCCAGCTCTTTGAGACCCCCATGGACTGTAGTCCACCAGGCTCCCCTGTCCATGGAGCTTCTCCAGGCAAGAACACTGGAGTGGGTTGCCATGCCCTGCTCCAGGAGATCTTTACCATCCAGGGATTGAACCCATGTCTCCTGTGGTCCTGCACTGCAGGAACGTTTTACCCCTGAGCCAGTGGGGAAGCCCCTATAAATGCATACATAGGCTCAATTATAGAAATACAAATTTAAAAATGCAATGGTCTATGGACTGACTGGGCATTTAGAAGTCAGTAATTTGGAACTCAGACCCCAATTCTGAATTCACATCCCAGATCTTTCACAGGTTCAGACTAACACCAAGGCTTAATAACCCCAGCTTGGTTGTTGTGGACAAACCATAATGTATGCCAATTGAACAGCTGTTTTGAAATCTTAATAATAAAGCTTTCATTTGGTTTATATTAAATTGTAGAGATGGATGGAGTATTTGTACACACATACCCCCACAAGCTGAGATTTTTCAAATTATAGAAAAAAATAATTTGTTTAAAATTCATTTTTTTAAGAAATATTTTACATTCACTATTCCTTTTCACCAAAGTCTATTGCAAATTACTTTATGCTATACAACATTAATTTGTCATGCCCCAGTTGGGCAAATAAAAGTGGGTCTTATGCTTCTCTAAGTAGTAATTTTACAACCTATATCTGACAGAGTCTTTTACTTTTGCCCCATCCCAACTTACCTAGGAAATATTTAACTTTAGGATTCAAGCATTTCTCAGATATAGAAATTAACAATTCAATTTGGCAAGACAAAAAATTATTAAGCTAGATTCAGATTATTAGTGAATAGCTTACTTCAACTCAGTGGAAATTAAATTAATTGATATTCAGATTCATGAGTCTTTACTTAAAATACCTAACCTAATTAGGATCAGTAATATTTTATAGTAAGCTTGAGATATGTATGTTTGCAAAATGACATATTCATTCTTGTTAAGTTTCTTTCATGTAAAAGCAGTAGATTCAGAAAGTGTTAAATATAATTAGGATATAGAATCTCTGGAAAAAATGAATTGTCATATATGTTTGTCTGAAATATTTTTATTGTAAAGATCTAGGTTTCAGTGGATATTAAGTAAATAGATTGAACTCTACTTCTACCAGCTCCATTTTAGTAATTGTAGCTAATATAAAAATAAAGTGCTATCCTTTCCCTTTTGTGCATTGTTACTACTTGGAGAAGCTATTCCTTATGAGATTATGAGGACTGAGAGTCTGTAGTTCTCAGAATATCTACCACGGTGAAATTGATTAATTTAGTAGACCTAATTTTAGTTATGAAACATCAGTTTACGTGTTATTAGCTAGCACTATGATGTTCCTGAAGACAAGCTTCAGGTCTTTTGTGGTTTATATTAAATTGGTTTATATTGACTCAAGTCCATGCTAAGCACAAGGGCTGCCACGTGGTAGACACCTAATCTGAATATTCAGAATACTAGAAGCACGCATGTTTAGCCTATTTCATAATTATTTCTGAACCCACATAGACTCAAGACAAAGCAGGCAATTGTCTTACTAATGTGATGGGTAATTATGGAATCATCAGGAAGTAATTTACAAAGAAACCCTTTTGGACATAAGTTCAAGTCTTTGTTTCACAAATTAGGTCTTTTAATGTTTTCTGCTTCTTAGGTTGCTCCATTTCAAAGGCTCACTTAGAGAAAACACATTTCCTTTACTTCTACTTCAAGATAGCAGCAGGGAGTCTCTAAAAGATAGATTTTATAATTATTATACTTGGATAAGAGCTTGACATTGGCAATGAAAATCTTAGATGAGTTATCAATGATGATGTATGTAATTACTCATTTCACAGTCAGTAATACAAACTGAAAAATATATTCTCTGAAATTAATAATCTTTATTATAAACATGACATTTGCTTATGAAAAAACAACTTTGAATCTGGTGCAACACAGGCTTCTTTTTCTGCTTTTAATTTATTTAAGATTTTTAAAATCTGATTTCACCCGAGAGTATTTTACTGTTATAAGTACATTGGATCATATTTCAAATAGCATATGATTATAATTAGTTAAATTCAGTAGACAGAATTTGCTTAGAATAGCTTTTTCTTTTTTTTTGAAATGATGTTCTAAGTCATTTCAAAAGATAATTTGCCCTAGAAAATATGAAAAATGTTCATTTACAACTGCATAATTGTTTAATATTCTTTCAATGTTACTCACCTAATCATATCTTTGTCTCACCCAAATAAGACAAATTCTTTTTTGTGGTATTATTAAGGAGAGGAAGGTATTTTCAAGGTGCTCAATTAATTAAGCTCAATTAATTAATTAAGGTGCTTAATTAATTAAGCTTAAAGTACTTCCCACCTTAAAGTTGGTAAAGAATTTGCCTGCAATGCAGGAGACCTAGATTCAATCTGTGGGTCAGAAAGAACCCCTGAAGAAGAAAATGGCTACCCACTCCATTTGCCTGGGAAATCCCATGGACAAAGGAGTCTGGCAGGCTACAGTCCGTGTGGTTGCAAGACTCAGACATGACTTAGCGACTAAACCTCCATCAAGCTTAAGGTGGGCTTCCCAGATCTTTGTCTTTTCAGTGAATCTCTATCATGTGTAAATTATTAAAGTGAGTGTTACTGGGGACAGAGATGAGCCTGCCTCAGTCCCACCAAGCATTCATACTAAGGCGGAACACTTACTTATCTACACATGACTGTATTAACAGGCAGACTGTCAGGGCTTGATGGAGCCACAATAGATACTGTAAAATGTGATAGAGGAAAATATGAAGTAATTATAGGGAAATCAGGAAAAACTTCTTGGAGGAGATAGGATATGAGTTGCCGTTCAGTTGCTCAGTCATGTCCACCTCTTTGCAACCCCAAGGACTGCAGTATGCCAGGCCTCTCTGTCCATCACCAACTCCCAGAGTCTACTCAAACTCATCTCCATTGAGTCAGTGATGCCATCCAATCATCTCATCCTCTGTCATCTCCTTCTCCTCCTGTCTTCAGTCTCTCCCAGCATCAGGGTCTTTTCTAATGAGTCAGCTCTTCACTTCAGGTGGCCAAAGTACTGGAGCTTCAGCTTCAGCATCAGTCCTTCCAATGAATATTCAGGATTGATTTCCTTTGGAATGGACTGGTTGGATCTCCTGACAATCCAAGAGACTCTCAAGAGTCTTCTCCAACATTACAGTTCAACTGAGAGCTGAAGAACTGATATACTATTTGTAAGGATAGTCAAATATGGAATATGTTAAACATAGGGGGATGGATAAAAAGTGAATACTATGATTCAGATTGGGGAAAAAAACCCTAATGTCTGTGTTTCTATATTCTTTGCTATATGTATATATAAATATATATATAAATCATTATTTTTCAAAATCTAGCTTCCTTGGTGCTGAAGCAGCATAATTTGCTATTTCCCTAATAAAAAAGAATTTGCATGTGGTTGGGGAGGGTGAGAGGAGATAGTTGAGTACACTGTGTTTAAACCCAATAATTTCCAATAATTGCCATAATTTTCTCCCTGCCTAGTGAATGCCAACTGGAATCAGCAATACCTATGAAGTACAATGGTGGAAAATGTAGTCTGCCTTAGTATAATTATTATGCTTTAAGCCTTTAGATAAAAAATTTATTCAAGCAAGTGTGGTTTTACTGTGTGCAGTCTATCAAGCAGAAAAGAGCATGGTTCTTAACAAGTTACACTACAGGAATAATTTCTAAGACTAAAATAAGTATGATATTTGGTCAAGTTCAACTTTTATGTACTTCTGCTTTCAGAACTCATGCCTTCTAATTTTTAAAGTCTTGTGAAAGCTAAAATATTTATCAATTATTTAGTTCTTAAATTCCTATTATACCCAAAGTATCATAAATTGTTCCTATCCCCAATATTGCACTATTTAAAGAAGAAATAAATTGTACTCTTTCATGCTAAATATAGAAAATACGATTGCTATTTAGATTTTCCTGGTCATTAGCCTACGATAATTCACAGTATTCAATAGTTTCACTAATATCAACAGCCTCTATCTTCAAGGAGGAAAAAAAATTGCTTATCACTTGAATAAATGTAAGTCTAATTATCAACATTCAACAGATAGTATTTCTCTTTAATTTTTTAAAAATGGCCTTGTTTAGTGTTTCATTTGATTACAACTTATGTATATATACATACGGGCTTCTCAAGTAGTACTAGTGGTAAAGAACCTATCTGCCAACGCAGGAGATATAAGAGACGTGGTTTCAGTCCCTCGGTGTGGAAAATTCCCTGGAGAAGGGAATGACTACCCACTCCAGTATTCTTGCCTGGGAAATACCATGGACAGAGGAGCCTGGTGAGTTGCAGTCCATGGAGCCACAAACAGAGTTATACATGGCTGAGCAACTAAATAATAATAATGCACAACATATATATATATAGTTATGAATATAAATATATATAACATATAAATATATATGTATATATGTAGGTGAATGTACATATGCAAATATATTTTAACATGCTATTAATAATGAATATTTCTATTTTTTTGCAGAAAACTTAGAAAATCTAGAAAAGAGTGGCAGATAAAATGAAGGTCATACATCTTTCTACATCCAAAGATAATCAATCTAGATCCTATATTAACTGATGTAATGTAACTGGAAATCTCAGTATTTGAAATGATATTTGATAAGAAAGACCAAGTGTGTTAAGTCAGCATCTTTTAGTTTAAAATAATTTAAGAAGCAGTTTTGGGCTAATTTAGACTAATATGGACTAATATTATGCAGAATTTTCTTTCTAATATTAATAGAAAAGTTGACCAGTGTTTCACAGGGCAATGATCAAAACTGCTTCAGAGCAAGACTAGCTAATTTTCACAGACATAATGTGACATCCCAGCTCTATGCAATTTGTTGTAATGACGGTTGCTATCTAGTGAATAATATTTCAGACGGAAATGCATTGACTTTCAACTTTCCCTTTATGGTATACTATTCTTGCCTGTTTGTATCATCTGTGATGTCAAACAGGCACAAAATAATGTGTCAATAATAGAAGTTAGAATACTTGAAAGTACTATTCAGAAACAACTGAAAGCTTCCTCAAAAATAATGTCTCTGTTACTTTCATTTAAGTGTCCATTCTTGAGATTAAGAGAATGAACAACAGAGAGAAATAGAATGCAGTGATATCCACAGCATGTCCTAATCATGCTACAACTGTTACTATATCAGTTGTATTGACAGTTGCTTACTAATAGTGATAACTCATTATTATAGTGCTGGCCAAAATATTTTGAGTGTTATTAAACTCTTGGAGCACTGATTGGCTTATATTTGCTCCTTGTGAATGTTATGCCATATGTATTGCAGTAGGAAATTCACTACTCATGAGTGCTTTTCAAAAAGATTAAATATTGAAGGAATCAATATACTGAACACAAGAGTTCAGTTTCTCAGTGTTCAGCAATCTTTCTAAATTCAGATCTAGCTATTTTAAGTTGTGTCCTAATCGAAATGTAGAATGTTCCCGGATAAGAAATAGCATGATGGTGCTTTACAATGCATCTTTTTAAAAGCTGAAATGATATTTGACTTGTTGGTCTTTTTTAATTTAATCTTATTTTCCATTGTATGGCACAGACATAACGGGTGCTCCCTTCATTTTCAGGTAATGAGACAGAATGCCCTTCATGTCATGTGTGATTAAATCCCTCAGAGTAAAGATGATCTTGTGAGAACGTTTAATCTCTATGTGAACCAATCTGTAGCACATGCTTAAAGGGTAGTCCTTTCCCCTCTGACAAGAGAGTCCAAATAGTGGCCAACTGTGTGTTGATTTTCTCTTTACATTTATGACTTCCTCATCCTTTGAGTACCCCTTAAACTTAATGTGCCTTCCTAAATGTACTGATTTGCTGGCCAGTGTGATAATCTTCTTTGGTTACCTTGAGTATCAATATAAATTTTGCAATTTATTTCCTTGCTACAATTTATTGCATACAGCAATAGTTATATAGGTCTGTTTAGATTTTCACTTGATTTTCTCAAAATAGCATATATGTGACTTTTTTTTTTTTTGATCTCTTAAAAGTACAACTTGGAGAAGTGTTCCACAAGAAGCAAACCAAGCTATCTCTCCCTGAAAAAAATCACAACTCCCCAAGCCCTTTGGATATAACTGTGATACTTTTTGGAGATAGCTTGATTTGCGTTTTTAAACCTATGGATACAATGGGCTTCTCAGGTGGTGCAGTGGTAAAGACTCTGCCTGCCAATGCAGAGACTCAAGAGACTTGGGTTTGATCGCTGGGTTGGGAAGATCCTCTGGAGTAGGAAATGGCAACCAGCTCCAGTCTTTTGCCTGGAAAATTCCATGGACAGAGGAAACTGGTGGGCTACAGTCCGTGGAGTTGCAATGAGTCAGATGCCACTGAACACACACGGATATAATTATTTTGTTAAGACACAGTCAGACGAAGAAGAAAGGCTTTTCTTGAAGGACTCCTATGAAAGTGAAAGTGAAGTCGCCCAGTCCTGTCCGACTCTCAGCAACCCCATGGACTGCAGCCTACCAGGCTTTTCTGTCCATGGGATTTTCCAGGCAAGAGTACTGCAGTGGGGTGCCATTGCCTTCTCCGATGTTACTATGAGGAAATACATATTCTTTCCTTCAATTAGAAACATGATTGTCAACAGAACTGTAATTTTTCATTGTTCTGAAACTGCTAAAAACCATAAGTTAAGAATAATAGGCAATCATTTGCTTTAAAAGGACTCCTATAGCAAATGGTAAATAAAACTATCTTCTTTTTTGTGTGTACACACAACCTTTTCCATTACACATACACAGTATCCTAGATTCGATTGATTCTCATTCCTTCTGTCTCCTAGACTTAAAATACTTGCCTAGAATACAGTATTTAATATTCTTAGAGTTATCATTTATTTTAAACTCATTCTGAATCGACAGTAACTTCAGGTCTTTTCAAGAAGTATTTATGAAATGCCTTTATTTATGTACCAGATATTAAGGCATGGGGTGTGCACCAGTCACACGAAGTCTCTGTCCTTAAAATATAAAAAGTATCTAATTAAACATTTAAAAAATCATCCCACTGAATGTGTTACACATCAGGTTATAGAAATGTTTATGATTTATTTGCTATAGTTTAATGTTTTACAAGTAGCATAGAAAGAGCTTTTAAAACTTGATAATGAGCTGATTTCTAAAATAGGAGTTTACTCAAACTGAGTAGAAGGGTAACTGCCTTAAATTTATAATACCATTTCAAGCAATTTGGCGAAGTCTTGACACTCCCAAGGAAAGACTAAATATTTCTCATTGACAGTTAAAGAGTTTGAACTGGAATATCCAAGTTTAGAAAAAGAAATAATGCCAAATAGCACAGATCTGAACTCTGAGCAGATGCTCCATAAATACTCATTGAAGTGGACTGTAGATAATCCCCTCTTACATTTATACAGGGAATTTTCCCCAATATGGTCCCAACAACTGCACTTTACCTCTTCAATCATCTGGTTTTACTTGGCTACAACCACTGTTACTACAGAGGCATATACTCAGAATTACGGGGTGTTCAGAGGACAGAACTATTTACATCCCTCCTACTGGTATATAATGAACATATCCGTGCATGTTTCTAAGGTAACTATATGATTTGTGAAATAAATTTCATGGCATTGAATTTGTCATTTTGTGAAAGCAAATACATCTCACATGATTTTTAAAAAGAACCATCAATATTGAAGTAAATTTATAGTTCATTTAGCTCAACTTTATTATTTTAGATACATATCACAAAATTAGTATGCCATTTTTTTTGTTTGTTTATCAGTTCTTTCTTTTTAGCTAAATGACTTCTGGCTATTTCTTGTTTTTTTAAAAAAAATCCCCACCCATAATATGTAAACATTTAACACCACGGGACAACTTTTTTGAAAGTACTGTGAAGGAAATTCCAAATGAGAATTTTCCAAGTTATTTGCAGATGTCAATGTCATTGGAAAACAAGTATCCCCTGCTTTTTTGAAAGTTTATTTTAAGCAATTTTGTTTTTATGAAAGATCTATATTAGTACCTGTTTTGCTAACCAAAAGAAATCCAAAGACAATTTTTTTCTTTTTTTTTTCTGAAAAAAGGTGAAAATAGTGTTTGTTTTGCTGGGAGCCATTACAGAGGCTTTGCGCACTCTGAGCAACACTGAGAGTGGCGACCCCAAGCTCCTTCTCCAGGAACTACACTCAGCATGTCAGCATCGGGCTGCTATACTCTGAACTGTCCGTGAGCAGCCTTTTTTAATCTCACTTTGTTTTCTGTATCCCTTAGCAAGATGTATCCTAAGGTAATGGCTTCCTTGCTCTATTCCCTTTTGGTTTACTAAAAGGTTTCATGGGAACACTGTACTTTTAAATAGCTGGGAAAAACTGTGTGTCACTAACGTCCTAAAGTGATACTGAAAGTAGATGGAATATGTTTGTGTGTGTGTGTTGAGTTTTATTATCTGTGTGTGAATAAATAAAAGTAGTTAAAAAAAATTAAACCCATGAATTTCAACCCGAAATTTGGACAATACAATGCCAAAATACTCTATTTTAGGAAGTAATCAATAAAGAAAACCACAAAGTTTTCTCTAAAAATGGCAAGGATAGCTAATATTTATTGTGTGCTAGTTTTATCAATTATCTTATTCTGTTTGCTTTACAAATGGTTTTTCTTACAAATAACAAATGGTGGATTTACCTCCGTTGGCCACTGAGGTTTTGGATAGTTGTATGTGAACTTGTAAGGTGTATGAAAAACCACAGTTAGTATTGGAACCAAGGCTGAAACTTGGTTCTTCTTGTCTCTAAGATTCTTATTCTTAGAAGTATCCCAAGAAGCCCCTTGAAATGTCAATACAAGAATCATTGACAAGCATATATTTATCAATAGGTCCCAGATTTTATGTGTATTAATTTTTTTAAGCTGACCTAAACTTTAAGTTTGACACATAAACTTTAATAACAAAAGCTTGCAATTAAAACCTTAAATTGGTTTTAAAGCCTGGAATCCTAGCTTTATAATATAATTCTGAGTATCCAGATTTTAATTTTGTATGATGATCACAAAATTCTCATGATCTAATTATAAGAGCACATTTCTCTGAGAAGAGGATAGTAGTAGTCAGGAAGGAAAGAATAGTCAAAATAAGAAATGAAGAATCTGAAAATAACCTCGAATCTGTTTGTGACTACCATGCGTTAACTTAGATGGAAGAAACAGAAAAATAAGAATTACGATTGTGTCTTGAAATTTTACTTAAAATTTTTTTTGTCCAGACCTCTGTTTCTTGTAGGTCTGAACGTGTAGGCTTCTGCTAATTTGCCTATTTCTTTTATTGAGTTTCCTTTCTAGAAAAATAATTTTAGGAGTTCTATAACACTGAAATCATTTTCACACATATACCATCAGAAAAATTCAGTGTATCAGTCTGTTTATTGCAAATGGTATACCGTATGTAAAAAAAAAAATCTGCTTTGAAATATGCTGAGTGATTTAGCATTCTCTTAGTAAAAGTTGATGACAGCTTGTATACCATATATACAATTCAAATTTTTATTCTGTCAGTCTTAATCAACAATGATTTCTTGTTACTGAGTGGGATTATATAATCTGAATTTTAAAAATTCATAGTCAAAGATTTAGTTTTGTCTGTATTGGAATAATTTAGATGTTCAGCACAGACGTATGTTTTGAAATTTGTTAAGTGTTTGCTAAAATTAGTCATATATTTTCCAGTTTTAAATTATGTTCTGAGTTCATGTTACTTTTCCATTAATTTTGAAAATATTTTTCTTAAAGTCCATGCTAATTTTTCTATGAAGAATTACTTTCTTATGTTTCTTCTTCTTTTACGAGAATCATTTAAACCCCCGCCCTGCTTTCAGGAAATCCCGACCTAATTTCTTTTGTTCCTCTCCTTTTTTCCCCTAATTTGTCTAGTACTTTGCCTGTACTCTAGTATCAAATTATTAGACGCTGTTTTTAATCATACTGAATGGAGATGTACAACTTTGAAATAACTTCATCTAATTAGGATGGGTTCTCATCTAGGACCTTACTGCCCTGAACACAGCAGACCTCATCTAATTAGAATATCTTCTTGAAGAAAGAGCTTTAGGAATCAATTAATTGGGCTGTGGCGGAAGTTTGTAGGCTGTGTATATTGTCAGTTCCTTGAGGACTAGGAAATTGTTTTGTATGTACTAGATAGCTAGTGTTCAGACTTCTGAAAATGCTGTCTGTCTTGGAAAGAGTCTTTTAACTCAGAAAAGATGAAAAGTTACGTTGAAAACAAAGGCAAATAATCGTGTATAGACAGGAAGAGAGTTAATCATTGTGAAGCAAATTCTCCAGAGTTTTTGACTTAGATTACAGAAAGGAGTGTACAATTTTAATTTTAGTTCCTCAGTACTCCAACTAAAGGGTATAAATGATATTATAGAATTGAAGAGTGGGGAAGGGGCACTACTTGAAGCAGATTAAATAACTGTTCAGAGAAGTCTATTTAAAGTCTTTGTGGTTTATTTTCCTCTGTGTTTCATGCAACCAACTATAGACTATTATCATAATATAATTATTTTGTGATGACAATGATGGCAGTTTTATGATTATATTATAATAAAATATATAATATGCTGTACATTATTATATAATAATAAATTATAATGAAAAATAAATATGAAAATTTAGATTATATAACCTTAAATTAATATTTTGAGTGTTTATAAATTACCAATTATAATCTTAAATTAGATTATGGAGAAGACAATGGCAACCCACTCCAGTACTCTTGCCTGGAAAATCCCATGGATGGAGGAGCCTGGTAGGCTACAGTCCATGGGGTGGCTAAGAGTTGGACATGACTAAAGTGACTTAGCAACAGCAGCAGTTTGGATTACTGTTTTCGATACAGAGAAAGAAACAGAGATGAAATTATTTTGAAGAACATAGCATTCTACACAACGTGGGGAAGGGAAGTAGAATGAATTGGGAAAGTGGGATTGACATATTTACACTACCATATGTAAAATTGAGTTTCTCTGGTGGTTCAGTTGGTAAAAAAATTTGTCTGCAATGCACAAGACCTGGGTTCAATCCCAGGGTTGGGAAGATCTCCTGGAGAAGGAAATTGGCAACCCACTCCAGTATTCTTGCCTGGAAAATCTCATGGACAGAGAAGCTTGGCAGCCTATAGACCAACGGAGTCACAAAGCTTTGGACAAGACTGAGTGACTAACACTTTCACTTTCATGTGTAAAATAGATAGCTAGTAGGAAGTGCTGTGTATCACAGGGAGCTCAGCTAGGTGCTCTGCGATCACCTAGAGGACTGGGATGAGGGAGGGTGGGGGGAAGGCTCAAGAGGGAAGGGATATATGCGTACATATAGCTGATACACTGTGTTGTACAGCAAAAACCAACACAAAGTTGTAATGCAACTATACTCATATTAAAAAAGAGAAAAACATCTATGGTGCTGTTTGTCAAGGTACAGTTGCTATAGAGTGATCCCAAAGAATAATGGGAATCTTTTTCCTCCGATTTAAAGTTTGGCATTCAGCTTCTGAAGCAACTCTGTTCCACAAGGTCATTCAGGACTCAAGTTTTTTCCATTATATTGTGTCTCTCTTTACCTAGGCTGTTGGCATCTCCAACTGCCCAGTGAGAAGAAAAGAACAAAAATGGACCTCCAAGAGAAGTCATTTCTTTTTAAGCAAACACTGTGAAAATTGTAGATATCATTTTTCCTTCCTGTTTTATTGTCAGGGACTTAGTCACCTGGCCACACCTTCAAAGGAGACTTGAAGATATTTTGACTATAATTTGGTAATTATGGGAAAAGGAGGTAAGAAATTTTGGGGAAAAACTAACAATCTGCTGAAAGGAATGCTGTTCATTTGCCTTTTCTTTTCAGAAGTTGTTACTTCAAGTTATAATGTTTGAAGAGAAACTTGTAATTCATTGTAATATACTTTTAACCTAGGATGCCATTTTTAATTAAAATGAGAAATCTATTTAATATTCTTTGTTTCACATTGTGTATCATAACTACAGTGGAAAAGTAGGAAAGAAAAGGTTCATCTGGAAGACCACAGGCTCTTCTTATATATAGAATCCAAAATGAGTTGTCTTCTATCAATGGAGAAAAGAAAGCTTTTATATAATAAATTTTTGAAACATTATGATTATTCCTTTAGCTCTAATATAACCCAGGAAAATCATGGTTATAGGTACATCCTATAAAATTCTGCATTCAACTTTAAAATAAATAATAGGTTATAATGTTATAATTAATGTTTGACTTATGTATTATTGTCATTCATAGATGTTCCTGAGTCTGTCTTTGAAAGCTATCAGTTCCCATGCTGGTTTTTAGCATGAAAAGATGCCATTTGGCAACATTTCTAAAAAAAAATAGAAGTTCTCAAGTAATAAAGTACATCCTTATGCATTTTATCTAAGCTGACTCAACTTTAAATGGCCAAAAGAAAAAAAAAATGATGAAACCATAAAAAGTTGAAATGACACATAGAAAAATAAGAAAGACTGGACAATTAATAGTTCAACAGAAAATAGTCTAATGATGAACACCAACAAAATGAGCTCCTATATCATTTAAGACTTAAAAATAAGTGCAACCCTAAAAATATATGTATGTGTAACTCTACAAATCTCTAGTAAACCAAATGAAAACTTAATAAAAAATAGATTCCACTTCCAGATAAACTTTTTGCCTTGAAATTTAAGCATCATAATCTGCTATATATAATCTATCAAGAGTTCATCATGGAAAATTTAAATTAGCAGAATCATTTGGGAGAAACTAATCTAGATAAGTCAAATTATTCTAGAAACTTAATATGAAGACTTTTTGTCCTCAACATATACACTGATTAAATGGTTTGGTTTGGTCACTAAGTCGTGTCTGACTCTTGCAACCCCATGGACTATAGCCCTCCAGCCTCCTCTGTCCATGGGATTTCCCAGGCAAGAATACTAGAGTGGGTTTCCATTTTCTTCTTCAGGGGATCTTCCCAACCCAGGGATTGAACCCGGGTCTCCTGCATTGCAGGCAGACTGTTTACCAACTGAGCCACCAAGGGAGCTCTACACTGATTAAATAAGGTAAACAATTTGGACTTAAACATAACAACATGTATAATTATGAAACCTCTATTTATAAATATATCTCAGAGATTTTGCAGGTTTGGTTCTAGATCACCATAATAAGATGAATATTACAATAAAGAGAGTCACATGAATTTTCTGATTCCCCAGTGTATATCAAAGTTGTGTTTGTACTATGCTGTAATGCATTGTGTGATAACATTATGTCTAAAAAAGCAATGTATATGCCTTAATTAAAAAGCACTTTATAGCTAAAAACTGTTAAATATCTTTGAGTCTTCAGTGAGTCCTAATCTTTTTGCAGTACTAATGTTGAAGACCACTAATCACAGAGATACCATGACAAATACAATAATAATGAAAAATTTAAAGAAATGCAAGAATTACCAATATTTGACAGGAGACACAAAGTGAGCAAATGCTATGGAAATATGGTGCTGATACACTTACATGAAGGATTAGGGTTGCTTACTTTTGGTTATAGGGTTGCCATATACTTTCAATTTGTAAAAAGTGCAATGTATGCAAAGTTCAATAAGGCACAATAAAAGTGAGTTATGCATAGTAACAATAGTTGGAATAAAAGTACTGCAATGCTCAAGAAATAGAATAAGGTATAATATATAGTGGGAAATATTACAAAGAAAGGGGCCTAAACTTAGGTTTATATACAAGAAGAAATGACCCTTATCCTTATTAAGACTAACCCCCTGGAGGGTGGCTCCCTCACTCTTCCTTCAGTGACTGTCTCTGGAACCCTATCCTACTGGTCAGGCCTTATTCAAAATATTAACTCTTCCCCTTTTCATTAGTCTCTCCGTGAGTTCTACCTAGAATAGTTTCCCTGTTTTCATGAAGTGGAGTACTTTCAACCAATTAAAGCACCATTGTATCAAAGGCTTTCAATAACTTGTTTACCAGCTGTATCTTCAGCTCTCAAAACTTCATCTTCTGTGCTCTCTGCTTAGTTGATATGCTTTTCCTCCAACCCTTTGCAGCCCCCATGCACTGTAGCCCACCAGCTCCCAGGGATTGAGCCCACATCCCTTGCATTTCCTGCCCTGGAAGGTGAATTCTTTATCACTAGTACCACCTGGGAAGCCCCATTGCTCAATAAATGTTGAATTAGTAATACAAACATACCATCCCTTTTTCCTTATTACTCCTTTTTAACACTAAAACTGCTCACATGCATGCCTGTGTGTTCTATTTGTTTGTGTGTGCTAAATCACTTCAGTTGTGTCTGATTCTTTGCATCTCTATGAACTGTAGCCTACCAACCTCCTCTGTCCATGGGATTTCCCAGGCAAGAATACTGGAGTCAGTTGCCATGCCCTTCTTGGGGGAATCCTTCTGAACCAAGGACTGAACCCACATCTCCTGTGGCTCCTGTATTGCAAACAGATTCTTTACCACTGAGCCACCAGGGACTCCCCTTATTCTTTTCATTCACAATCAGTTCACTTCTGAGAGGTACTCTGGCATTCCTGCTCACCACTTTAGTTGAACTATAAAGAAAGCTGAGCACCAAAGAATTGATGCTTTTGAACTGTGGTGTTGGAGAAGACTCTTGAGAGTCCCTTGGACTGCAAGGAGATCCAACCAGTTCATCTTAAAGGAGATCAGTCCTGGGTGTTCATTGGAAGGACTGATGTTGAAGCTGAAACTCCAAAGTGGCCACCTGATGCAGAGAGCTGACTCATTGGAAAAGACCCTGATGCTGGAAAAGATTGAGGGCAGGAGGAGAAGGGGATGACATGAGATGAGATGGCTGGATGGTATCACTGATTCAATGGACATGGGTTTGAGTAGACTCCAGGAGTTGGCGATGGACAGGGAGGCCTGGCATGCTGTTGTTCATGGGGTTGCAAAGAGTCAGACACGACTGAGTGACTGAATTGAACTGAACTAAACCTTATGGATATGAATAATCTACCTCAGAAATAGGGATTGTTAACCAGATCTGTCAACTGGACCTATGCATACCTGGTCAGCTCCCCCTGTCTTCCCTACGTTTCTCTGGCAGTGAGTAAGAGAACCACCAAATGAGTGGTGACTCACCCCACTCCTTGCACGTCCTAACACAACCCAAATAGTTAGCTGTAAAAGCACTCGTATATGTTCGACCACCGTTATTCCCACCTGACACGTCTTCCCTTCTCTATCATAATATAAACTCTTGCTTATCATTTCCTAAGATGACGGAAAGCTGGAATATTTCCTAAATTATGAGCAGGAATTCAGTAGCACTCAATATCCTGCATAAAAAGGATGATTTCTTGGCCTCTTTTATAGTATTAATGTATTCATTCTGATTCTCAGAATTTTCATGATTGTCACAGCACCCATCATCAGAATAATTTAGGAATAATTTTCTATATTTCAGTGAGAATTGAGAAGGAGGCTTTCCAGATAGATGTGTTCAAAATGCAGAATCAGAAATGTCACATTTCCAAGCTCTGGGCACTGGGGGTGTGTGGGGGAGGATGGGGGTGGGTGGGGGTGGAGGGTAATGAAGACCTGCCCTTCACAGCTGCAGCTGTCTGCCAAGCTTTGTCTTCCTGGAGACCAAACTAAATTCAGGGCTATTGAACTCTTCTGCAGAAAACACGAGAGCTTTGGGCCAATGTGGCATTGCACTGCAAGGCTTCTTGGGTGCTTGCATGTGAATTACTTTGGGCTGCTTTGCCTTTCTCGGATCTATGAATCCTTTTGTTCTCAGCAAATGTCCTTTGATCTTCCTGTTTTGCTCTCTGTCCTCCTTGTTCACCTCTATCTCCTCGTTTTCACCATTTACAAGCACTCTGATTCTACAAGTTCTTCAACTCTATGAAGTGAGTCAGAGGCTCACATGCCTATAGGTCTATGTTGGTGACACAAATAAAGAAATTCAGCTTAATTAAAAACAGTGGAAAACTGGAGGGAACATGAATGCATTTATTTCAGATTACTAGTTGCCACTGGGAAAAATGGGATAAATATAGCCAAAATTAAAAAGAAATTTTTTAAACTCCACAGGCTAATTAGAACATGTTTGTGGGCACATTTGACCTGTAGCTGGCCTTTTATTCCCATTAAATTTGATACTCTAGGATTAATCCATCAATTATACCAATACAACTGTGGATTTATATCTCAATGACAACTTTATTTTAGTCAATTCTCTTACTTTTATTGACTCAGGAAATTAGGTTTACCACTGTTCAAAATAATCTTTTCCTCCATATTAGAATATCACTATATGTCCAAATAAATAATTATGTTGTTGTTGTTCAGTCACTCAGTCGTATCCTACTCTTTGTGACCTCATGGACTACAGCATGCCAGGCTTCCCTGTCCTTAACTGTCTTCCAGAGTTTGCTCAAATCCATGTCCACTGAGTCAATGATGCCATCCAACCATCTCATCCTTTATCACCCCCTTCTCCTGCCCTCAATATTTCCCAGCATTGTTTACATATCTTAAATAAAGCATAATTGAGTTTCTGAAACTGTTATATGCACCACTTTAGCTAGATATTTATTAGATTGGTGTAAATGTAATTGTAGTTTTGGGCTGTGAATTTTAAATCATTATAATCAAAATAGGAACCATAACAATCAACACATTTTGCCAATAAGAAATAAGTTTGTTTATTCCTGTAGCTTAAAAATCCATGCTTTGGGATTCCATGAACTCCTATAAAGCATTTTATGCCTCCTCCTGGTTATGGAAGTGTTTTCCCTCCAAAACGTTGTTGAGATCCTTGAAGAAGTGGTAGTTGGTTGGCAAGAGGTCAGGTAAATATAGCAGATAAGGCAAAAGTTTGTAGCACAATTCATTCAACTTTTGAAGCGTTGGTTATGGGACATCCATTGGGTGTTGTCATGGAGAAGAATTGGGTCCATTGTGTTGACCAATGCCGGATGGAGGCGTTGCAGTTTTTGGTGCATTTCATCGATTTGCTGAGCATGCTTCTCAGATGTAATGGTTTTGCTGGGATTCGAAATGTTTTGTTGTTGTTGTGTAGAATAAGATAAGACATTTCAAAAGGATGGTTCTTTTTGATTTGCAGTCAGCTTTTTCACCTTTCCAGTTTGCTTCAAATGCTGAATATCTGTAAAACAGTTGAGGTTGAGTTCTTTGGCAATTTCTCATGTAGTTATAAAAGAATCAGCTTTGATGATGGCTCTCAATTGGTCATCAACTTCTAATGACCGGCCATCATATTCCTCATCTTCAAGGTTCTCCTTTTCTTTGCAAAAACCTCTCAAACCACCACTGGACTTTACATTCATAAGCAGTTCCTGGGCCAAGTGTGCTGTTGATGTTGAAAGTTGTCTCCGCCGTTTCTAGGACTCATTTTGAACTTGGATAAGAAATTGCTTGAATTTGCTTTGTCTAACATCATTTCTCTACTCTAAAATAAATATAAAATAAATAGCAAATAATTCTTGCCTGGAGAATTCTATAGACAGATGAGCCTGGTGGGCTACAGTCCATGGGGTTACAAAGAGTCCAACATGCCTGAGCTACTAACACGAGGGTGAGGTGCAGTGTCGCAGAGCTGGCGGTAATAAAGACATCCTGTCCGAATCAAGACTCAGAGCAAGACCGTTTACTTCTGATCTACTGAGTTTTCTATTCTGCCATGGTAATTTCTCAACAACTACTTTCCAAGGTAATTTACCATTTTGTTAAATCTTAAATATTGATAGTGGAGCTCTGTCCTATAATTTTCATCCCCATTTTTTTTTAGTTTCTCAAAGATTAAAATGAAAGCATTAGTCATTGGTCTAAGATGCCTGATGATATTCAAGTCTTTGAGCCTGGTGATGAGAGGTGTACAGATGAAGTTCCCATATCCCAAAACAGACAAGTCAAATCTGATGCATGGAAATTGTTACATCCTTTGCTTTTGTGTAGGAGAGATTTTTTAATAACATTCATAAGATAATGTGCTAGGTTGGATTTTTAAAATTCTTAGCCAATAATAGTTAAAACCTTAAGTGAACATCTATTATGTGCAAAGTATACGATAAATACTTTATGGAATTAACTATTTTATTTTTGTAGCAATCTAGTAACTTAGATACTATTATATTATTTGTTTTAAAAATATGAAGACTGATACTTTCACAATATAAGAGATTCACTCCCTCAAAATGTGTTCAGTACTGAGAGTTAGCCAAACTTGGCGTTAAGGGCAAAGTCTTATAGACCACCAGAGTTTTCCCAAGACTTCTGACACCAACTGCAAGTTTGGCAGTTTCCCAAAATAGCAGAGAGTTTCTGTAATTTGCTAGTAAGACTCACAGAAATCACTGAAGCCTACTGTAGCCACAGTCTTGTTTATTACAAGCACATGACACAGATGCATGGAGTGGAATCCGGGAATGAGAAGGCTCCAAATGTAGTTTCTAAGTCTCCAGGGATGCTTTATCCTTGTGGCATCAATGTGTGTCACAATACATGCATGCATTTTAGTCAACCCAAGAAGTTTTTATAGACAGGATGTAGATAGGAAGTCTTCATTAATAGACAGGATGGACTGAATTTTTTCCCAAATGATTAAACTCAATATCCAGCGACTCTGGAGGTTAGGCTGATAGCACAGTAGCTCAAAGCCACATCTCTCTCTCTCTCTCTCTCTCTCTCTCTCTCTCTCTTTTTTTTGGCCTGGCCAGGCCCCATCCTGAGATATCTCATTAACATACACTTTCATGTCTAGGGGCCTGGTCATCTAAACATTCTGATGTGGTTCTAGGGGCCCACTGTAAATAACAAAGACACTCCTATCACTCAGGAAATTCCAAAGGTTTAGAGGCTGCCTTCCAAGAACCAGAGACAAAGATCAGCTGCATTCTTTATTGCATACTCAGTTAATAAATATCAGAATTGAGATTTAATACTAGATCTATTGGGCTCCAGACAGTAGGATGTGCATTTTTTTCTCATTTGCCTAGCACAGTACCAAACACATAGTAAGTGCCTAATAAATCTTAATTAAATAAAAGAACAAGCCAGAATTTTTTTCACTTCTGCAGACAGGGTAAAATTTCATAGCATAGGTAGATACTCCCAAGGGTGGGTAATTTTGTCATTTTATGAATGATATTCTCAGGGTCAGTTGTTAACTATAAAATCCTTAAAATGAACTTTTGTTCTCCTATAAACAGCTTGCTACACTGTGTTCAGTTGTGTCTGATTCTTTGCAACCCCATGGACTGTAGTCCTCTAGGCTCCTCTGTTCATGGGATTTCCCAGGCAAGAATACTGGAGTGGGTTGCCATGATCTCTCCAAGGGATCTTCCTGATCCCGGGGTTGGACCCAAGTATCTTGCATCTCCTGCATTGGCAGGAAGATTTTTTATGATTTGCCACTTGCTATGGCTAAATAGAATCATCAAGACAAGAGGGAGGGTCTAGTAAGGGGGATATAATGTTTGTGACAAGTGATTACAGACGAGACTGAGCATAAAGTTGTTTAAGGCTGTTACTGGGTGGGAGAATATCATTTCTAAAGAGATCTTATTCTCTTGAGTAATGCATGAGTATGATCATATGAGATTTTCTTTTACATAAGGTATAAGCTCTGCTATGTCTTTGGGGGAGAAAAAAGAGTACTTACATTTAAGTAAGATAAAAAAGATGTTATGAACGGCAAACTAAGAATCAGCCAATTAAGTTTGTGTATGTGAGCTTAATGGAGAAATGTGAGTGAAGAAAACACTTTTTGCAAGGGAAATCAGGATTTATTTAAATTATTAAATTCAAATCTGTCTTAAAAATCTCTGTATGTTGCTATAAATAAAGGCTCCAATCCAGTTTAATTAAATAGCCTCTATGAAGTCCTTAGTCAAAAGCAGATTATGGGAAACCATATTTATCTTTTATCTTTTCTCTGCTTCATCTATTGTCCTTTTCATTTTTCTGGATATGATACTATCAAATGAAATTAAAGGAAACAAAGCCTAACCTGTAATTCAAAGTGGATGTCTTTTTTTTCAAATAATGGCCCACAAAAGAAGGAGGATGGATGGAATAAGCTTTTTGTGTGACTTATCCTTGGGAAGTTTTCTGACTGTATAATCACTAACATGGGAAGTTAAAGAAAGATGTTTTAGATGTGTTCCCAGACTTCTAATAGCTGTGTGTGTTTTTTTTTTTAATTTTTTAGTGTATTGAAATTATTTTATTTTTGATTTCGCATCTCAGAATACATCTAACATGGCTATGCTACTGCAATTTTGTTCATTTTATCTGTGACAAAGAATGGAAGTTGGAAATGTTGTAGTTACTGAACCGTATCTCTTACACATTTCACATAATTGTTCATTAACCTAGTGCTGTTCTGACTAAGGTAGTAATAGTATATTATGAGGAACTTATGTCAAAATAGTGTCATATTCACTTAAAATCTCATGTAAAGACAATTCAAAGGACCAAATTTATACGCGCAACAGACATCTTAGAATGTTAACTAGAAGGAAAGTAGTAAGATAAATTCATACATCATTTCACCCAAAATGAAGAATCTATTTTCCTTTAACAGCCAATATATAGCTTAACGTCTGTTAGAAGATGACTGTGGGTATGCCTTCTTTCAAGCTTTTTTTCTTTATTTCCAGGAACCACAAATCAATTCAAGACTGAATTCTCAGTCCTGGCCTCCTGAAATGGCCTTCTAACCGTAGTCTGGGACATACCTACCTTCTGCTCTCCTATTGAAATGGCTTTGTAAGTAGTTCTGTTTTCTATAAACTTATAGTATCATCTTCCTCTATAAGAAGTTGATCTTAGAAACATCCACTTCTCTCAATATAGAATTTATTTAATAAATACAACAGTTCCCCTTATTCAAAAAGCATGCATTCCAAAACCATCAGATGCCTGAAACTGCGGACAGGACTGAACCAACAGATATATATATATATATATATATATATATATATATA
>ML663008.1:1988838-2144735 GCA_007570785.1 Antilocapra americana
ATATATATATATATATATATACACATATATATAATATATACACATATGCATATATACATGGCTTCCCTGGTAGCTCAGCTGGTTAAAAATCCACTTGCAATGCAGGAGATCCTGGTTCGATTCCTGGGTGGGGAAGTCCACTGGAGAAGATAGGCTACCCATTCCAGTATTCTCCATCTTTCCAGGTGGCACAGACAGTGATGTGCCTGCAATGCAAGAGACCTGGGTTCAATACCTGGGTTGGGAAGATCCCCTGGAGGAGGATATGGCAACCCACTCCAGCATTCATGCCTGGAGAATCCCCGTGGGCAGAGGAAACTGGCAGGCTACAGTCCATGGGGTTGCAGAGTCAGACAGGATTGAGCGACTAAACACAGCACAGCACATACGTATATATGTCCTCCCAGGTGGCTCAGTGAAAAAAAATCCACCTACCAATGGATTCAGTCCCTGGGATGGGAAGATCCCCTTGAGAAGGAAATGGCAACCCACTCCAGTATTCTTGCTTGGGAAACCCTAGGGACAGAGGAGCCTGGAGGGCTGCAGTCCATGAGGTCCCGAAAGAGTTGGACATAATTTAGTGACTAAATAACAAAACAACAAAAAAATTCTCATTAACTGATGCATCTTGCAATAACGTTTCAGTTAACTGCTCCCACAGTCATTAACAGGTATATATTGAATTGTGTTAGGCATTTTAGAATACAAATAAAGACCCCCTTCTTTGACTAAAAGAAATTTGCAAGGTTTATTTCACTGAAGTATATCTGTCTTTAGTCTGAATCCAAATACAAAAAGGTAAATTTTCACAGGGAATAGTGTGATTTGGCATCTGGGGGTAGGTAATGCATGGACAAACATTGGAGGGAGGTGTGTTTCAGCAGCTAGTAATATATGTGGAGGAGGGAAAAATTACCTTTTTCCAGTATGCAATTTGGGTTCTGTGGCTGGTATCTTGTAATTAGACTACTGAAAGACAGATTAATAATAAAAACTATCAGGCTTCCCTTGTAGCTACCTGCAATGTAGGCAACCAGGATTCAATTCCTGGGTCAGGAAGATCCCCTGGAGAAGAAAATGGCAACCTACTCCATTGTCTATTCTTGCCTGGAAAATCCCATGGACAGAGGAGCCTGGCAGGCTATAGTCCACGGGGACACAAGAGTTGGACACGACTTAGTAACTAAACCACCATAGCAGAATTTTATTAACACATGCATTGCGCATACCTCATGGGGGCACATGAGGGAGTTTAGAACTTGGGCTTAAATACCATCTTAGGCTCAAGAAAGGAAAAGGGGTTTGGGACTTTTAGATGGTGGAGGCAAGTTGTGGGGAGATGACTGACACTATGCAGGGCCCTGTGCAGCTCTTGGACCTTCCCCCACTTCCTTGGTTATAGGAAACAGCCCTCATTCAGCCTCCATACCTTCCCTGAGTCCCAAGAGGGCAGATTTAAGCAGTTGTTAATTAGGGAAGGGAGGCAATGGAAGGCCAAGGGGAAACACAATCAAGAGCAGCCTTGGGGCAAAGTCCTGTTTCCCCATCAAAGGATACACACCACAATATTTTTGAGCTATTCAGCAGATACTGAAACCCCTTCCAGGTGGAGGAAGTTAATGATTAACAATGGTATACTGCCCACAGGGGCTTCCCTGGTGGTTCAGGGAGTAAAGAATCTGACTGCAATGGAGGAGAGGTAGGAGATGCAGGTTCAATCTCTGGGTGGGGAAAATCCACTGGAGGAGGGCCTGGCAACCCATTCATTCCAGTACTCCTACCTGGAGAATCCCTAGCGGGCTATAGTCTATAGGGTTGCAGAGAATCAGACACAGCTGCAGCTACGGAGCACGCGCGCGCGCAAACACACACACACACACACACACACACACACACACACACACACACACACACACACACACACACACACTTTTGTCTGGCAAAGCAATGAAGTTATTCTTTTCTACTTCACCCAAAACTCTTGTCTCCTAGATTGGATTTAACATCATGATTCAGAATGGATGGTCAAGGAGGTTTGTTCTAGTAAGGTTTGTTTTTGCAGATTTAAGTTGATGCCTTCTCCATTAAAAAGAGTGAGTTCTCCTCCTCTGAGCTCAGGAAAGGGTGAGAGACATCTTTACAAATGTAAATTTTCTCTACTAAAGGAAAATGTAGGCACTGTTTTTAGAGCTTTTTCTGCATTCACTTGTTCTTAATGGCCTTTAGCTCCAAAGAGCCATATGCTAAAGAGGCATGTTTTGGGATAGCTCATTCTGTACTCTTCACAGAGAACTGCTACTGTTGCTTGCTAATTTGTAATGAAGGGCCATAACTTTGATCCAGACACAGTTCATCCATTAGAGTTTAATTCATCTTTTTTTTTTTCACTTTTATTTTCACAAAAGGTAACAGATTTTTAAATCTCACTTACTTTACATATGTGTGATGCCCATTACATTTCTCTGAATCACTTGAAAGTTAGTTAATAGGGTAATTTTGATTGAATATATAGCTGATTGCATATACCAAACTGCAACTGAATATTTAGCTGGAATGACTAATAGTATAATATAAATGTATGTGGCAAACAGGAAAGAAATAGAACTGAGTTTCTATTGTAATATTGAGAGTTTATCTTATGTAAAATATTTAGGTTGGTCTAGGTGCTTAGCGCATGTGTGCTAAGTCATGTCAGTCATGTTGAACTCTTTGTGACCTCTGGAGTATACCCCTCCAGGCTCCTCTGTCCCTGGGATTCTCCAGGCAAGAATACTGGAATGGGGTGTCATTTCCTCCTTCGGGGGTCTTCCCAACTCTGGGATTGAACCTGTGTCTCTTATGTCTCCTGCATTGGCAAGCAAGTTCTTTACCACTAGTGCCACCTAGGAAGCCCAGGTGCTTAGTGAGTACTGGCCAAAACCATATAAACAAAAACAAAATCAAGGAACTATATTTAGAGCATCACAGAAAAGAATCACACTCAAATAATAACTGAGGTGGTTATTATTATTGCAGTTTTTAAACTGTGATCTTACCAATAGGAGTAATGTGATTGATGATTATTGCTATTGAGACAAGGTATAATTTTTGTCTTATTAAATGCATATTCTAGATGTTCATCACACCAAATTAAGTCTGTTCCCTGGTGTTTCTGCATTAGTGATTTTTTCCTGTTATTTTTCTGTTGCTAAGGATACACATTGTGTAACTATGGTCTCTTTGTGACCACTGGCTGTCAGTGACAATTATAATTTAAATAGCCCAGGCAAGGAAAATTTAAATTTGAACCAGCCAATAGTTATCATCAACACATTGCTGAAACAAAGTCATTTAGACCGAGCAGGCTAAGAATGAAAATAACTGAATTTAAAATATTTTAAATAATATATTTTTTCTTTTTAATAATCTTGATAAATGTATTTCTAAGTAAGATGATGCTGCTTTGAAATAAGGATTATGTTAAGCTAATGGTAATTAAAAACCAGATTTAAGAAGCTCTTTACCTCCCACTAACTGCCTAAAAAATAAAGCGTAAATTCCCTCTTTTGTATAGAAAATTTACATTAGTAAAATAAATTTCCATTTGTAAATCTGCCTCTATACCAGGAAGAGTGCTGCTCCTGGAGACAACACTTATCACCTTAGAGAATCTCCCCTATATAACAAGACAACCCTTACTAACCACCCAGTTTTCCCCCTTACCTTCCCACAACTTGCCTCCCCCACTTGGGTCCCCATATCTCATTTCCTATTAGTGACCTAAAAAGGTATGTGTGTGTGTGCTAAGCTGTTAAGTCGTGTCCAACTCTTTGCAACCCTTTGGACTGTAGCTCACCAGGCTCCTCTGCCCTTGGAATTTTCCAGGCAAGAATACTGGATTGGGCTGCTATTTCCTTCTGCAGCAGATCTTCCTATATCTCTGGCTCTTCTGTATCGCAGGTGGATTCTTTACTCACTGGGCTATTAAGAAAGCCTGAAAATGGTATACAGGTCTCAATCATCTGAATCTCTACAAGTCTCATTTCTTTTTGAAACTACCATGCATAGGAACAAAAAAAAAAAAAAAAAAGGGAATAATATATGTATACATACAGCTGATTCAGTTTTCTGTACAGTAGAAACAACTTTGTAAAGCAACTATACACCGATAAAAATTAATTAAAAAAATAAAGAAGAAATTCAGTAAAGGCAATTGCACCAAGAAAAGAAAAAAGGAACCCTGTGCATACACATAATTAAACATTTTTTTTCCTTTTGTTAATCTGTCTTATGAGTTTGAGTCCCATGTCCCAGCTGTTGAATCTAGGAGCGTGGAGGGAAGAAATTTAACCTCTCCTACAAGTTCAAAGCACACATGGTGAGTAAAGAAAGATGCTCCTTGAGGCTGTCAGGAAGGAGAAAAGGAGTTCCTAAAGAAACTCTCTAAGCTGAGTTTTCAAGATTGACTAGTTTTCTAGGGTAGGATATATTGAGGAATAAGAGGACATAAGAGAGGAAAAGCACGTTGTAGTGGCATGAAGTCAAGTCGGGCATGGTGTGTTTGACCTGTTAGAGAGAAAAACCACAGGTTTCAAATGGTATCACTTGTGCTAAAAGCCAATGATACCAAATCTAGGTTTAATACTTGACCTAAGTATGGTTTTGATCTTCCCCAGAAATGTAATCTTGATCTCTGGTGGCCTCTGCCTGCAGTGGCTTGAAGCAAGATTTAGGTTCCCTGCCAGAGACTGTAGTCAGGCCTTAGCAGTGAGGGTGCTGAATGCTAACCACTAGACCGGTGGCCAGGGACCCATCAGCCGCCTAGAAATGAATTTCCACAGAGAGATAAGAAAGTAGTGAAACAAGTACTGTGTTTATTAGGAGGAAAAACGGTACATGTGGATAGACACACAGGCAGGCTGAGAGAGAGAAAGAGAGGTTCACGCCTGCGTGGCAGTTTGAATCAATTTAATGGGGCATTTCTTCAGGGTTTCCTTTGGTGAGTCACCTTGCTTTGCCTGGTTCTGAATTTGTATTTGGTATATCTCAGGGTCCCCCCCCCCCACCCCCACCCCCACCCCGATCTCTTAGCCAAGATGGATTCCAGTGAAGAGGCCTATAGGTAGTTGTTACCATCCTCCCTGTTTGACCTTCAAGGGGCCTTTCTGCACCGGGAAGGTCTCTTTGACTTGAGAATGAGGAATCTGTGGTCTTTTATCTCTTATCTGGGCAGGGCTTAGCTTCTCCTCCCTCCTGCTATTTGGCGTATCTGAACTCCAGCTGCTTAGCCTGGGGCCCATCTGTCTCCTGCCTCAGTCTTAATCAACCAGTTTGGAATTTTCTGGTCAGTGCTAATGTGGTGACCTTTCATATGGGCCCTCTTCATCCCTAAGGAAAAAGAGTCAGCCTTCATGATATAAGCCTGTGCTGGTCCTTCCCCCCAGTAAGATGTCCTGGCCTCCAAAGTCATCCTTTTCTTTTTCAACTCATCTAGCAACTAGATGACATGCTGCCTGATTGATAAATTGTTGAATAAAACCAATTAGAACTTCATATTTACTCTGTTGAATTTTGTTTCTTAACAAAAGAAAGTTGGCTATAGTTGAGGATCCCTGGGGTGGAGGGTGTTAGGAAAGGCATACAGAATTTTTAAGATTACACTTGCTCATATGGCATCAAGAAGATAATAAGGTCTTTAAACTATATGTATAAGTGGTTACATAATAAATGTTTTAAATTTTGTTTTGTGGCTTTTTAATTTTATTAAAGTTGCATACATAAATGCTTTTAAATGACACTATTTCTATAAAGCTTTTGGTAATAAACAAGTTATTCTTTATTCCATTGTTTTCCACTACTCCATTCCCCTCCCTTCTCTACCATTCCCTGGAAGTAACCCTGGAGGTGACCATCTTCAGCTCTTGTTTTCTCCAGTGTTTGCTCTAAATACCTAAGTAACATGCTTGTGTTAATTTTTAGAATTGGTTTTGTATATATTTTTTTTTATTTTTACTACAGGTAGATGAAAATTTAATAGGTTGTCTTAATTCTTTCAGTCAGCTGTAACAAAACATCACAGACTGGGTGGCTCATAAACAATAAACATTTATTTCACACAGTTCTGGAAGTTATAAAATCAGAAGATTAAAGTGTCAACATGGTCCAGCAAGGGTCTCTTTGGGGCCCCAGATTTCCTGTTGTAGTCTTACCTTACAAAAGGGGCAAGGCAGCTATCTCAGACTTCTTCTTTAATAACCCTTCTAAATAACCCACCTACCAATGTCACCAAGTACAAGTTCACTTGTGTGACACTGTGAGGCCAAGCAAACATAAATGGTGGAGTTTAGGAGCAGAGAAAGGTTTATTGCAGGACCAAGCAAGGAGAAGAGTGGTTCGTGCTCAGAAACTCCCAATTCTTTGATGGTTTGGGGGGAAGGGGTTTTTAGGGGCAAAATGTGGGGTGAGGGCTGCAGGGTGTGTGATTTTCTTCTGACTGGCTGATGGTGATCCTCTAAAATCAGCTTCCTTCTTGGCTCATGATTCCATCTTTTCTTGTTTCCTGAGTAGACTTCTTTTTGATTCTAGTATCCACAGGCACATAACGGGAACTGTTTTCAATGTCCAAGAAATACACTTCAAAAATATAAACTTTTTATTAAAAACTGTATATAGTAAAATCTCATAAAATGGAATTCAAATTTTATAGCCTGGCAATTATATTATCTATAACTTCTTAAAAATGTACCTACCTGTGGCTTAGACATAGTGAAATTTCTAGAGGGCTACCCCAGGGTTTATAGATAAGTAAAACCTGCTGAGGGCTTCCCAGGTGGTAGAGTGGTAAAGGATCCACCAGCAGTGCGGCTGGTGCAAGAGATGGGGGTTCAATCCCTGGCTTGGGAAGATCCCTGGGGGAGGAAATAGCAACCCACACAACAGTATTCTTGTCTAGAAAGTTCCACCGTCAGAGGAGCCTGGCAGGCTAGAGTCCATGGAGCTGTGAAGAGTCAGACATGACTGAACGAGTGCAAGCATCCAAAACCTGAGTGTAATATAAATTGGTGGCAACTGTGGAAAACTGCAGAATGAATGGTCCATCTAAAAGTGAACCCTCTCTGCTTAGTTCCAGCAGATTTTTGTCATATGGAAATTAGGGCCAATTTGTCAGATACTTTTAGAGCTAGGTAAAGTCTCTCTCTCTCTCTCTATAAAGATGTGGGCAATTAGCAAATATTTGAGAACCCCTCTGCTTGCCAAACAAAACCACAGGTAGGATTCAGCCACCAGTTGTAACCTCTGCCTAAGTTTATTGACTCTGCCCCAGGCAGCAACTCATTCCTATTTTCTTAGCCTTTCTCATGTTGTTCATTTCACTTTAAGTACTTTTCCGTTTATACCTATTCAACTATACCGTTTTTCAAGTTCTAGGTCAATTTTCACCTCCTCTTTCCTATTCTTTCTGCTTCAGTATCACCCTCCACCGGGATAATATATGTTTATAATCTGATGATTTCTTTTGTGACTTTATCATGAACTATCTTTAATTTCACTATTAGCTCTGCCACTATTTTTAAATTAAAGATGAAACTTTTTTGTAGAAACATCCTTAAGAGATTTGTAGTCCAACTCCTATTATGTAGAGAGAAGAGGATAAGTAAATTCCCCAACATCATATTGTAAGGTAGTTACAGATTCCAGAGGCTTTTTAAATTGCCTTGCATATAGTGAAGGATTGGATACATATATGCTGATTGAAAAAAAAAGTCTGTTATTGTAATAAATACCTTCTTTAGACTTCTGTTCCAATTTCTTAACATTTAAACATAAAATTCTAGAATCAGCAATAAAAATCATATTTTACAGTGTTATCTATAAACTACAGTTCAGTTCAGTCTCTCAGTCGTGTCCGACTCTCTACTACCCTATGAACCGCAGCACGCCAGGCCTCCCTGTCCATCACCAACTCCCGGAGTTTACCCAAATGCATGTCCATTGAGTCCGTGATGACATCCAACCATCTCATCCTCTGTTGTACCCTTCTCCTCCTGCCCTCAATCTTTTCCAAGGTCAGGGTGTTTTAAATGAGTCAGCTCATCGCATCAGGTAGCCAAAGTATTGGAGTTTCAGCTTCAACATCAGTCCTTCCAATGAACACCCAACACTGATCTCCTTTAGGATGGACTGGTTGGATCTCCTTGCAGTCCAAGGGACTCCCAAGAGTCTTCTCCAACAGCACAGTTCAAAAGAATAAATTCTTCAGCATTCAGCTTTCTTTATAGCCCAACTCTCACATCCATATATGACTACTGGAAAAACCATAGCTTTGAGTAGACAGACCTTTATCGGCAAAGTAATGTCTCTGCTTTTAAATATGCTGCGTAGGTTGGTCATAACTTTTCTTCCAAGGAGAAAACGTCTTTTAATTTCATGGCTGCAGGCACCATCTACAGTGATTTTGGAGCCCCAAAAAATGAAAGTCTGTCACTCTTCCCATTGTTTCCCCATCTATTTGCCATGAAGTGATGGGACTAGAGGCCGTGATTTTAGTTTTCTGAATGCTGAGTTTTAAGCCAACTTTTCACTCTCTTCCTTCACATTCATCAAGAGGCTCTTTAGTTTTTCTTCGCTTTCTGCCGTAAGGGTGGTGTCATCTGCATATCTGAGGTTGTTGATGCTTCTCCCAGCAATCTTGATTTCAGCTTGTGCTTCACCCAGCCCAGCATTTCTCATGATATACTCTGCATAGAAGTTAAAAAATAGGCAGTGTGACAATATACAGCCTTGAGGTACTCCTTTCACGATTTGGAACCAGTTTGTTGTTCCGTGTCCAGTTCTAACTGTTGCTTCTTGACATGCATACAGATTTCCCAGGAGGAAGGCTGGGTGATCTGGTATTCCCATCTCATTAAGATTTTCCACAGTTTGTTGTGATCCACAGAGTCAAAGGCTCTGGCATAGTCAATAAAGCAGAAATAGATATTTTTCTGGAACTCTCTTGCTTTTTCGATGATCCATCGAATGTTGGCAATTTGATCTCTGGTTCCCCTGCCTTTTCTAAATCCAGCTTGAACACCTGGAAGTTCATGGTTCACATACTGTTGAAGCCTGGCTTGGAGAATTTTGGTGTTACTTTGCTGGTATGTGAAATGAGTGCAATTGTGCAATAATTTGAACATTCTTTGGCATTGCCTTTCTTTAGGATCAGAATGGAAACTGACTTTTTCCAGTCCTGTGACCACTGTTGAGTTTTCCAAATTTGCTGGTATAATGAGTGTGGCACTTTCACAACATCATATTTTAGGATTTGAATTAGCTCAAGTGGAATTCCATCACATCCACTAACTTTGTTTGTAGTGATGTTCCTAAGGCCCACTTGACTTTGCATTCCAGGATGGCTGACTCTAGGTAAGTGATCACACCATTGTGATTATTCAGGTCATGAAGATCTTTTTTTGTACAGTTCTTCTGTGTATTCTTGCCACCTCTTCTTAATACCTCCTGCTTCTGTTAGGCCCATACCATTTCTGGAATGTTCCCTTGGTATGTCTAATTTTCTTGCAGAGATCTCTAGTCTTTCCCATTCTATTGTTTTCCTCTATTTCTTTGCATTGATCACTAAGAAAGGCTTTCTAATCTCTCCTTGCTATTCTTTGGAACTCTGCATTCAAATGGGTGTATCTTTCCTTTTCATGTCTTTTCTCTTCTAAGCTCTTTGTAAGGCCTCCTCAGACAACCATTTTGCCTTTTTGCATTTCTTTTTCTTGGGGATGGTCTTGATCACTGCCTCCTGTGCAATGTCACGAACCTCTGTCCATACTTCATCAGGCACTCTGTCTATCAGATCTAATCCCTTGAATCTATTTGTCACTTCCACTGTATAATCATAAGGGGTTTGATTTAGGTCATACCTGAATGGTCCAGTGGTTTTCCCTACTTTCTTCAAGTTAAGTCTGAATTTGAACTTAAATTGAAGGAGTTCATGGTCTGAGCCACAGTCAACTCCCGGTCTTGTCTTTGCTGACTCTGTACAGAGCTTCTCCATTTTAGCTGCAGGAATATAATCAATCTGATTTCAGTATTGTCCATCTGGTGATGTCCACGTGTGGAGTCCTCTCTTGTTTTGTTGGAAGAGGGTGTTTGCTATGACCAGTGCATTCTTTTGGCAAAATTCTGTTAGCCTTTGACCTTCTTCGTTTTTCACTCCAAGGCCAAATTTGCCTGTTATTCCAGATATCTCTTGACTTCCTACTTTTGCATTCCAGTCCCCTTAATGAAAAGGACATCTTTTCTGGTATTAGTTCTAGAAGGTCTTGTAGGTCTTCATAGAACTGTTCAACTTCAGCTTCATCAGCAATACTCGTTGGGGCATAGACTTGGATTATTTTGATATTGAATGAGTTGCCTAGGAAACGAACAGAGATCATTCTGTCATTTTTGAAATTGCATCCAAGTACTGCATTTTGGACTCTTCTGTTGACTATGATGGCTACTCCATTTCTTCTTGGGGATTCTTGCCAACAAGAGTAGATACAATGATTATCTGAGTTAAATTCACTCATACCAGTCGATTTTAGTTTGCTGATTCCTAAAATGTTGATCTTCACTCTTGCCATCTCCTGTTTGACCACTTCCAATTTGCCTTGATTTATGGACCTAACACTCCAGGTTCCTATGCAATATTGCTCTTGGACTTTGCTTCTATCACCAGTCACATCCACAACAGGGTGTGGTTTTGGGTTTGGCTCCGTCTCTTCATTGTCTCTTGAGTTATTTCTCCACTCATCTCTGGTAGCATACTGGGCATGTACCAACCTGGGAAGCTCATCTTTCAGTATCCTATCTTTTTCCCTGTCATAGTGTCTATGGAGTTCTCAAGACAAGAATACTGAAGTGGTTTGCCATTCCCTTCTCCAGTGAACCATGTTTTGTCAGGCCTCTCCACCATGACTCGTCCATCTTGAGTGGCCCTACACAACATGGCTCATAGTTTCATTCAGTTAGAGAAGGCTAAGGTCCATGTTATCAGATTGGTTATAAAGCCAAAAGGCTGAGAAGTGATGGTCTCTAGTAAGCTATGTGATCCCAACTATATGATTAATCAGCGACTATAATGAAAGGGGTGCCACACAAACTCCTGGACTAGCCTTTATAAGTACCACTCTCATGACCTGACTTCCTTGCTGGAGAAATCTTGTGGACAAGCCCTGAGTATACAATTGAGCAGAAGAGCTTCTCAGGTAAGTCAAGGCTTCTAGCCTCTCTGCCAAGGTGTCAGAAATGTGAAAGGGTATGTCTTGATTCTAGAGATCCACTCAGCTACTGATATAAGACTTCTAATGCCCTCTGTGTATACCAAGCAGGCACTGGTATTGCCTATTCAAGCTGCTCCTGAGATCCTTACTCACAGACACGTGAGCAAAACAGAAGATTATTGTTTTTAGCTGCTAAGTTTTAGAATGGTTGGTTATTCAACAAAGACAACTGGAACAACAATCACATTACCATGTTTAATGAGTTTAACAATCATATTATTGTGTTTAACTTTTTTCCTCCCAATGTATGTGTTCTTACAAAATATGTATATCTTGTGGGTGGATATTTAATTTTTCTAAATGTTTTTATAAAATATATCTCATTTTCTTTTACACTAAGCATGACGTTTTTGATATTCATTCATGTTGGAACCTAGACATTTGTTTGTTACTTTACAATTCATATGTTCATCCAGACATTTTATTTACTTTCTTTTCTTCTAGAGACTGACATTCAGGTTGCCTCCAGCTTGCAGCTGCTACACATAATGTTGTGATAAATCTCTCTTTACCTACTTGCGTGAGAATTTATTTGAGTTTATGAACAGAAAGTCCCTATCGCAAGCTGTGTCTACATTTTATTTGCTTCAGTAATGATAGATTCTCTCCAGTATGGCTGTGCCAATTCATCCTTCCACTAGCAATGTATGGGAGTCTTATATCACTACCTTCTTTCCAATAATTGATATTATCCAGGTTTCTCATTTTTTCTTATATAATATTTTAAAATGAGATCTATTTTTAATATATATATTTCTAATTACCATTGACTTAGAATGGTATTTTTGCACACGTTGATCTTTTGTGTTTCCTTCTTTTACCTATATTTTTACCTTTCTCACTTCAGTATTTCTTTTGCCTAGAGTACATCCTTATATGCAGTGTTAGATTGGAATCTCATTTTCTTTTTCTCCATACAAGGAGCCCTTTCCTTCCTGTCTTTCTACTCTCCAAATTCTACTAAACAGTATGTCCTTCCCGTACTGATGTGTGATATCTTTTCTATCTTATAGTGAAAAATAAAGTGTTAGGCACTCAGTGACATCCAACTCTTTGTGACCCTATGGACTGTAGCCTTCCAGGCTCCTCTGTCCATGGGATATTTCAGGCAAGAATACTGGAGCGGGTTGCCATTTCCTTCTCCAGAGGATCTTTCCAACCCAGGGATTGAACACACATCTCCTGCATCTCTTGCATTTTCAGGCAAATTATTTATCCACTGAGTCATCACATACAATTGCATATATGATAGCTTCTTAAATACTGTTGCATAAGAAATTCAATGTGAGTTATTTTATTTGATAAATCATTGAACAAAATTCCATGAAACAGTCATGGACTGAACTTAAGATAATTATTTTATAGGGCTATATGTTGGTGTTTAGAGTTTTTGATTGGAAAATATTGTATTTAATTTATTTGTATTTGCTTTATTTGTCTTTATAGACATAGTTGTATTTATGAGCACTATAAAATCTTAGATCCAATAAAAATATATTTGGTAATATATTTCAGCATAATTTTATAGGGAATTAAGTGATGTTTTATCTATATATGTTACTATTTTATATGAAGGCATTAATAGAATTATTTAAGCATAATTTTTCTACATATCATATAAGAGAGCATTACATGCTTAAATGGTTCTTAATAATGACCTCATATAGAGAACACCAGTGAAAATACCTTAAAACAACAGCAAACAGTTCTAGGAAAAAGGACAACCTTGAACAACAACAACAAAATCTGTCTTAGACCTGTCAGTTGAGTTTTACCAATAATTTGGGGAATACTAATGACATAGCCTGATTTCATGTGTTTCAGTTAAGTGACATATAAATAAAAACACAAAAGCTAGAAATTAGATTTATTTGTTAAAGTAATGCTAGCCTGCCTAATTTAAAATGCCCAGAATCTTTCCTAACATTGAGCTTTTGAACTTAAAAAGCCCCATCTGTTGATAAAAATAAGCAATATTCCTAAGTCTACAGCCTCTAATCTGGTGACATTAAAGGGAGAGTTTGGGGACATGAAGTCCATGACTTACAGCCTTATAACCTCCCGGAGGTCGTCTTCTCCAACAGTATGTCATGAGAAAGAAAAAACGAAAAACAAAACAACAACCCTTTTCACTGTAGTACCTCTAAACAGTGCAAAAGATCAATATGGTTCAATCTTAATATTACATATCTGTCTTACACTTCAAAAAGAAATAAACACTAACAAAATGCTTTGATGGCATTGTTCTTCAGATAATCAAATTTTGTGCTGTTCATTATCTTTAAAGGCTTTATTTCTCCTAAGAACAATAGTGCTTGATGGCAATGCAGACCAATAACACTAGAGACAAAAATCTATTCATCTATTGAATGTGGGTGAATGAACCTGGGTTGAAAATATATATATTAGATTGTTTCCAGTTTAGATTCTTAATAGAGTATCCCTTCTTTATGTTTCTACAGGATTTAAAAACCAAACTGAAATCTGGATATTGATAAGCAACTGTTTCCCATAAATAATTATATGATATGTCTTCAAGCTTTGTGCTAAGGCAAAACAAAAGACAGCAAATCTTAAGGTCTTATTTCTTTTCTCATGGAAAGCATATGACTTTAATTCACATGTACCTTTGGAATCTTGCCACTGTTTGTGTACATCAGCAGTAGCATTTCAATAGATCATTAAATTATAGTATTTCTGTTTTATTATTATTGGCAGGATTAGAAATGAAAGAAAATAAAATACTGTGAATGTGCTGTATATGGGAGCTATTTCAATAGAGCCAATTTTACAGATTGTTTGCAAAAGATTCTCTTAAACTTGCAAAATAGTGTTTATTGTTTCTCAATCTTATATGCTTTATGAGTAGCTGTGATTTTTTTCTCCCTTTGCTTAGAAGAAGTCCCAACTGAATCTGGCTGTATTTCACCACTTCAAAATGAATTCCTCAAAATGGAATATAAATTGAATTGCTCTCAGGAATAAAATCACTTAACTGCCATGAATCACAACTTGAGATTTTAAAGGGCAAAACATCCTGATGTGTGTGTGTGTGTGCATATGTGTGTTCCAACATGTGTTCCCGTTTATATGCCAGAAAGAGGAATAATACATTTTTGACTGAACTATGAAATTCACTTGGAATACTACTTTTATAGAAGTGGAAGACAAGTTTTATCTTTGCCATGACTGGTTTTGACAGTCAGAAATGGTAGTGTGTGATGATATTTTATAATATTCTCCTCTCTCCACTCATTTCCTAAGCTTTAGTATAGCAAATATTAGTGTACTGTATTATTTTCAAATATTTAACATATTTGATATATATTAGGATGCAAATAACTTTAGCATCACCATTTGTTCCTTATTTTCAGGTATTTAAATAATGTTAATGTTTCATATTTTGGTTTATCAACTCCATTCAAACACACACTACTCCTGAATTTGTGAAATATAAATGGTACCATCAATGAAGTACCAGTATGTTATATTTAAATAGCTATTCCAAGAGTAAAGTTGATCAACATTTACTTGTTTTTCTAGTAATTGGAGGCTCCTTTTCTGCAATTGGAGGCTCCTATCTTCAGAGTTATTATTTCTAGCTTTTTCTTTCCATTCTCTTTCTTGAAGAAAGATTTACAGGGAATATTTAGAGGAGGGTATCAATTGGCAGACTGAGTTACCTAGTTTCATTACCTGAATTCCCCAAACCACCAGTTTTTCAAAACACATTGTAAACAGAATTAGGTACTCAGAATTCTTAGACTGCATTTCAAATACGCCCTTCCTCATTATTGCTCAAGTAGGTGGTGTGTGTGTGTGTGTGTGAGTGCTGTATTCTACTTTATTATTTTTCAGGTAATTAATGAATTACCTACACGTGTAATTGACCAAACTGTAAGGTACTATTGTAAAAGTTTTTGCTCTTTTGCATAGTTTCCCTCCTTTATATAAAAATTATTAATTTTACTTTTATTTTGGTTAACATTTTCACAGTATGAAGTTTTCTTCCTTTTACTTTGAACCTACTTCTTTATATTTAATGTGTGTTTTTGTAGACATGTATAGTTGAATTTTGATTTTTCATCAAACCTGATGTCTTCGTTTTAATTGGTGTGTATAGGTTGCTTATAATTAATATTATTAAAGTGGTTGGAATAAAACCTACCATCCTACTGCTATTTTCTATTAGCTCCATTTATTTATTTATTTATTTCCTCTATTTTCTGCCATCTTTTAGCTTATAAAAGGTATAATTCTCAGGATTCCATTTAATCACTTCTAATTATTATTTAACTTATATACAGAGTACATCTTGAGAAATGCTGGGCTGGATGAAGCACAAGCTGGAATAAAGATTGCTGGGAGAAATATCAATAACCTCAGATATGTAGATGACACCACCCTTATGGCAGAAAGTGAAGAGGAACTAAAAAGCCTCTTGATGAAAGTGAAAGAGGAGAGTGAAAAAGTTGGCTTAAAGCTCAACATTCAAAAAACTAAGATCATGGCATCTGGTCCCATCACTTTATGGGAAATAGATGGGGAAACAGTGGAAACAGTGGCAAACTTTCTTTTTTGGGCTCCAAATTCACTGCAGATGATGATTGCAGCCATGAAATTAAAAGACACTTGTTCCTTGGAAGAAAAGTTATGACCAACCTAGACAACTTATTAAAAAGCAGAGACATTACTTTGTCAACAAAAGTCTGTCTAGTCAAAGCTATGGTTTATCCAATAGTCATGTATGGATGTGAGAGTTGGACTATAAAGAAAGCTTAGCATCGAAGAATTGATGCCTTTAAACTGTGGTGTTGGAGGAGGCTGTTGAGACTACAAGGAGATCCAGCCAGTCCATCCTAAAGGAGATCAGTCCTGAATATTCATTGGAAGGACTGATGCTGAAGCTGAAACTCCCATACTTTGGCCACGTGATGTGAAGAACTGACTCCTTGGAGAAGACCCTGATGCTGGGAAAGACTGAAGGCCAGAGAAGGGGATGAGAGATGAGATGGTTGGATGGCATCACCAACTCAATGGACATGAGTCTGAGTAAACTCTGGGAGTTGGTGATGGACAGGGAGGCCTGGTGTGCTGCAATCCATGGAGTCACGAAGAGGCGGACATGACTGAGTGACTGAACTGAATTGACTGAATTATTATTTACATCTTAAAAATTATAATGATTGCCCTCAGGTTTACAATATATATCTTTAATCAGAACACACATTCAAATCATCTTATATAGATGTATGGAAGAATCTTAGAACAGTATGCTCCCAATTCCTCCATCCCATTTTTTATACTATTATCATCATATATTTTGGTTGTGCATGTGTTATCAACTCAGGATATCTAGTTAGCTACTTTAGCTTTAGACAGTTTTCTCTTAAAGCAATTAAAAGTAAAGAAACAATGAATTTTATAACATTGTCACTTATTCCATGTCAACATTCTCCCTTTCTTTTTATAGATCCAAATCTCAGCATAACATATATTTCTGTTCCTCCTCCCAGGAAAGATAGTATTTTACTCTTCCCATTGCCTATCTGCAGTGGTTTTTCACCAGAAGCTGAAAGGACAGTGTATTTTCCCTTTATCCAATGGCTGAAGGTCTCTGATCTACAGCAGGGGCTGACAAGGATACAGATGAGCACAGGGCCTTGCCTTTCATGACTGCAAGGCCATGCCTTTCGTGAGATTCATGACTGCAAGACGGTACAAATTCCTCTTTTATCTGCTAATTCCAGAAGTTTCCAGGAGTTAGATATTTAAATCACATACACTTTGCCATTATTAAACTTTTTAGCTAAAGGCTAATAAATTCTTAATTATTTTATAAATTTCATATTCACTTAACTTTTCAATAAAATGAAGTATTATATTTTGACAAGGTTATTTTGAATACCAAATGGCAAATATCAAGAAAAAACAATCTCTGTTTAAAATTCTTAGACTACAGTTTACAATAAAACTTTATTCTTTTGTATCAAACAAGCAAACTTTTTAAAGAAAATAAACTCAGTGTTCCATATTACTATGTTATAATTCATTTCATTGGAATCCAAATGTAATCTAAAATAAACTTTAGAGCGTTCATGAAAACTTAATGAGCAAACACACTTATGGTGGCCAGAGTTCCCTACAGCTCATATCATTATTGCTTAGTTGAAACTAATATCCATCAAATGAGAGCTTTTTGTAGGATAGTTAGAATTTTTCACTTGCAGAGAAATTGGAAAATTTATTATGTTTATCCACTTAATAGTGCCTCAAGATATGATCTGTTTTAGTTTAGCTTCTTTTTTTTTTTAACACACACATGCTTAGGGAAAATGACTGAAACTATTTCGAATTATTTTTTTAATAGTACAGCATTGGATTGTACATTCCTTTGCCTGTTGGGATGACACAGAATTGGTGTTTTGTTTTGTTTTTTAAAAGGACACCCAGGCAGATAGTCAGATGAATGAGCAATCAGGTGTGAGATAAGCCTCCATTGTTTTCCCAGCACTCCCAATAAACTCTTATTCAGTGCAACAAGAAAGGAAAATGTTTTATTATTCTTAGATTTCAAATGGAATCTACCTTGGTGTAAATGTTGGACTGTTATAATGTACAGGAACAATTCCCAGCTTGACTTCTTTGGCCACTCTAATTTCTTCTTCCAGTAGGTTATTAACTTTAGGTCTCATTCCCGCAACCCCCACCTTTTTCCTGTTTCTCTTAGACTGGCTGGGTTTTTCTATCCCAAGGTTAGTATCTGTGATAAAATGAGTTCTCCAGAAGCAGATTCTGTGATGGAGATTATTATGCAGGAGATATATTAAAGGTGCTCCTGGAACCAACACTTAATGGAAAGAAGGGGGAGCACTGAACAAAGGGGAAAGTGGACTGCATTAGGATCTCAACAAGGCCTCAGAGAATCCCACAGAGAGTCTTGAATCTGGAGTGGTCCTTCAGAGTTGTCGTGAACTGGGGTGAGGAATTCAGCTTTACACTCCCATGTTGATTAATCATTGCACGAGAGCCAGGTGAGAAGTGAATTTGCCTTGGGTGAAGCAGATCTCTTTAACAAAGGGACTCCAGTCTAGAACTGACTATTGAAGGATCTCTTCATGAAGCCTTCTCAGAAGGTGGAAGATTAAGTCTTTCATCCCCAAAGGGGGACAGGTAACAGTCACAGCATGTGAAGAGTCCCACCCTGGCACCACTCAGAATCACATCTTAAATTTGGGTACAGCTCTTTCAGATTTCTAGGGGCTCTTAATCTTGTAAAATTAGTGAGAGGAACTATGGCTTCCACTACTGTAGTTGACCTATGCTCTACTATCCTTTCCAGATTTCTTTGACTTTAAGCTAGTATCTCTACTGCTGTTGGTTGCTTACCTGGTGATACGACCCAGATCTCCATCATTGAAAAATCTGAGCCCTGTACAATGCACTTTTCTGATTATGACTGCTGCATTTTCCCCCTAATTACTATAAAAGTTGAGGACAGATTGTAAAGAAGCACCCAAGTAGATTTTGTTTTTTGAAATATATTTCTCCCTGGTCCACTGTGTAATAGCAGCTCTACCTGATGATTAGGATCAATTATCCTTTCTAACATGGTGAATCTTCTTGATTCCTGGTCTCTCAGCACAAGGAATCCAAAGTGATCCAGTTTCAACTCATCTTTATAGTTAAATGGAACTGTTTTGTGTTCCCTTATTCCAATTTCTCCCCCTATGGGAGCCAGAACTTCTAAACCCTCACAATTCAAATCTGTAGGAATAGAAAGCACATATTCTCCAATAATGCCACTAGCAGTGAGAGCAGCAGAGGGATTCCTCTTCATACCACTCAGATTCTGGGTCCACGTAGTCCACCCACTGAAGAGACAGCTCCAGATAAAGGTCGCTGATACAGAATGTGCACTGCATCCTGGAAGATGGTACCAGATCCTCTCAAGCTGACTCCAAGCTAGTGCTTCAGCTGTGTTTTTACTATCTCTTTCTGCCATTTCTTCTTTTGTTTGTTTGTTGTTTTTTAAATTTATTTATTTTAATTGGAGGCTAATTACTTTACAGTGCTGTGATGGTTTTTGCCATATATTCAAGGAAATGGCAACCCACTCCAGTGTTCTTGCCTGGAGAATCCCAGGGACGGGGGAGCCTGGTGGGCTGACATCTGTGGGGTTGCACAGAGTTGGACACGACTGAAGCGACTTAGCAGCAGCAGCAGCACATGAATCAGCCATGGGTGTACCTATGTTCCCCGTCCTGAACACCACCCCCCTCTTCCCTCCGCATACCATTCTTCAGGGTCATCCCAGTGCACCAGCCCTGAGCACCCTTCTCATGCATTGAACCTGGACTGGTGATCTGTTTCACATATGATAATATACACGTTTCAATGCTATTCTCTCAAATCATCCCACCCTCACCTTCTCCCACAGAGTCCAATAGTCTGTTCTTCACATCATGTCTCTTTTGCTGTCTCACATATAGGGTCATCATTACCACCTTTCTAAATTACATATATATGTGTTAATATACTGTATTGGTGTTTTTCTTTCTGACTTACTTCACTCTGTATAATAGGCTTCAGTTTCATTCACCTCATTAGAACTGATTCAAATGCATTATTTTTAATAGGTGAGTAACATTTCATTGTGTATATTTACCACAGCTTTCTTATCCATTCATCTGCCGATGGACATCTAGATTGCTTCCATGTCCTGACTATTATAAACAGTGCTGCGATGAACATTGGGGTACACGTGTTTCTTTCAATTCTGGTTTCCTCGGTGTGTATGCCCAGGAGTGGGATTGCTGGGTCATATGGCAGTTCTGTTTTCCAGTTTTTTTAAGGAATCTCCACACTGTTCTCCACAGTGGCTGTACTAGTTTTCATTCCCATCAACAGTGTAAGAGGGTTCCTTTTCCTCCAAACCCTCTACAGCATTTATTGTTTGTAGACTTTTGGATGGCAGCCATTCTGACTGGCGTGAGATGGTACCTCATTGTGGTTTTCATTTATAATTCTCTGATAATGAGTGATGCTGAGCATCTTTCCATGTGTTTGTTAGCCATCTGTATGTTTTCTTTGGAGAATCTTTCTGCCATTTCTTTAAGCCAGAAGCTTCTGGGTGGTAGAGTTGTAATAGAATCAGTGAACACCACAGTCAAGCTCACGCCAACACTTCCTTTGCTATGAAGTAGTGCGCTGTGCTGGTAAACTAAACAGTCTTTAAATCCTGGGTAAGTATTGTTGATGGAGACCTTGTAGTCAGGAAGTGCAAATCCATAATGAGGATGTAAGTTTATTCTTATCAAAATCAGTAGCTGCCACCTCTATCATAAAAGATGTTCAATGTGTTCAGTTTGCCACCATGAGCCTAACTGGTGACCTTGAAGGTCTGTGCCATGTTAAAACTCATCATTGGTCTCTATCACTGGCTTTTGACCATTCAGAAATGGCAGTGTTTAATCTACTGCAGAATCTTGGTGCTAGTCCTGTTTGATCTTTCATAGCCCCTATTCCTACTTCTATGATTATTCTTGCTGTGCACCTCTTTTTTAACCACCAGGATGGCTGATGACCAGGGATAGCTAGGGTCACTGGTTGGTAGTTTTGTTGACTTTGTTTTTTTATGCCTGTTCCCTTTCTCCACAGTGTGAATGACCAGCTGTACTGCCTAGAATTCTGCTTTTAGGAAAGATTTTCTCTTATCACCTTCTTTCAAGATTACCTTCTTATGAGTGCAACCTCTAGCCATTTCCAGCTTGCATCCTTATATGAGTCAAGCCATCCATGATTCATGATTCCTTTCTGCTTCCTCTGTCAGTTGCTCACCACAGAACCCCTTCATTAGTCATTAAACATAAGCTGCCTCTGGGCCTGTAAATTTGGGAGAAATAGTTCTTCTTAACAGAAGCAATTCCCCAAAATGGCAAACAGTTGATGAATGTCTGCCATCAGCACTCTCACAGCTGGGGAAATAAATCCTTCATTCTCAAAGAGAGATCTAGGTAGCTAATATATTATATATATTTGCAACTAGGAGAAAAATTTCCCAAAATAAGGAATAGAAAATTTAACTAAATTTTTTCCTAAGATGAAAAATGTCTTGATGCTTTGCCCCACTAAACTTCAAACTCAAGGGATTAACAATGAACAATTATCCTCAGACTGTAATTATGATAAAATATAGAACACTGGGCCCTTTGAGCCACAGTGTTTCTACATCAGTATTCTTTCTTACTTAAGTGCAAACTTCCATAGTTTGGACACTAAAAGCCCTCTATAGTCTGGTCCCAAATGATTTCAAACTGAATTTTCTTTTGTCTCAACCATTTACTATATATTCTCAGTGCCATCAATTTCAAATTCACAAGAACCCTATGAATTAGATTTCATTATCTATGTTTTACAGACAAGGAAGAAAAGGCTTAGAAAGGTTTAGTAAATTGCCTAAAGCTACATGTTTGGTCTAGTGTCAGAAGTGGGACTCAATCTACCATTTTTTGTAACTCCAAATTTTTATTCATATCACCTTGCATGTTTGACAAATACGTGACTGACTCAGTGGTCCAACTCATAAACAAAAATATTTAACTGTTAAAAAAATACCTCCCAATTTATTAACGCATTTATCTTTCTAATCAAACTAACAAAATTAATCCATTCTAGTAGTCTTTTAATAAATTAATATAAAAAGTAAGTTTATGAATAGGTATCAATATTCTGTTTTGAAGGATCCAGAGTTCAATAAGTAGCTGCTTATTTTGTACCTTTGACTTTATACAATGTAGACAAAGTAAATTCCCTGAAGAATTTATAGGCTCTCAGGTGCATAGCGACAATAGAAAGAGTAGGGGTGTTTTTGGTTTTGTTTATCAAATATTTCTCAATTGAAATCTCCATTGTGATTTGAACTGATGACAAAACATATAATCTTCTGATTTCTAAGCATTTAAGTTTGGGAGGTTTAACCACAGTCAGTTTATAATCCAATGCTAGTCCTTTCTGCCTCAAAGTGGCATCTTCTGTTTAGGGTGATCTATTAGTTTGCTAAGGCTTCCATAATGAAGTTTCATAAACTGGGTATTGTAAACAATAGAAATTATTTTCTCACAGTTCTGGAGGCTTGAAGTCTGAGATCAAAGGGTTGGTAGTGTTCGTTTCTTCTGAGGCCTTTCTACTTGGCTCCCATGTTCCCCTCCTTAGCTATCTTTATATTCACAAGGTATTCTTCCTCTATGTATGTCTTTGTCCAAATTTCCTTTACTTATAAGGACATTTGTTATATTGGATTTGGAGAAGAAAATGGCAACCCACTCCAGTATTCTTGCCTGGAGAATCCCATGGACAGAGGAGCCTGGCGGGCTACAGTCCTTAGGGCTGCAAAGAACTGGACACAACTGAGTGACTGAGCATGTCATATTGGATTAACATCCACCCTGATGTCTTCATTTTAACTTAATTAGCTCATAAAACTGCTATCTCTAAATATAGTCACATTCTAAGGCAATGGATGTTGGGACTTCGAAATTTTAATTTGGAGGGAACGCAATTCAACCTGTAACAAGAGGGGAGTTCTTGCGGAAGTCACAGGTTTGGTAGACAATGTTGGGGCTTGGTTGGGTCCTGGGCTCTCTGGTGGGCCTTGGTGCATATTGTTAAGTCCGGTCATTGTCACAAATTGAGCTCTACCTATAAGATCTGTAGGTGTTTCTTCTGACACTTTGACAATCCATGAGACTGCTGGGTCTGTGGACTCTCCGTCTAGTTAGCTTCTAAGTCCTTCTGGAGATGGGGGGAGATTTGAATCTTATACAGAATGCACAGGCTACAGGAAAGCTGCTGATTCTGCACTGGTCCTTTTCTTTTTGCAGTACTCCAGGTAGCATTTGCAGCTCTTCAACCCAGGGAGATCCTTCAAGGCTACTGCCTTCCTGGGAGCAAAGACCAGACCCCTTTGCTTTAAAATCACTGGAATTGTCTGTCCATTTATCTTCTTCATCTTGGAGCAAATATTGATCAAGTCTGCTTCTTAATTGTTCTCCTCTTGATGCTTTCCTTTCTTCCTCATCTTGAAGGATTATTTGCTCTTCATATGTATGAGCAGAAGAGGGAATGGAGAGATGAACAACTTCTCTCTATATATGGAATATTCTGTAATCTATCCTTTCTGAATCGTGGCTTTTAAGCAAAAAACTGGGAACTTTTTCCCCTTGGACTTTGGTTCCTTGAAGATAGGGTTGCCTCATGTCTTTCAACTGAATGGAGCATCTTGCTTAAAAGGAGAGATCAGGCAAAAAATGCATACATAGTTTAATGTTTTCAGATTTTCCTCTACACAGTGTCTATCACAAAAAGTAGTGGTAGTCAAGAGCTCTAGTATCTGATTGCAGCTCTCCTAGTGAGTTTAGGCTTGGCACTTATTTTTTATAGACCTCAATTACTCATCTGTAAATGAAAAGGTTGATGTAGATAATGTCTGAAGTCCTTCCCAGCATTAAAATTCTGTGCCTCCGTGATGATATATTTAAGTCAGCTTCTAAAGGACTACTTTCTAATGGCACTTTAAAATGAATAGAAGTAAAATGCCTTATGTTTTTCCAGTTTTTAATTTCATGATTGCCTGTGGGTTTTTACAAATACCCTTTTTCTTTGACTGTTAGCATTACAAATAATTATAATTTTATGTGACTTTCCAGGCAATGCCACTGCCCTCAAAAATTTTCAGGACCTATCATTTAAGAAAAAAAATAATACATCATCAATGCACAGAGCTCCAAGGGGATTTTTCTCTAAGGGAGCCCAGATAAATAAAATTACATGTGGTCAATAATTCTAAAATCAGCTATAAAGAAGTCATATTTCAAAATAATACCCTTATTCAGTTACTTGTTTTGAATATATTGGAGTCAAGCTCTGCTTCTGTTGACAATATTTCTGAGAATGTTGACATTCCAACAGCAGCACCCATCAATTTGGGGGTAAGTGTTTGGAGTACAGGACAGTGTAGGAGATTGTAGCTCACCCTCGACAAAATCTGCTAAACTGGTTTTACCTGATTCTAGCTCTTAGGAAGTTTTGAAGGGAAAGCCCAGGTATCTGCCTTGAGCAAAATGTTAGGGTTGAACTATAAAGCCTTCAAAAATGTATAGAATTGTAATTATTGATGATGAGTGAAATTTTAAATGGTTGAAGGCTCACTTTGTATAAAGCACGTTGAAACTTGACATGATGTATACCATTCCTCTGACATTTCCCAGAAAACTTCACCATGGCAGATTTCTGTTGTCATGTCTATTAGTGCCATTTGCTGGCCAAAGAGTTGAAAAAATTTCAATAAGAGATCTGCCCAAGTCTGAAAATTGTCCCTGAGGATACAGTGGGAAAAAGTAATGAGTGTGTATTGTGTTATCTGGAGGAAAGCAATGTAAAAATCTAACAGTCAACAACAAGTTGGCATGTTTGTTTGGTTCTATCAGTAAAAATAATAAAAATTTACCCATCGGTCCTTATTTTTCTTGTCACTTGGAAGCCTGATTAACTGTTGATTGACAGGCTACTACATTTCTCCATGCTGATCTTATCCCCTTGCCTCCATCTTCCCATTTCTTCCTCTATTCTCTGCATTACTAACTCCACTCACCCTTCAAGATTTGGAAAGTTGCTGCTGGTAGGTGATGACTTTCTCAAACAGATTTCATTGTTTCTTTCCCCACTGTGTTTTCATAGCATTTTCACACCTATTTTGAAATCCGTATCACATCTTGCTACAATAGTCTTCTGTTTTTCCCCTTTCTTCCTCACTAGACTGGAAACGTCTCAGAGAAAACCGTGTCATTCTCTGCCTTTCTTGTGTGTGTGTGTGTGCCTAATTGTTCAATCGTGCCCAACTCTTTGTGATCCCATGGTGTGCAGCTTGCCAGGCTCCTCTGTACATGGAATTCTCCAGGTAAGAATACTGAAGTGGGTTGTCATTTCCTTCTCTGGGGGATCTTCCCAACCCAGGAATCAAACCTGGGTGGATTCTTTACTGACTGAGCCACCAGGCAAACCTGAATTTTGCCAATGTTCAGGGTGATGATGGAGTGAATGATTACTTTCACAGTGATGGTTTGCATGTCTGATCAAAGACTCGTTCTGCATATCGGTGGGAAAATGCTTAGCTTCATGATAGTAGTTAGTAGCATAGTTCGTCCTGTATAGTCCTAGGGCTAGAAAAAGGAGAAGGAAGAGAAAAATGGGTGATGAAATACCAGATTTCATTCACTTAAGTGTGTTCTTGTGCATAAATACAGCCCAAGAGCATAATTCTTGTTCTATTATTAATTTCTATTGGAAGGAACACAATTCTTGGATTTGGCATAACTACAACATAGAAATAACAGTTTTGTACTAAGTTTTAAAAATTCAGCTCCATTCTCCCTTATGGACATAATCTTAAAGATCATTTAATTTACTGTTTTTCACATTGTTTTCCCTGGAGGATCCATAAGGGTGGTTCAGGAGCCACCCAATTGGACTAAGCCTGACCAGCGAATAGGTGTAAAGGCTCCTATATACATTTCCAACAGAAGGGTAGACTTTCAGTAATTTTGAAATTGAATTTTGAATATTAGCTCAGACCTACCTTCCACTCAAAATCTAAGTGAAATTGGCTCAAGCCCACACCAAGTCAAGAGATTGTTCATTTAAAATCTGTTACATATTTTTTAAAAATTCCCAGGGCCATCTCCATCTCTGGGCTCTTGAGTATCTGTGTGCTGACTTTGACCTCCATGTGACAGTAAGATTCATTGATTTACACAATTAAAAAAAACCCAAAAAAACCCCCCCAAACCCTGCAGAACCTAAGCTTTTATAACTTCAGTAGGTCTCCTCTCTCCTTTTTTCCTTGCCAGATTGTCCTAGGAACACAAACTCCTTTCATTACTTATGCTTACGTTTGGCTTCAGCCAACACACGAGCATTCTGTCAGAGCAGGTGAAGCAGAAAATTCCCCAGCATCAGTCACAGTTTATTTCTCAATAAAACAGAGAGTGAGCCTGCTTCCTAATTCTGTTACACTTTGTCACTTGAGCCACAAAACCACGCTAGTGCTTAGAGATGCACAGAATGTCACGTAAACACCTTCTTCAGTCTTTGTTTTAATTCCCTACCCCAGTGGGGATATAAACCTTCTCATGCTGAATGAAAACAGATTCCAGGTTTATTCACTCAGCTCTTTTGCTTTTACTTCTTTCTTCCTGACTAGCCCTTGTACTAGTGCTGGACACACACACACACACACACACACTTTTCTCCCTCAGCCTGAAAATAAAATTCCTCCCCCCACAATAACACATATAAATAGATTTCTGGAGTAGTCATCATCTCTGATTTGGCAAACTGATTCTAAATTGGTCTGGACAGGGTACAACTGGCACATCCTGCTACATTTATGTTTTTACAGCATACTACCATCTATAAAGAGCTTTCACATACTCAATTCTCTTGTTAACCCTAAAAATACTAGGTCCTTATCTATCACCAATAAACAAATTAAAAAATGAAGGTCAAGAAGATGGCCAGGGTCACAGAAGGAATTAAAGGTGTGTGATGTGTTAATTGTATATAACTGGGCTAAGAGATGCTCAGATAACAGGAAAAACATTATTTCTGGGCCTATCTGAGAGGGTGTTTCTCCACGGGAATTAGCCTTTGAATATGTCAACTGAGTGGACTTCCCTGGAAGCTCAGATGGTAAAGAATCAGTCTTCAGTGCAAGAGACCCCAGTTTGATCCCTGGGTTGGGAAGATCTCCTAGAGGAGGGAAAGGCTACCCACTCCAGTATTCTGGCCTGGAGAGCTCCATGGACAGAGGAGCCTGGCGGGCTACAGTCCACAAGGTCGCCAAGAGTTGGACATGATTGAATGATTAACGCTCACTTTCACTTTTGTCAGTTGAGTAAAGGAGATCATCCCCACCAAGCGCTGGGCATCATCCAGTCTATTGAGGGCCTGAATAGAACAAAACAATGGAGGAAAGGCAAATTCGTGCTCTCGGCTTGAACTGAGAGCCATCTTCTCCTGCCCTCAGGCATTGGAGCTCCTGACTCATGAGTTTATGGACTCTGACCAGAACCTACACCACCAGGTCTCAAGGTTTTCAGACTCACTGAATAACACCACTGTCCTTTCTGGATCTCCAGCTCACAGATGGTGGACAGCGGAATTTCTTGATCTCCAAAAACATGTAAGCCAATTGCTACATTAAACATTTTCTATCTCTATCTACCCTTTTGATTCTGTTCTCCAGAGAAACAGGGTGCATCTGCAGCTTTGACTCAGGCCTCTTGGCACCCACATACCAAGTTAATGATGATGATGGGATGACTTTAACATGGAGTATTCTTTAGGGACTAACTAAATATGCATTCTATTTTCTTTTTAGCCAATTTTTCATTTTCTCTCCTCTCTCCTTCTTCTCCCTTCTCTCTCTCTCTCTCTCTCTTTTTTTCTTCAAGTTTTAGCCATTTGAAGCATGGTGGGAGGGAAGAGGAAGAATAGGGGAAGACAAACCATCTGCTGAACCTCAATATTCTCAAATACCTGAGAACTAGGCAGGCTTCTTGGACCATTATTTTGAGACTTGCAAGTTGGGCTTTAATAGTACATCATGAATCCCATGAGAGACCTCAGCTACTAGTTCCCCATCAACCATCTGGTATTGGCAGACACAATGGCTTCTGTGGGCTATTTTATTACCAGCAGCTCTGAGTTCACTGGGAGTAGGCCCATTTCAAGGATTTCCCACAGTGCCTTGCACAATGCTAGGCAAAATAATTATTTGCTAAGCTGATGGAAATAAAAAATGAAGGATGGGGGACTGCCCTGGTGGTCCAGTGGTTAAGAATCCACCTTCCAGTGCAAGGGACATGTTGGTTCGATCTGTGTTCAGGGGACTAAGATCCCACATACTGCAGGGCAAGTAGACACATGGCACAACTATTAAGCCAGTGGACCTCAACTAAGACCTGATACAGCCAAGTAAATTGTATAAATAAATGAGCTTTTTATTTTTAATTGAAGGATGAGAATGAGTAATGTTTGTACTCTATAAGACTGGGAATGTGAGAATACATGGCAGTAAATATTAAACTAATACATGTGTTTTCATTTCTCACAAATTCTACCTAGACTATATACCTATTAAAAAAAAAAGGTAACATAAAGGCCTTAGGTAAAGGATAGTTATTATTTCAATGTTTTCTGCTTCAAAAGCAGCATAATAAGCTGGTGTATAAGAGATTATCATCTCTTTAGAATAATTAATACAGAAAAGTGAAATCCAATTTTTTATGTTTTAAATCAAACAGTTCTCTTTTGGAAGCATGTCTATGGAAGGTCTGATAAAAAAAAAAATGCATTGACCAAATTCAATGCTCTGCCCATGGATGGCTCTGATGCTCTCAAGTAGGCACTGTTTATGTGACATAAGGCACTTCTTTTCATTTTTTTCACATGAATAATTTTCACTTAAATAAAAATAATATGTGCTCACTCATTATCTTTTTTTAAAATCAAACTAGATAAAGAGTAGGGAGGAAAAAAATAAAAAACATTGCCTACTTCTCACCAGTCCACATTATTCCTAATGGAAGATTTTAGTAAGAGTTCAGAGAATTTTCCAATTTGGTTGTGATCCACACAGTTAAAGGCTTTGGCGTAGTCAATAAAGCAGAAGTAGATGTTTTTCTGGAACTCTCTTGCTTTTTCAATGATCCAACGGATGTCAGCAATTTGATTTCTGATTCCTCTGCCTTTTCGAAATCCAGCTTAAACATCTGGAAGTTCACAGTTCACATACTGTTGAAGCCTGGTTTGAAGAATTTTGAGCGCCAATTTGCTAGTGTGTGAGAGGAGCAGAATTGTGCAGGAGTATGAACATTCTTTGGCATTGCCTTTCTTTGGGATTGTAATGGAAACTGACCTTTTCCAGTCCTGTGCCCACTGCTGAGTTTTCCAAATTTGCTGGCATATTGAGTGCATCACTTTCACAGCATCATCTTTTAGGATTTGAAATCACTCAACTGGAATTACATCACCTCCACTAGCTTTGTTCATAGTGATGATTCTTTTTTTTTTTTTTTATTTTTATTTTTTAATTATTGTTTTAGCCATACATTGTTATGATATCACCATGGGTTTACATATGCTTCCCCTCCGGGTCCCCCCTCCCTCCTCCCTCCCCCCCGGGAAATCTCGCTGCACCAGTCCCGAGCATCGATCCTGGGCTGGCGATTGATTAGACACATGACAATTAACATGCTTCAATGCCCTTCTCCCATCTCATCCCACCCTTACCCTCATCCACAAAGTCCACAAGTCTATTCTATACATCTGCGTTCCTTTTGTTGTCTCCCATGTTGGGTTCTCATTACTGTCTTTCTAAATTCCATATATATGTGTTAATATACTGTATTGTTGTTTTTGCTTCTGGCTTACTTCACTCTGGATAATGGGCTCCAGTTTCGTCCATCTGAGTAGAATTGCTTCAAGCAATAAATGCTGGAGAGGATGTGGAGAAATGGGAACCCTCTTACACTGTTGCTGGGAATGCAAACTAGTACAGCCACTATGGAAAACAGTGTGGAGGTTCCTTAAAAAGCTGCAAATAGACCTGCCATATGACCCGGCAATCCCACTGCTGGGCATATACACCGAGGAAACCAGAATTGAAAGAGCCACGAGCACCCCAATGTTCATCGCTGCATTGTTTACAATAGCCAGGACATGGAAGCAACCTAGATGCCCATCAACTGACGAATGGATAAGAAAGCTGTGGTATATATACACAATGGAATATTACTCAGCATTAAAAAAAAATTCATAGTGATGATTCTTAAGGCCCACTTGACTTTGCATTCCAGGATGTCTGGCTCTAGGTGAGTGATCACACCATCTTGATTTTCTGGGTCATGAAGATCTTTTTTGTATAGTTCTTCTGTATATTGTTGCCACCTCTTAATACTTTCTTCTTCTGTTAGGTCCATACCATTTCTGTCCTTTACTGTGCCCATCTTTGCATGAAATGTTCCCTTGGTATCTCTAATTTTCTTGAAGATATCTCTAGTCTTTCCTTAAAGATATGAGAATACCTGACCACCTTACCTGCCGCCTGAGAAATCTGTATGCAGGTCAAGAAGCAACAGTTAGAATTGGACATGGAGCAACAGACTGGCTCCAAATAGGAAAAGGAATATGTTAAGGCTGTATATTGTCACCCTGCTTATTTTTTAACTTATATGCAGATTATATCATGCAAAATGCCAGGCTGGATGAAGCACAAGCTGGAATCATGATTTCCAAGAGAAATATCAATAACTTCAGATATGCAGATAACACCACCCTAATGGCAGACAGTGAAGAAGAACTAAAGAGCCTCTTGATGAAAGTGAAAGAGAAGAGTGAAAAAGTTGACTTAAAAGTCAACATTCAGACAACTAAGATCATGGCATCTGGTCCCATAACTTCATGGCAAATAGACAGGAAAACAGTGGAACAGTGAGAGACTTTCTTTTGGGGGGCTCCAAAATCACTGCAGATGGTGACTATAGCTGTGACATTAAAAGATGTTTGTTCCTTGGAAGAAAAACTATGACCAGCCTAGACAGCCTATTAAAAAGTAGAGACATTACTTTGCTGACAAAGGTCTGTCTAGTCAAGGCTATGGTTATTCCAGTAGTCATGTATGGAAGAGAGAGTTGGACTATAAGGAAAATTGAGCACCGAAGAATTGATACTTTTGAACTGTGGAGTTGGAGAAGACTCTTGAGAGTCCTTTGGCCTGCAGGAGATCCAACCAGTCCATTCTAAAGGAGATCAGTCCTAAATGTTCATTGGAAGGACTGATGTTGAAGCTGAAACTCCAATACTTTGGCCACCTGATGCAAAGAACTGACTCATTTGAAAAGACCCTGATGCTGGGAAAGATTGAGGGCAGGAGGAGAAGGGTACGGCAGAGGATGAGATGGTTGGATGTCATCACCGACTCGATGGACATGAGTTTGAGTAAGCTCTGGGAGTTGGTGATGGACAGGGAGGCCTGGTGTGCTGCAGTTTATGGGGTCGCAAAGAGTTGGACATGACTGAGCAACTAAACTGAACTCAGAGAATTTTGTAGAGTTGTTTTCTTTTCTCAGAGTTGATTCTGAGAGCAAGGAAGTTGGCTCAAGTGCCCATAGCATGCCACCTGCCTCATCAGAAATCCTTTTCTTTCCTAGTTCTGCTTTTGGAGGTTAATGGTTTTCATTTGTTCTTGTTTCCTTATTTGGTTGCTGCTTGTGAAGAAGTTTTTTCTTTTCTTTTGTTCGTTCTCCATTTAAAAACTATTTTTGCTCATTTTATTAGTGTGGGGGAAGGCCATTTTATGTCAATGTGTCACTCAGCTGGTAACCTCAAAACTCTTGTTTGGTTTATAAAGCTAAAATATGAGCTAGATTAAGATTCCTTCAGAATTTGTACTTGTATTTTGCCTCTTCAGAGTCTGAGGTTGACACAGAAGGATTGGACAAGTAAAGGAAAAAGGTTACTTTTTGTTTTAGTCTAACTCAATGAACTGGAAGAATATAGAGCTAATCAAACCAATCTTTGAGCTCCATTGACAACTTAGAAAATAACTAGCTTTCAGAGTTCGACCTGTGCATGCAGTATACCCATGAATAGAGAGTGTCACATGTTACCTTCTAGAGACTATCATGAAGGTAGTAGACACTTTGAGGTGCAAGCATCCTATTTCCTGGAGAACTTGTCACCTCAGCTGCTGGGAGTCTTGTCATCAGGCATCTTCAGCTCTCAGCTCAGTCAGGTATTGTCTCCCCTGCAGCCACATCCAATGTTGGGTCTCAATAGGAGAATAAAGGCCTGGCCATTTGATCCAGTTGAAAACAACCCTGAATGGCCATTCCAGCTTCAGATTCTCATGGGGGCAGCAAAATCTGTCATTGATCCCTCTGTTCTGCCCACACTTACTACCTTCCACTCCCTATGCAAGTGTTGATCCCATAGGTACTCCCTAAAAAATATCCTGAATACTATTCCTCTCGGAATTTGCTTCCAGGGAAGGTAAGTGCTTTATCTAGAGAGTCAGGTTATTATTATCAGACTTGCCTTGGTCAAAGATTCAGATAATCCAGGGCTAGAAAATAAGCACCTGATCATGACTCAGGAACAGTTCAATCAGTGTGAATTTCAGGACTTGGGTGATTATAGAAAATAATACTGCTATCTTCCCAGATGTGAACCAGATTGCTTTCAATGGCTGCTAGTATCCAACTTCCAACAATGATGAAAACCATCTTGTGATGGTAACACACAAAAGACAGAAGCACCAAAGGGATATTGAGAAAATGAGTTAGGCCTGGATGCACCTATGCCTGAACCCTGTCCTACAGGTGGTTGTAGGTGCAGAGGATTCATCAGGATGGTGGTCTTCATTTTCTTAACAACAATCACCTCAGAAACAGCATAATGAGTCTGAGTTCTCTTACAGGATAATTGACTCTTAAAGAGTGAAAACATTAGCTTGATCATAAGTTGGTTTATGAAACAAACCTCTTAGTTTTCAGGACAATTCTTGTTGCCTTATTATATGAGTTAGACCCACGTAACGAAACAAGACAATGGGGATAGCTGGTATTTCAAGCAACTTGGTCATATATATCTGTATATGTTGGTCATAATTTTATTCCCTTTAGCTTGAAGCCATTGCAAATGAATGGTGATTATATTAGCCAGATAATGGATTGTTTTTAATAGTTTGTCTTTCATCCATTAAAATAAGCCAGTGATTACCAAAAAATGGCTCAAAGCTTAGAAGTGCAGTATGAGTGCATTAATTTCTGCTATAGTTTAGTGACACTGGAATAATTCAGGCTGTGTCATTTATATTCTCAATTGAACTGCACTTAAATGGAAATTTATTAATAAATTTTTATGTAAACAAATGAGGCATATAGATACAGGCTTGAGATCTTAGTCAACTTTTGGGTGTGTTTTACCATATTGTCTTTTTTTACTTTATTCTGTCCCATTTATTGTAAGAAAATGTATAACACAAATTGGAAATATGGGCCACTTAGTAATATTCATGTGACAAAATTCGGCTAACAAATGAGTATGATTTTTCTGGAGAAGCAGCTCAAAATTATGTATGTAACCCAACAAAGGACAAAAAAAGAGAACAACAGTAACAGGGATATAAAAATAATGATTTATTTTTGAGTGTGTGTTATATGTATGCTTATGCTTGTGCTCAGTTGTGTCCAACTCTTTGCAACACTATGCACTGTAGCCCATCAGGCTCCTCTGCCTATGGGATTCTCTAGGAAAGAATACTGGAGTGGATTGCTATGTCCTCCTCCAGGGGATCTTCCCCACTCAGGAACTGAATTCGTATCTCCTGGTTCTTCTCCATTATAGGTGGATTCTTTCTTTACTGCTGAGCCACTGGGAAAGCCCAAAACTACACTAGATAATGAAAAGAAAAAAGAAGGTATAACACAATTTCTAACATGGACGCTTTTGCACCATTGTATAGTATTGAGATTATAGTTTAGATTAATGAGTAAGAACATGATATAGGATTGAAATAATTAAAATAAAGGGAAAATAACTACTTATTGACTGACTATATAAAATTTTCCTTTTAATTATGTCACTCAATTGCTTAAAATCACTTGATAGCTTCTAACTGCCTATGGGGTAAATTTCCTAGGGAGTATCTAGGAGTTTAAGCCTCTCCTTAATGTAGGCTCCTTCTAATTTAGATTTATATCTCCCTCTGTGGCTCAGCTGGTAAAGAATCTGCCTGCAATGCAGGAGTCCTAGGTTTGACCTCTGGGATGGGAAGATCCCCTGGAGAAGGGAAAGGCTACCCACCCCAGTATTCTGGCCTGGAGAATTCCATGGACTGTATAATTTATGGGGTAGCAAAGAGTCAGACACAACTGAGCAACTGTCCCTTTCACTTTCCACAGACCCTTCTCTAGAGTCATACATGTCTCCTTGTCATTCCATCAAATTGCTCGGCATCATCTCTTCCCTCTGCCTTTGCCTTTCCTGTCTTCTCTTGGCAAGAAAGTCTTCTGAAATGTCCCAGCCAGAACACATTCTTCTTTCTTCTCCAAATCCACATCCTATGCTGGAAAGGGCAAAAGAAGCATCATCTTGTTACCTATTTTAGAATCCAACTGAGGAAGAAAATCGTCTCTCTCTCTTTTTTTTTTTTTGCCTAGAAACAATCTTTAAAAAATTACTGAGGAAAAAGGTGAGACTCTAAACTTATGTAAATAAACCCCAAAGCTAGAAATACTCTGACCAAGTATAAACAGGAAGAGAGAGAAGTGAGAAGGATGCTCATACCTGAGTGATGTAGTGGTGGTGGATGCAGAAGGGTGGTGACAGAAGAGAGAAAATAAATAGACATGCAACATGGTAGATTTACTTTGGACATTTTAGAAGCCAGAATATATGGTCTTCTCTGTTAGACGGTATATCTGTGATATTCTAATCTCTAAAGTCTTTAGTAGATTCTGCCACACACAAAAGGGCTATTGAGCATTTTTTCTGTCTTTCCTTTTGAAATAGAAAAAGTAGAAAGTCCACATCTGTTTAAATGTCATCAAGGAGGTGAGTGAAGAATCTTAAGATTTAGGGCAAAAAAAAAAAAAAAACCCAAAAAATACTCAGATGAGAGGGTAGTAGGAGCAAGAGATGGTGAGAGAGATATCTTTTTCTTAGAATGTATCAGAATCCTCAGGGACAGCATGGACTTTCTACAAGGTGTAAAAATGGGACTATTGCTCAGTCTTACTGTAAGGTGGCCAATCATCTCAGTTTGCTCAGCACTGAAGGCTTTCCAAGGATGGGCACCATCAGTGCTGAAAAGTCCCAGGCAAATTGGGATGGAGAGTTTGTTGTTGTTTAGTTGCTAAATTGTATCCAACTCTTTTGCCATTCCATAGACTGTAGCTCCCCAGGTTCTTGTATCCATGGAATTTCCCAGGCAACCATACTGGAGTGGATTGCTATCTCCTTCTCCAGGGTTATCTCCCTGATCTAGAAATCGAATCTGTTCCTCCTAATTGGCAGGCAGATTCTTTACCAATGAGCCACCAGGAAAGCCCAAGATGGGTTATCTTATCATGGTCATAAAGGACAGAAAGCCGCCAAGCTACAATCCTGTGTCACAGATGACACATGTACGGCACCTAACACAGAGTATCTTGAGTTGTTAGTTATCATTCTCTTTGTAAAATATGTGATGAAAAGACAATATAACATTTCTTTGTTTTGGTTCAAAAAACCCATACACCTGATCTGTAACCTAAATCTGCATTCCTCCCCTAATAATTACCTAAAAAGATTTTAACCTTAAAAATTACCCTGATAATTCATTCGATGCACTTTTTGTCGCTTTCCTTTTAGGGTCACCTTTGGGTAATTGATTCTCATCTGGTAGTGATTTTTGCCCCCTTTCCCCAAAAGACATTCTGTTAATGTCTGGAGAAATCCATGACTGTCACAACTCAGATGAGGAGGTGGCCACTGGAATTCAGTGAGTAGAGGTCAGGAAGCTGCTGAATACCTTGTGATGTACAATACAACTCCCCAACAACAATACCATCCCAACAAAGAATTTTCTGGGTAAAGAATAAAAAGTGTAAATGATTCTCAAGCTGAAAATCCTTGATTTAGATCCTAAATCTATTTTTTTTTTATCATAGTCTTGGCAAATGCTTAGCTGGGATATGAGGATTTGATATTTGAAAACCCTCAAAATCATTTGAGGGGAAAGTGAAACTGTGAAAGCTCGTTTTAAAAAGCACCCTTTCCATGCCAAACACAGAGCAATGGCAGGCAAAATAATTTTAAAACATCAAAAGAAGTGCCCGTAAACACAAGATAAAAATCTTTATGGACCAGAAATGGAATAGAACCACACAGCTGTAGCCTGGGCTTGCTGGGATCTGGCTCCGAAAGCAAACAAAGGCAGCCAGAGTTCAATTCTGCGGGGAAACAGGATCCCCAAAGCCCTGTGCTGGCAGAAGACCAGAGCCGGATTCAACTCTGAGAGCAGGGAAGCAGTGGTTGTTGCAACATTCCAGGAGTCAGAGAAAACCTCTTGCTGCACCTCTGACCTCGGCTTTTATAAGAGCTATATTGTCAGAATAGCCTAGATTATATTGTTGATGAGCAGCTCCCAAACCTATAGGTGTAAAGCCATGAAAGCTTATATCTGCTCAGCTACATGTGCGTCATAGGTTGATAAGGAGTCTGTGCATACTGCAGTTTGTCATTCTAGACATAGATTAACAAGAAAGCCACCACTTGCGTGTGTGCTGACATCCCGATGAAGTGAAAAAGGACTCTAGAAGTCTGGTATCAGTGAATCTATGCACTGGCCTGGTAGGGAAACACGCCGCTTCAGACCAAAAGTTACTGGCTAACTAATGATGACTGTTGGCTTTCCTTGTGCCTCAGATGGTAAAGAGTCTGCTTGCAATGTGGGAAACCCAGGTTGGTTCCCTGGGTTGAGAAGATCCCCTGCAGAAGGAACTAGCAACCCACTCCAGTATTCTTGCCTGGAAAATTCAATGGACAGAGGAGCCTAGTGAGCTATGGTTCATAGGATCACAAAGAGTCAGACAAGACTGAGCGACTAACACAACAATGATGATGTTAGTTACCAAGCCTGAAGAAATATAGTTCTATCATGTGCTGGAAAGAGGATCAGCTACACTATTGACCACCACAAGCTCTTTATCTACATTCTAAAAAGCAGCATAAAAAGCCAAGAACCCAGTTGCCAGCCAAGTTGCTTGCTTGTTCGTTGACCACATCTCCAATAACTCCTGTTTCATAATAGGTTAGAAACAGCTATCAGATGAGTTCTGGGCATAAGGAGAGGGCTGTTGATGAGGCCAGGAAGAAGCCAACTATGTTCCACTTATACAGGTAGTCAAGAGTGAAAAGAGAGAAAGAAAATACCACTCCCTCACTTAAGATAAGCCCTCACTTAATCTCAATCTCAAAGCACATATCAATGTTTGCAGTTTTCCTTCTTTTGGACAGATGGTAGGATTTCACAACCTTGCTCTTTTATAGTTAGGGCTGGCCTTTGAGGAGAAGGCATGTGTTTCAATTCTGGATTGAAGATCGAAGAGCTGGTGTATGATGTTCCTTTCTTTCCTCCACAGAAACAGGTATTTTGCAAATATCACAGGGTCTGATAGCCTAATATCTGAATGTGGATCTCTTCCTTGAGATGGACATATAGCTTAAGTGAGTTTTCTACCTGTATTGTTTTAATCCATTGAGATTTTGATGCTATAAAATTTTGATAAAGTTTGCAGCAAATTTATCTTCTCTTAATATAGTAGTTATTCAAGAAATATTTATCACATGCTTAGAAAATCTTACAGCTGGCAAGTGTTAAGCTGGATTTTAAGAGTGTAAAATGTAATTAATGAAACTCATGGTAGCAGACATTCTAAGAGTCTCTGAATAGCAGAGGTGGAGTGCCAGCACAATGCCAATGTGATAGAACAAACAAGGGTGTTTTGTTTGGGTGTGCAGGTAGAGATTAGCTGGAAAGAAAATTTCATGGGAGGAGAAATAAGACGTAAATTGCAACAGATAGGGAGGAATCAGTTAATACGGAACTTTTCTTTAGAGTTTGAAGAATTTGAATCTTGCCTTCTTGAGAAAAATTTAGGTTATTTTGGAGATGAGTGCCACATTGAGAATATTAGTTGTTTTTAATGGAGATTACTCTCATAATCATATTTAGGATGGTTTTGAAAGTGGAGAAGTAGGCAAAGAAATTATTATAATAAACTAAATGTGAAATAAAGATCATAGTTTTGATGTGGATATTTTATATTTCAAGTATATTTCAGGATAGTGGGAATGATATAAACTTGAGAGTGCCTGACAAAAGGGAATATTAAAATATGTTTTGATTAGTAGAAATGAGAAAGTTAGGAGGGGGGCAAGTTTAAGGAAACCAGTCAAAATCAGAGTCACACACCTGAAACATGAATAAAGCATTTGGATTGATGGAGAAGACAACAGATTGGACTGTAGGTTTTCAGGCTGGGAGAGCATTTCATAGTGATATGATATCCCAAATGCAGTTGCAATTCTATGGCTTGTATGGGAGGCTAGCCTTGAAGATGTAGGTTTGTTTTCAAACATTCCATATATTCCATTGGTGTGGTTCATATTCTCTAGACAGGTGAGCAATAGTTTTGGTGACTCACTTATGCAATACTCAGCAAAGGTAAGAGCAATGCCAAGTTTGTAATTATGCTGTTAGATTTATCACCGACAGGCTTTAGAGTTTTAGTATTTTTTTTAAAAAATGGCTACCATGCAGATAAAACAGAAAAAAGATTGCCAAAATATGGATTTTTACAATTTATACTTGTTTCTTTTTGCTCAGCTTTAAGGAGCTTAACTCTCAGCTATAGAATTGGCTTTAGGCTCATCCAAAGAACAAATAAGAACTTATTGTGTGAGACGATCTTTTTTTTATTAGCTCCTTTAAAGATTTTAGGTTATATATGTGCATTTTGCAGTCCAGTCACTGTAGTTGCTGCTTCTGAAAACTTTTGATCCCTTTTAATTTAAGACTAGATTTACTGTCATTATGAGCATCCAGAAATAGACTGTACTTAAGTGAATTTATATTTGAGTTCACAAATGTTGAAAAGATGAATATTTTCTTCTTGGATCATGCCATTTTATGATATTTGTTGCTTTGGTGAGAAGCTCAAAAGCACAGTGTTAGCTTTATATAAAATACATAATACAAAATGGTATAGTCTTTAAAGTGCTTCCTGCAAACTTGATAGCATAGAACTAATCAAGAAGCAAGCAACTAATCCGTGTGGATTTTGTTATGCTAACAAAGGAACTAGCATATATACAGGCAATATATGGCAATCAGTGTTAAAGTCTTTTTTAATTATGTTCATTATATTTTTATTGGATTAAAACATAAAGCAATTTCCACTTTAAGATTTCAGGTCTCTTGACAAATGCTGTATAATCTTATGTGTTAGTCACTCAGTCATGTCCAACTCTTTGTGACCTCTTGAACTATAGTCTTCCAGGTTCCTCTTTCCATGGGATTCTTCTGGGAAGGATACTGGAGTCCGTTGTCATTTCCTTCTCCAGATCTTCCCAACCCATGGATCAAACCCAGATCTCCTGCATTGCAGGCAAATTCTTTAACATCTGAGCCACCAGGGAAGTTTGCATTATCACATAGAAGCTAAATTAAATGTTGCCGACAATACCATGTTAGCTAAATTATTTAAAGTTAAATAATAAAGTGCCCATGATTGAAGGTATATTAATTTTGCTTTTGGGAAGAAAGGTATTTCTGACACAATTATTATAATTTAGTGAAGAAAAATCCTAAACTATAAAATCTAAAAAAGAAAAAAGTAAATCATGCACAATCCAAGTATTTAGGATTCCTAATTCAAACATTTTTCTGAGTTTTTACATGTTTTAAATTATACAACAGTTTCCCCAAATGTTTCTACCTGTTAATACTGTCCTTAAACAGTGAAAACTTCTTGAGAATTACATGTATTTTTCTCTTCAAATTTCAAAAAAATGTATATTTAGCCATCAGATGACTGAAATGCTGCTAGACCCAGATGGACCAGATTCTGCTCCTCCATATCCTTTAAAAATTATCCTATTTTCATATGGTCTGGGGATCTGCTAGGGGAGTGTTAAACTATTAAGAAACAAGTGCTTAAGCCATGTCTGAAAGCAGATGCTTGCAAAACTGATCGCTAATTTCTACTCCTATGTGGGAGAATTCTTTGAGTGTTACATAGGATGAGGGACAAGCCAGATGATCTCAAAACAACATCACTGGAACATTTTAACTCCATGAAACATTTATTTCCAAAGGAAGATTCTGAACACTGTGGAATTTGTTTTTCCTCCTTTGTGGGACAAAGAAAACACTTTCCTTTTTCTCCTTTGAAGTTTTAAAAAGCAACTAGAAAGAAGTCATGTGTTTTTCTAGTAGTACCATTTTTCTGATAGCTGAGACATTCCTAAGTTTCACACTACAGTACTACAAAAAGAACATTATTGATTTTATATTTCAGGTATGCTCAGGATTCAGGCTTCATGGTGGCCAAGGGAGGAACTTGGAAAATGTTATGCCAGCAAAAATTACTGTGAAAATCAAGAATCTTTCTGATAGCTTAATGAGGTTCTCCATTTTGAATCATAAAAGAAATATGGAATTTTGTTTCTCAAGATTGCTTTGGCTATACGAGGTATTTTGTATTTCCATACAAATTGTGAAATTATTTGTTCTAATTCTCTGGAAAAGACCTCTGGTAGCTTGATAGGAATTGCATTGAATCTATAGATTGCTTTGGGTAGTATACTCATTTTCACTATATTGATTCTTCCAATCCACGAACACGGTATATTTCTCCATCTATTTGTGTCCTCTTTGATTTATTTCATCAGTGTTTTATAGTTTTCTATATACAAGTCTTTGGTTTCTTTAGGTAGAAATACTCCTAAGTATTTTATTCTTTTTGTTTCGATGGTGAATGGAATTGTTTCCTTAATTTCTCTTTCTGTTTTCTCATTGTTAGTGTATAGGAATGCCAGGGATGAAACGGGATGGAAATATCAATCATATTTTCTGCTGTTAACCTAAACACCTAGATATTTAGATGCAGAAGAACTCTGGCTCCCGCTGGTTGTCATGGAGATTGGGTAGACACTGCCAGGATTCGAATCTTATAATGTAGAACAGCGATGATCACTTCTTAATCAGAATTTGTTGATTACATAGCACCTATATAGCACAGTTTAAAGTAGCTAAAATGATCAAATCATAACAACCCTCTGAAATACTCTTTTTTATTTTTTTAACTAATTAATTTATTTTAATTGGAGGCTAATTACTTTACAATATTGTAGTGGTTTTTGCCATACACTGACATGAATCAGCCATGGGTATACACGTGTCCCCCATCCTGAACCTCCCTCCCACTTCCCTCCCCAACCTATCCCTCAGGGTCGTCCCAGTGCACCGGCCCTGAGTGCCCTATCTCATGCTGGTTACTCTTATCCTTGCTTTAGAGAGAAGGCAGCTGCTTCTCATAGCAGTTAAGTGACTTGCTTAGGTTCTAAGGTCAGAAACCAGCCAGGCAGTATTTGAATTGGGCAAATCAGCTCCACAATCTTCACTTTTAACCAGCATGCATATGCCTCTCAGAAGAAACCTGCAATGTATTATACAGTCACAATGATTAGGGTTCCTACTACATCAAGGCTGCATATTGTGACTCTGTCTATTTAAATCATATGCAGAGTACGTCACGATAAAAGCTGGGCTGGATGACTCACAAGCTGGAATCAAGATTACCAGGAGAAATGTCAATAACCTCAGATGTGCAGATGATACCACTCTAATGGCAGAAAGTGAAGAGGATCTAAAGAGCCTCTTGATGAGGGTGAAAGAGGAGGTGAAGGAAAAGCTAGCTTAAAACTCAACATTCGAAAAACTAAGATCATGGCATCTGGTCCCATCATTTCATGGCAAATAGATGGGGAAAAGTAGAAATAGTGGCAGATTTTTTATCTTTGGGCTCCAAAATCAATGTGGATGGTGACTGAAGCCATAAAAGTAAAAGATGCTTGCTCCTTGGAAGAAAAGTTATGACAAGTCTAGACAGTGTATTAAAAGGCAGAGACATCACTTTGCCAACAAAGGTCCATATAAAAAAAGCTATAGTTTTTACAGTAGTCATGTACAAATGATTTCTTTGGGATTTGGACCCCAAAGAAGGCTGAACACTGAAGAACTGATGCTTTTGAATTGTGGTGCTGAAGAAGATTCTTGAGAGTCCATTGGACAGCAAGGAGATCAAACCAGTCAATCCTAAAGGAAATCAACTCCGAATATTCATTGGAAGGACTGATGCTGAAGCTCCAATACTTTTGTCACCCAGTGTGAAAAGCCAATTCACTGGAAAGACACTTATGCTGGGAAAGATTGAGGGCAGGAGGAGAAAGGGGTGACAGAGAATGAGATGGTTGGATGGCATCACTGACTCAGTTTGAGCAAACTCTGGGAGATAGTGAAGGACAGGGAAGCCTGGCACACTGCAGTTCATGGTATCACAAAGAGTTGGACGTGACTTAGCAAGTGAATAGCAACTGCTTCATTCATCACCTTTGAAAGTTAATATTTTTCCCCTTAGTTCCTGGGCTTCCCAGGTGGTGCTAGTGGAAAAATCCACCTGCCAATGCAAGACATGAAAGAGATGTGGATTCAACCCCTCTTTGGGGAATATCCCCTGCAGTAGAGAATGGCAATCCACTCCAGTGTTCTTGCCTGGAAAAATCCATCCCCTTAGTTTTGTGCAACATATGGAGAAAATTGCAGTCAAATAATATATAAAGTTTCTTCATTTTTAATCAGTGTAAAGAAGAGAATGATTGTCTTTTTTCCTGGTTAACAAAGACAACTGAGAATGTGACAAGCTGTAATGAGAATTCATCATTCTAGAATATTTACATAGAGAAGTATTGTCTGTATAGAGAAAAGTTGTTTTGAAGTAAGTGTTAAGTCTTGAAATGATAGAATGATCTAAGAGAAAATAAGAAATTATGAAGAAAGTCTATCATCGTGGTGCTAATCTTGACAATCATATCTGTTATTGTTTATATGCCAGTGGGAATGATTTCTGATGAGTTAACATAAATATTACCACACGTATATACTGTACAAGCGTATACACTGACACCCAATCACTTATGTAGCTAATGTAATATAACACTTTCTAATTTTATGGGAAAATTCTGTGACAGAAACTTTATTCTCATGAATATATTATGTTGAGTGTTTTGGTTCCAAGGACTTGGAATGATTCACAAACTGAATCTTTGTGGCTCTTGAAGCCTTACCAGAAAACAATATGATTTTTCAACTTCGCTGAATACGTCATGGTTTCAGCAATCATGCTATATATGAAGCCACTGGTTGAACTATTTCAAAAACAACTCTGGATTGAGAAATGACTTACTGGATTGAGAAATGACTTACTCAAATGAAGTCCAACTGCCACAAGTATCAGGTGAATGATGTCTAGATAATTCTGCAGCTACAACTCCAGCAAACCAAGGATGCCAAAGTGTATATAATATTGTTATACAAAGAAGATTCATTGTATTTTTTTTAAGAAGCAAAGTCCCTGTTCTCCTCAATCAAAGCAGTTTCTCAAAAGTAGCAGGAAGAAATCATTCTAGTTATCTTTGAAATTAAAGGAAGGAAAGGATAGGACCTGTATGTACCAACTTCTGAAAATTGTTTCCTGGGAGATCTGAAACATGTTTGTTCTAGAATATTGAAAATAAAATGTCTATAGATGAAAGAAATGTGATCCAGAAATACTTAGTGTGAAAACTGAAATCATAATTCGGAATAAGTGAGTGCACATTATCTACATTACTTAACAATAGAAGCAGAAGTGGGAAGGGGTGTTTGGTGTGATGGGGTAAAGGTGGGGACATTATTGTGATGCTGCAGGAACCTATTTTCTGCTTGTTTCTCAACTGCAAAGTTCTTCTGATGAAAAATTTCTCATTACAGCATCTTGAGATGACACAGAAGCTGTTGCGGAAGAAACTTAAAGCCCTAAAATTAGAGAAAGATGGAGGATTGAAGACCACACAAATTGAAGGAGAACAATTCTGTGGTTTTAAATATTTAGTGACAGGAATTTTGCAGAGAAAATGAGAAGCCACTCCCTGCCCACCCTCAAGAATAGAATTAATAAAATATGTTAGCAATATACACAACTGGAAAACTCATAAAACTTCAGAAACAGAAGAATCCAGCTCAGAGATCATTCGTCTAACAACATCAGAGAGCAATGCAATTTTAACTTACTAAAGGAGAAATTAGAAATCAGAACCCTATAACATATGATCAGAAGTTTGTGATATATAATTTTTTTTGCAAAACCTGCAGTAAAATCCATGTAGTTCTCTTTTAATTATGTGCTGTTCAGAGGCCAGACAATATTCAGATGGCACTCTTAGAAAGGATAATTGAAGAGAGTTTTATAAAGGGACTATTTACAAAGTGTGGTAAGGGCCAGGGGAGCCCACACTGCAGATTAAGCATCCTAGTGCCCCTACCAGCTGGACAGTTACCAGACCCATTGAGAAGGGCTGCTGGGGGAGGGTGACCACAGCAGGAGATGTGGCTCGCATGAGAAAAAATCAGCTGGTGTCAGTTCCAAGGTCCACAGGGAGGCAGACTAAGGAATAAATATCCAATGTGTATTTCTTCCTCTGATAGCTTAGCTGTGCTTCCCATTGCCAAGTAGAGTTCAGAAGGAAAGGGAATTTTGTTGATATACTAAGAAGTAAATAACTAATCAGGTCCTCTGCCCTAAAGGAAATTTACTTGGAAAGTACAATCTGTTCACTCTTGATATCTTTTTAAAAGTCAAATGTGACCAAAAATTCTGTTGAAGAGTAGAAATACAAGTACCACTGTCTTGACCAAAAAAAAAAAAAATCATCTTACTTTTGTAAAGACTATGTATTACTTTATGAGCATTTATCAAAGACACACAAAACTCCTGGAGAATTCAAAGTGTGATCTTTTAAATCAATCTTACCCTAGAAGTTGAGAGAGCATTTTATCAGTCACTTTAAGAAGGGAGAAATTTCAAACAATATGTAAAAAATTTCAAACAATATGTGAAATGATTTTTTCCTTTTTTTTTTTCTGTTCTGATTCTAGACTCATGTTAATAAAAGATGAGACAACTTGAGTCATGCATCTTTTTCAAGCTCATCACTTTCAGATGGTTCCTGACTTTTGGGTAGAGAAGTTTTATCATCTCCAGCCAGAGAAGCACACAGAATAGTTTCTATGTTATGTGCTGATGGTTATTCAGCAGCTTCAGGGAGTTCTCTATTTTCTTGCTTGGTTGAAATAGACTTGATAATCTTTCTACCTGACAACAGCAAAGGTCAGCACTTGCTTCCATGTCTTCAAAATACAACTGACACAATTTTAAGCCTTGCAGGCCTGAATACTTGCAGAAGATTGAGAAGTACAGTCTTTTTCCTGGAATTAATAATGTTTCACATCTTGTGTGCTCAGTTGCTCAGCTGTGTCTGACTCTTTGTGACCCCAAGGACTATAGCCCACCAGGCTTCTCTGTCCATGGGATTTTTCCAGGCAAGAATACTGGAGTGGGTTGCCATTTTCACATCTTAGCCTCCTATCTATCCCCTAAAGAAATCATTTCATGGGTCTTCTCAGGTGTGGTGCTATCACAGTAATATTCACTAGATTTAGCCTAATTTCCTTTTCATGCAGAATGTGTGTATAGTTATATAAAAATAATATCTACTATTACCTAGAAATAGCCTTGGTATCTGAATTGATGCCAAATCAGAGCAAGAAAGTAAAATATGGCCACAGGTTTACTTTAATTTTTTTTATTTTATTTATTTTTTAATTTATTTTTTCTTTACATTATCATGTTGGTTTTGCCATACATTGACATGAATCCGCCATGGGTATACATGTGTTCCCCTTCCAGAACCCCCCTCCCGCCTCCCTCCCGATTCCACCTCTCTATCTAGGATGGCGTCAGCCTGCAGCGGTTTGAAGTGGGGCTTCAGTTCCCCGCCACATACTGAAGTCAGGCCCCAGCAGCGCGGGTGCTGAAGCCTAAGCACTAGACCAGTGGCCAGTGACATGGTCCTTGGCCTTCAGCTTTATAGAAATAAATTCCCACAAAGACTAAAAGTAGTGACACAAAGTGTTTATTAGGAGGAAAAGTAGTCCGTATGTAGACACACTAACAGAATCAGAGTCTTGCCCTCATGGTAGTCTGAGTCACTTTTATGGGGCATTTCTTCCGGGTTTCCTTTGACCAGTCATCTTGCTTTGCCTGTTTTTGAGTCTATATTTGGTATATCTCAGGCTTTTCCTATATATTGCACGCATCCTATAGCCAAGATGGATTCTGGCAAAGAGGCCCATGGATATATTGACATCACTTGTTTTTTGACCTCCAAAAACCTCTCTCTGCATGTCTAGCTGGGAACATCTCCTTGACTTTTAGATTGAGAAATATGTGGTCTCTATTTTTTATCTGGGCAGGGTTCAACTCCTCTCTTGCTCTTGCTATTTTGCAATATCTGTCCACGGGACAAACTCTAGCTGCTCAGCCTGGGGCTCATCTATCTCTTGCCTCAGTCTAACCTTAGCTTTAAAGAAATAACTGTGAATTATGTATTGATATATAGTTGTAATAGAAAATAATTATAATATTAAAAGCAGGGGGTTTTTTTGGGGGGGGGGCAGTTGTTTTTGTTTTTCTCCTAGGACCTGAGAAAAATTACCTGTAATCTGTCTCCTCTTTCTCTCTGCAGGTAAGTGAGGCTGTTAAAACATGGGTTAAGAGTGGAGCTCACAGCAATGCCTGAAATTTGTGATTCCAAGCCAAGCATGTGACCTCTGTGGGGGATCAGGCTACAGTGATTTCTTCTGAACTCAGCAGCCAGTTTTCCTACACGGTAACTTAGAAAACACGCAATCTGAAGAACACAGCATAGGTTTCTTTCATAAGATTTAATGGAGGCTTAATTTATTTGGACAGGCAGTGTAACTAGAAGAGAAAACACCAAGGTTGGAGCAAGGCATGCCCATGTGGAAGCTGCCTCCTCTGCAGGTTAAAAATATATGTGATGTTGTGAAGTGCAGGCAGCTTGTAAGTGATGAGGAGAGTATGCTCATTAGTAAATCGATTCCTAGAGTCTTTGTAAAGCATTTATGAGAGCCATTAAAGCCTTCAGGTTTTTTTTTTATATGACACAATACAGTTTTCGTCCTTACTCAAGGTCTCATGATTAATGGGAGAAGGCAATGGCACCCCACTCCAGTATTCTTGCCCAGAGAATCCCAGGGATGGGGGAGCCTGGTGGGCTGCCGTCTATGGGGTCGCACAGAGTCAGGCACAATGGAGGTGACGCAGCAGCAGCAGCACAATTAATGAGTAATGGTGGTGGTGGTGATTAGTCACTGAGTCATGTCCAGCTCTTTTGCGACCCCCTGGACTGCAGTCTTCCAGGCTTCTCTGTCCATGGGATTTCCCAGGTAAGAATATTGGAGCGGGTTGCCATTTCCAGCTCCAGGGATCTTCCCGACCCAGGAATTGAAACCATGTCTCATGCATTGCAGGCAGATTCTTTACCAACTGATTCATAAGCGAAGCTATAAATGAATAATACCAGAGATCATATCTCCTAACCCTGTTTCAGTGACCCTTCTATTAGCTTCAGTACCAGTTCTCTAGGAATTTGATTTGTGGGCAAGTCCAGGAGAGAATTGGAGAATTTGGAGGAGAGTTTTGTTTATTTGGTATCTCTCACCTTCAGCTGTCTGGTCTGATAAGCCAATAAAAAGGCATATTTTCTCTCTTCCCCCAGAAGCATGACATCTGATTATTCCTCTGGCTTTCATAATGACATGATGTGCTTAAGAGGTAGAATTGAAAATGGAAATTATTCAGTGTGTCATGTGGTGAAAGAGAAGTAAATGACACAAGTTAAATGGTCAGCAAATTCAGATAACTTTTTGTGAACTTGGGATGTTGATAATTTAAAATTTAAGTAGAGAATCAGCAAATATATTTGTTGTTGTCTTTTAGTATTATTCCACACATTTAGTCTTGGGGCAACTGTATTTGCTCTCTCTCCTTCTCTCTTTCTTTCCTTCTTGGCATAACAAATGCTTTAATTCTTAATTGTAATAGAAAGATTCAACCTTATATTTACCTTTAATAATAATTTTAATGAAAAACATTTTTAACATGTCACATTGTGTCTTAATTTAGTACATTGCATTGGAAACATATTTTGATGCAGCATTTCTTATTCTAAAAACCCTGCAGCTTACCAAAGAGAATATATGGGTATTCAACATCCTCTGCTCTTAATAAGAAGCCAGGAAAACCAACACAAATACTATTATAGTGATAACTATGACAGACTTTGTATTGATTGAAGTATTGGCTTGTTATAAATGGAATATCTTTTAGCCTGTCTAGTTCACCTTATCTGGCTGAAACATATTGATATACTTTTCTTTAGAATTTGTTTCAGCTTGCTCGCCTTCTCCCTCTATCCTTGGCACATACTTCAGATTACTTATAAAGCATTGTATTAAGAAAACATCATTATTTAAAAAAAAACAACTTTTAAATAAGGTATAGCTCAACAGAGTAGAGTAGACCATTTTATGAATTGTTATAACTGTGTAACCACCACCCACATCAAGATACAGAAATATCCCTAGTTCCAGAAAGCTTCCTTGAGCCTCTTCACAGTCTCATTCCCAGAAGATAACTATTCTCTGACTTCTGCCATCATAAAATTGTTTTGCCTGCATTTGAATTTTCTACAAATGGAATCATATAATCTTATTCTTCTGTGTCTGATATTATTTGCTTAGTATTATGTCTGTTAGATGATTTTTAAGAATTAAAAGCAGAGACATCACTTTGCGGACACAGATATGTATAGTCAAAGCTATGATTTTTCCAGTAGTCATGTACAGATGTGAGATTTGGACAATAAAGAAAGCTGGGTGCTGAAGAACTGATGCTTTCAAATTGTGGTGCTGGAGAAGACTCTTGAGATTCCCTTAGACTTCAAGGAGATCAAACCGACCAATCCTAAAGGAAATCAACCCTGAATATTCACTGGAAGGGCTGATGCTGAAGCTCCAATACTTTGGCCACCTGGTGGGAAGAGTTGACTCATTGCGAAAGACCCTGATGCTGGGAAAGATTGAAGACAAAAGGAGAAGGGGGCGGAAGAGGATGAGATGTTTAGATAGCATCACTGACTCAATAGACAGGAATTTGAGCAAACTCCAGAAGATAGTGAAGGACAAGAGAACCTGGCATGCTGTAGTCCATGGGATCACAAAGAGTTGGATGCACTAAAGCTATTTAGTACGCATGCAAGCTTTAATACACTAACCTTTCTGAAAGGGTCAAATGTGAGTCACAAAACCACTACAAAAAGATTGCTCACTTAGCTGTGAGATCAAGTTGATAGTAACTTCACTTTGTAATGGTTAATATAAAGGAAACCTGCTTCAGACCTTCACATTCACCTACCGACCCCTGCCTCACACCCATATTACAGAATGCATGCGTGTGTGTGCCCAGTCACTCAGTCAGGTCTGACTCTTGCACCCCATGACCTGTAGCCCACCAAGTTCCTCTGTCCATGGGATTCTACAGGAAAGAATACTGGAGCTGGTTGCCATGCCCTCCTCCAGGGTATCTTCCCAACCCAGGGACTGAACCCATCTCTTATGTCTCATGAGTTGGTAAGTGGGTTTTTTTTTTTACCATTAGCACCACCTGGGAAGCCCCACATTACAAAATAATTACACCTAATTGAGTACTAGTTAGGACTTCCCTGGTGCCTCAGATGGTAAAGCATCTGCTTATAATGCAGGAGACCCGAGTTCAATCCTTGGGTTGGGAAGATCTCCTGGAGAAGGAAGTGGCAACCCACTCCAGTATTCTTGCCTGGAAAATCCCATGGACAGAGAATCCTGGTAGGCTACAGTCCATGGGGTCGCAAAGAGTCGGACATGACTGAGCAACTTAACTAAGTACCAGTTACATCAAAATTCTGGAAAGACCACTTAAGGCTTCAGCTTGACACAGGCTGAATCACTACAAGTTCTCAATTAGCTCAAAATTATTTTGATCATTAAGTTAAACAGTAAAAATTTAAACTGAGCTTATGTGATGGAGATGGTTAATATTATGTGTTAACTTGACTGAGCTACAGGGGTGCTCAGATATCTGGTCAAACATTCTGGGCATGTATGAGGATGATCATGAAGAAGATTAATGTTTGAATTGGTAGACTGAATAGAGCATATTAACCTCTCTAATGTGGACCTTCTTCAATCAGTTAAAGGCCTACATAGAACAAAAAGGCTGACCCGCCTGGGAGTTAAGAGAATGCCTTCTTCTTGGCAACTGGAGCTGTGTCATTTCTCACCTTTCTGGACTCAAACTGAAATACCAACCCTTCTTGGGTCTCAGGCCGGCTGGTTCTCTGGGCTGGAACCACCCCACCAGCTGTCTTGAGTCTCCATTTTGCCTGTTTGCAGACCTTGGGACTTCATATACTTCCACAATCTATGAGCCAATTCCTTATAATAAATCAGTCACCCTCTGTCTCTCTCCATACACACACTTTCTGGTGGTTCTGTTTCTCTGGGTAAACCTGACTAATACAATTTTGCTACTAAGAATTCGGTTCTAGGACAGAATTTTAGGTTTGAGGTTTCTAAATTGAGGCTGGGGTTCCTGACATTGGCTCTCTAATCTGATTGGATTTAAAGACACCACTGGTTTTCTAGTAGTAAAAAGAGCTCTGAGATTCCATGGTGAAATATGGAAATGGAGATACACAAAACACTGCCATTGGATACTCCCAATCAACCACTTAGGAGAAGCAAAGGATCTGGGTGGCTGTATATACAATATTTTCAAACATTTTTGGCAAACTAATAAATATAAGGCGATAGAGTGGTTGCTCCTAAAGTTGCTAGACAAAATGAGAGAAGAAAAGGATGAGCTCAGGGATTTGACTTCTCAATTAAAGCACAACAGAAACAATCTTAAGACTTTTATGTGTGCCTTGAAGGAGATCCTTAATTCCTAGGTTTAGGATTGAAATGATTGAAAATGAAATCCAGAATCTCAGCATGACTGGTTGAATCACAACACAAGTTGAATTCTTAACCTTATAGTGTGTCTACTGTCAAAGTGTGGACACTGATTAGAAAGAAACAGTATCCTAAATTTAAACTGAAGACATATGGGAAGACTGGTGAGGTTGAAACATTGAGTCCCCAAATTCTGATGAGTCTTCTTTGTCAGAAAAAGCCACCACCATCCCGCCCCGAGGGAGTTAACTCTGTATTTTCTGCAAAACCTATAAAGGTCTCCCTCTCCTGAGGCAGTTGCCATGTAAGGTGCAATGCCACATCTCTTAGCGACCCATCTCTACCATCCTTCTTTGCGTCCATGAGCTTCTCTGGAGAACTCTGACTAACAGAGTAGTTGAAATTATTTGGAAGACTATATGCAATTACTTTTCCTTAGATTGGCTAATAATGCACAGTAAGCTGCAATATCAAAACAAGTGCCTGAACAATATTAGCAAAAAATTACCAAATTGGACTATAGAAGAAATTACTTCTCTAAAGAAAAACACAAATTATATTGGAAATTCCCTACCATTCCAGGGAGTAGGACTTGACGCTTTTATTTCAGGGGACAAGTTTGATCCCTGGTCTGGGAAATAAGATTCCACAAGCTACGTAGCATGCCCAAAGGGAAAAAAATAAAAATAAAAAGGCTTCCCAGGTAGCACTAGTGGTAAAGAACCCATCTGCCAGCTCAGGAGACATAAGAGAGATGGGTTTGATCCCTGGGTCAGGAAGATCCCCTGGAGGAGGGTATGGCAACCCAGTCCAGTATTCCTGCCTGGAGAACCTGTGGACAGAGGAGCCTGGTGGGCTACAGTCCATAGGGTTGCAAAGAGTCAGACATGACTGAAGCAACTTAGCACAGCACAGAACAGAGCAAATTAGAAAGACATAATGGATCAAAATTAAAACATGTATTGTGTTCTTTTAGGAAGCATCTTTTATGAGGAGCTGAAATACACTTGTACCTAGTCAGGCTTTAGGTGAGATGAACTGAAATTCACTTGAATGGAGTAATGATTTGCATTGAAAAGCAAGGGTTGTATGTAATGAAAAGAAGAACGATTACTACTTTCCAAAGGATAAATTTCCACATTTGGAAGAGCCTTAGAAAAATTAAACTTAAAAAAGATTCATAGTAGAGGGGAGATAGATGTTGGTATTGAATTGGAAAGTGTCAATAAACTTAATGAACATTATTTTTCTATGAAAAGGTTTACTCTCTGAAAACAATGTTAAAAAGCACTACATTTAACTAATTAGAAAGGGAGCCTAGTTTGATTTAGGAAAAAAAAATCTTAATTATAGAGCTTTTGGAAGTAGACATTTTTCAAGGTAAAATTTTAAATCAGAGGTGGAATTAATATTAAACAGCAATTGGTAATACATAGAACCAAGGACTCAGGATGAATGCTAGCTATAACTGGGGCAGAGTTCCATGGAACGCTTGCTCTGCTGGATAATGATTCTGATTTAGGAAAATATCTGGAAAGCCCTGGAGAAGAAACAATATTGGAAAGGGGCAAAGGTGAACATGGGGGCTCCAGGCAACCAGAATGAAAGGACATAAATATTTTAGCTAGCGTTTTGGCCTTATCTGGGGTTAGTGGCTGAATGTCAGCTCTACCTTAACTTCATTGTTTACATAATCCTAACTGGCATTTTCCCTTTTCATTAGATAAGGAGGAATCTCTAAAATTGAAACACTAGTTTGTTTTTGAACACCAAATTCTTTGAAGGAGTTTATTTACTTAGGTTGACTAAAAAATCTATGTGTATTCTTCTTCTTCTTTTTTTTTAATGTGTATTCTTTTTAAGCTTATTGGTCTCGTTTTTTCTATGTAATATTAATATAGAGGAGAATCAATATAGAAACTTTAGTGTCTCTGTTAGAAGATGTTGTATTGTAACTAATGTTGTATTTATTTGATCATTTATTCAAGGATGCATTTTTTCCTGCAGCTATTCACATAGTCAAAATCTTTTGAGATAAGCATGACTATCTCTTCAGCGTTGTTATTGCTGCTGTTATTTTAGAATATTTAGTAGTCTATGTTTCCTAATCTCTTTTATATATAGAATATTTGGTTATTAGACTAGTATTTGTTCCACCTGGAAAATGTATGGAAAGCATAGAAAATTTTTGAGTATATAATAAATACCATTGCAAACACTTGATAATACTACTTGGTAAACTTTGAAATGTTTTTAGAAATAATATTGTAATTTAAATTGAATATAAGATTGTAACAGCATTTTGGCATGGGCATTTCATATGATGTCAAAAACAGCCAAACCATTATTTTAGCATCATATAATATTTCATAGTATAAATACTTTATCATTTACCTAACCACTCCTTTCATGTTGGACATATAAGTTATTATAAACAATACTATGGTGAGTATATTTATGCATACATATGTGCATGCATTTGTGAATATTTACATTCATTTAGGAATCATTTAAGAATCTTGAAACATATTACAAAATTAATTTCTAGAAAAGTTGTGTAGAGTCCTATTAGCTCTGATTCTTATCTTACTATAACCTCTCCAACTATTGCATATTAATACCAATAAAATTAAAAAATAACCTTTGGTTTTTTGTTGTATGATGATGATTAACCCTAATTTGTTTATTTTAAAAAGATGATTTTTAACGTAGCCTTTTAATTCTTTTATTTTACCATTTTTGCTTTCATTCTTACCATTTTTCAAAGCAGCTCATTTCCTTGTTCTTCCTTTGTATTCAGTACAATGAGTGATTTTTAAATTTTCCTCAATAAACCTAAGCTCTTTCTCAGGAAGACTATTTTGCAATCTTTGTATTAGCTCTCTACTCCTTCATGCCCAGAATATTAAGAGACTGAATAAATGAGTAGGTTACAAATCATCAACCAAGTAATAAGATGTTTCATATTATGGTCTACTTTTTATAGTGTAAAATTCTTCCAGGTTTCCAAGTCTTGAAACAATAAGGGAAAAAATGGGCTTCACTTTAACTTCAGCTGGTTTTCATGGAATATTTTAAGAGAAAATAAAATACAGTATTTATTTACTACTGCATTTGAAGATTTATGCACAATATCATTAGAAGAAAAAAGAATGAAAGCAGACTCACAAAGACTACAAAGTATCATGAGAAAAATATTTGCATTCCAAAATATCTGGAGTACACTTGAGAAAATATTACATCTTCTATGTAGTGTTTATGCTCTTTTTAACACATTACTTCAGAATACTTTGGTTTAAACTGGAATGCAACTGGGTGCTTTTCTTTCTCCTCTTGAGGAAAAAATAGAAACCAAAAAAAAAAAAAAAAAAGAAATTACACCATCTCTGATTTCTACCTTGTGCTTTAAATCTTATTTTTCTCTCAATAATGACTGTTTGCCTTCCTTTCCTTCAGCCATATATAAATTGAAATAATGCTTTTTGTATTGGAATTTCCCATTCAACAGTGGAGTTTCTGTCTCATTTGACATTTTGATACATAGATTTCATTATGACATGAAAAGATACTAGTTAATTTTCTTGCAAGTTGCTGCTCTTTGAAACTTATGTTTATTAAATGATAATTTTTGAAAAACAGTTATAATAACAATATATAGTGAACATATATCAAACATTTATATCATAAATTAATAAAGGAAGTAGCGGGATGACAAAGTTGGTTCAAAAGAACACATAAGAGACTAAAGTATATAGCCAGTCAAAGAAAAATAGCTGAAATGAGTCATCTATTGCAGATTCCAAACTATTTAATGTTCTACAAGACAACACAATCATAACCTCTTTTTTCCCCCCTGGATGGAAAGCATCTGCATCTCTACAATTGTTCACATTTATTTGCAACTTATCCATTTTCTATAAGTTAAAATTCAACTTTGCAAAATCTGAGCTTTGTCCCCACAGCTGATTTGTGAAGTGCTTTAGGATATAACTGACTTAAGTAGTTTATAGAGTCTTCCCTAGTTTTCAGTGGTAAAGACTTTGCCTTCCAATGCACAGGGTGTGGATTTGATCCCACATGCCCTTATGGCCAAAAAAACAAAACATAAAAAACAGAAGCAGTGTTGTAACAAGTTCAATAAAGACTTTTAAAAATCTGTACAGTGCTGTGCTAAGTTGCTTCAGTTGTGTCTGACTCTTTGTGACCCCATGAACTGTATGTAGCTTGCCAGGCTCTTCTGTCCATGGAATTCTCCAGACAAGAATCCTGGAGTGGGTTGCCATCCTTCCCCCAGGGGATCTTCCTGCCACAGGGATCAAATCCGCATTTCTAATGTCTTTATCACCAGGGAAGCCCTTTTAAAAAATGATATATCAAAAAATTCTTTAAAAAAAAAGTAGTTTGTAACCTTATACAAGTCTGTTATTGAAGGTCTGTTTATATTTTGTCTTTCTCTTGTTTTTTTCCTCCTCCTATTTGCAACAAAGAATTATCTCATAGTTCTTTTATGCTAAATATTCCATATCTGTGATCCCTTCATCTATGTGAATTAGAATAGAAAAAGTAGCCCCCAAAAATTGACATTTATTTTATGACTCCCTACTTACAGCAATGCCTGTGAGCACTAATTTTAAAAGGTTTTTCTTTTTTTTTTTTTGTATCCAAAACGTGTTTATTGGGATGGTTTCCCGTTCATCTTGATACAGGGTACTTTTAGTGCTGCTTCCATCTAAAAGAGCATCCTTCTGTAAGCCTTGCCTTTCCTCCTGTAGGCTGGCAGAGGACAGTAGAGCAGCCAACACACAAAACTACTGTTTGTGCATGGCTAAAGACGGTGGTGATTTTATAGCATCCTGGGCATTTTACATCCATGAAATAGGAATTGGGGCTCTGCACCAGGCGCTTCTTCTTGTGTTTCCTCTTCTCCTCTTCTGGAGAGGGATGAAGAAGATCCTTTGCGAGAGGCATGTTCTCGTGAGGAGGCCGTCACCACAGGAAAAGCTAAAAGGTTTTTCTTAAGTTTCTCTTGATGTCCTAGTATTGATGAGAATAACAAATATAAATCTTAAGTTTCTTATTAAGAAAAAAATGACAATCGTATCAAAATCATGAAAGCAATATTAGAAAGAACAAAATGTGTCAAAATGACTCACTTATACAGGTGATAAACTCTGCAGTAAAGTTCATCCCTGCTGATAACCATCCATGGTGGAAATAAATCCTATTTGAGCTTGTTAAACTGGATCATAACCTGGCCAGGAAAGTAATTTCAGTCTATAGACCATGCCCTCTGAGTTTCATTTCAAGAAAAAGGTAACTGTTTGGGAAAATTATGGGAGGTTTCCCCATTATTGAAGCAGACCAAAGGTAGGGAAAATCACATCTTGAAAGTCATATTATTGATATGCACATCATCCTTTAATTAAAAGTTCAGATCTACATTTTAGTAAAATATGCTCCTCACTTCAGATACCTATAAATAATTAAAACTTACTCCCTCCTGAGGCTTACACATCAGTGACACAAGAACATTAACAGGGAATCACCAAGGTGAAAATGGATCATGTGATTCAAAGGTGTTGGTGGAAACAACCATCCTTGTTGTCAGGACTAGGAGATCTGGGCTTATTTTATTAGGAAACATAAGGATGTCCTTATACGTCACAAATAAAGAACCTTTATGTGGTCTTCTGAAAGGTCATCAGTGCTATTAATTCTTCATTGTGTCAGAAAGAAAAAAACCAATTGAAATACAGCTGGTAATAATGAGAGAAAGGCCTTGGGGGAAACCTGGAATTAATTCCACCCTTTCTTACCTTGCTGCTAACACAAATAATCCTGCCATCTGTCTCATCTGAAGAAAGAATGGGTGCCTTGTAGCTACTCACCTATCAGTAAAGTGTTAAAACAGAGGCTTCATCGCTCAGCAGAAATTGTCAAAACAATTAAAGTACAGAAAGGGCAGTTTGGAGAAAGCTGACTTTTATGCTCCTCAGTTTGATATTCTGGTTTTATATTTAAATGCATATAGAAAATGATGCATTTAGCAAAAAGCTTTATCTTTTCTTTAAAAATTAATCGTGACTTTTAATTAAAATAAGATTTTCTTCTGAAAAAGCCTGAATAATTTTGTTTTTACAGCTCATTCTTATTAGGGTCACACATCTCCTACAAAGAGAAATGCAAAAATTTTCCACAAAAGGGCCCCCATTTAATTCCAATAAGTTATAGTAGAAATCTTCTTATTGTTTAGTTAATGATATTCTAAAGAAACTTGTATTGAATTAATGTTTTTTGTAGATTTATCATTATTCATAGGAACTTATTATAACTTACAATTTGAATATGTTCCACGATTTAATGGAGAATATCTAAATCAAGTAAAATGAGAGAATAGGGTTGTTGTAGAAATAAAAAATTAATTATGTCATTTTTTAAACACCTTTACACATGTATCATATAATTGCTTAAGCTTGTGCTCCTAGCAGAGACAAAGAACTGCCATTCTGCATAGCTGAATGGATTTATACTGCTAACTGGTGGAACATATAAATCTTTGAATTGTAAAATGTATTACCTGAATTATATTGAGTTGGGAAAACTTGAGTTTCAAAGTCTTGGTGAAAGAGGAATGGTTACTAATAGAATATCATTTTGACTTTTTGAATTACTAGAAGTTCTCTATAGCAAAGCAGAAAGATAGAGTCATTAGTTTCACAAATTTATTTCTTTTTTTCAGATACCCAATCCTTTAAGGTACATTTTCAGAACACTCTTAAACTGTTCTTTTTTTGGTCTATAGTTCATTTCTCCACCTCTACAATTTTTTTCTCCATCTTTCTTTTGGCATTTCAATATATCCAGCTTTTACAACGCACCAGTTAAAATACAGTGGTTCAGACAGTGAAGAATCTGCCTGCAAGGCACGAGACCTGGGTTCTATCCCTGGGTTGGGAAGATCCCCCGGAGAAGGAATTGGCAACTCACTCCAGTACTCTTGCCTGGAGAATTCCAAGGACAGAGGAGTCTGGCAGGCTACAGTTTGTGGGATCGCGCGACTGAAGGACTAACTTTCATTTTCAGTTAAAATATGGGCACCATCTTAAATTAGGCAGAAGAATACCAGGAGAAGAGTCCAAGTTACTGTATCCTGGCTAGCTTCTTGGCAACATTAGAGAAAGAATTCCATATACATTGGAGACATGAGACACATTAATGCCTTAATTTCCAACTACTTTGTTGAATTTAAAAGTATTAACTGGATTGTAAGTTTAAGAAACATCAAAACGTCAGCTGGGAATCTTCAAAGCCAAGTCATAATGTGCAAGCAAGGGTTATATAATGTGCAAAGGATATTCAGTGATTACTTATGCATATATAAGTATGCATATGAAGTATGATATGAAGTATTCATATAAGAAATATGCATATGAAGGTGATGACAGAGGATGAGATGGTTGGATGGCATCACTGACTGGATGGACATGAGTTTGAGCAAGCTCCAGGAGCTGGTGATGGACAGGGAAGCATGGCCTGCTGTAGTCCATGGGGTCGCAAAGAGTTGGAGGTGACTGAGGGATTGAACTGAGCTATGCATACATGTTTTTAATATCAGTCAGGCTAGCCAATATCATCACCTCTCGTAGCCTTTCTGTAACTTTGGAAGCCTAATTAAACTTTACTGTTACTTTAAATGTGTGTGTATGTGCACAGCACAGCACTTTACTCACATACTCTGCAGTGTCAACCACTTTAAACCTTGATAATTTCCTAAACTTGGTATCGAGTAATGGGGGTTATCTTTTTGCCTTTTCTTACTGTTTATGGGGTTGAGCACTTGGTCCTTGGAAGAAAAGTTATGACCAACCTAGACAGCATATTAAAAAGCAGAGACATCACTTTGCCAGCAAAGGTCCATCTAGTCAAAGCTATGGTTTCTCCATTAGTCATGTATGGATATGAGAGTTGGACTATAAAGAAAGCTGAGCACCAAAGAATTGATGCTTTTGAAATGTGGTGTTGGAGAAGACTCCTGAGAGTCCCTTGGACTGCAAAGAGCTCCAACCAGTCCATCTTAAAGGAAATCTGTCCTGAATATTCATTGGAAAGACTGATACTGAAGCTGAAACTCCAATACTTTGGCTACCTGATGCAAAGAACTGACTCATTGAAAAAGACCCTGATGCTGGGAAAGATTGAAGGCAGGAGGAGAAGGAAACAATGAGGATCAGTTGGTTGGATGGCATCACCAACTCAATGGACATGAGTTTGAGCAAGCTCTGGGAGTTGTTGATAGTCAGGGAAGCCTGGTGTGCTGCAGTGCATGGGGTTGCAAAGAGTCAGATGCAAGTGAGTGACTGAACTGAAATGGGGGTTATATGTATTAATTTGGTATTCTGATTGCAATTGATTTCAAATATCATGTTTTTCCATTTACAAATTCTTATTTTTGTAAATAATTTTAGAACCAGAAATCTGTCTTTGCTAGGGAAAGCTGAAGTTTCAGTGGACCATGAAACAACAAATCTTTAGAATCCAAAGTAGTTGGAAGAACATTCAAGATAAATGATTTTGTTTCATCTTAGTACTATATACCTGAGTTTCATGGAAGTACTATTTGTTTTTCCTTCTCTAAAATCAGCCTTGAATTCTTCTAACCATCCTCAGAGGTATTTTTTTTTTTTTTTGGCAGTAGAGGTAACACCTAGAAAACAGAACACTTGTGAGCCATATACTACTACCTCTGGAGAATGGGTCTTTCTTGTGCAAGAAAACTATTTTCCCAAATTTGGCTTATGTCTACAAATTATGATACTATATATTAGTCAGGTTTCTCCAGAGAGAGAAGTAATAGAATATATGTAAAATATTCATGATAAGGAACTGGCTTACATGATAATGGAGACTGAAAAGTTCCCTTATGTGCCATCTGCAAGCTAGAAACCTGGGAAATTCAGAGATGTAATTTGCAGTCTGAGACTGAACGCATAAGAACCAGGAGCATTGTGGTGTAAGTCTGAGTCCAAGGGCAGTAGAAGACATATCTCAGCTCAACAGTCAGGCAAAGAGAGAGAGAGAGAGAGAATTTTCCCTTCTTCAGCCTTTTCATTCCATCCAAGCTTCCAAATGGATTGGATGATGCCCATCCAATTTGGGATGGGCCATCTATTCTACTCAGTCAACTGATTCAAATGCTAATCTCTTCCAGAAACACCCTCACAGACACACTCAGAAATAATGTTTTACCAAATACCTGGTCATCATGTGCCCAGGCAAGTTGATATATAAAGATAACTTTGACGTACTGGTATTTCAAAAAGTCAGATTTCAGTGTTTTCAAATATGAAGTATTTCCTGCTCTATCATTTTATGACACTTTTCATTATTTCAAACATCTGGATTATGTCTAATTCAATCCTGTTTTCATAGCAATGAATATGTAATGAATTTCTCTTATGTGCATGCTTCTATTATGTACTTTTATTTAAGTTATTGTCTTCTGAAAAGCTAAATGTGATTTGAATTTGGTACATTTGGGAATGCTGGTAAGAAAGAAAAGTTGTACCTCAAGGTGGTTAACAGTACAGTTCCCCCAGAATATAAATATCTGAATTTGAATCTCAGCTCCACTCCTTCCTGAGTCCAGCAGAGTGTTACTGGATACAGCCACTGTCCTCTCCAGTCTTCAATAGCCTCATCTGCACAATAGAGATTAAAGTGGCACTTACTTCTTAAGATTAATATGAGGAATAAATAAATATATATTTAACACTGAGCATGTTGAGTGATGTTATCCAAAAATAGACTTCCTTACCAAGTATAATTTTTACAGACCTTTAATTTTTACCTACTTTAGCCATCCTCTGAATTATGTTAAGCTTTCATCAGCAGTGCTTTTTCATCAGGAGTGTTTATCAGAATTACCTAGAGATCTTTTCAACTTTTCCCCAAAAGACACATGCCTTAATGAATAACAATCACTAGAGAAGGGGATATAGACATGCCTGTTTTGACAAAGTTACACCACTTATTTTTACAGGCACCATTTAGGATGCAAGCTGAGTGAAAAAGGGCTTAAAATAAATGATATATTTTGTTGTTATACTATACACCTGAGTATCAAGGAAGTGTTATTTTTCATTCTCTAAAAATGAGTGTTTTGATTCTCCTAACCATCCCTAGAGAGATTTTTTTTTTTTTTTTGGCAGGATAGGTCTAGAAAATTGAACATTTGTAGGTCATTTAAAGTTAAATTCATTTATAGTTAATTTATAACTGAAACCTTAAAAAATACATTTACCATTTCCAAGTTGATGATAATACAATTAAGTACCTCTGATTTATTTAGGTATCATAACATGCACATTAAAATATATATAGTTGAACAGGCAATGGTCAGTAGTTCCCTACTATCTAATACAAATAGATATATTGATATATTTATTTCCTTTTAGGTTTGTAGAGAGAGAGAATACTGTGACTGCCAGAGCAATGAAGGGTTTTTGAAGTGGGTACATCTGAAGTCAAGGATATTCTCCAGTTAATATCTCTGATTCTAAATAACCAATAATTTAAGGTACATTTGCCTTATTCAATGCATCCCTTGAGGGTAAGCTCACTTCCTGTTGGAATCTGCCTTTACTCTGAAGTGCAGTTCGTACTTTAATGCAATTTCACTGGAGGATTTCAGAAATCCCTTGAAGCTATAGAAGGCAAAGGCCAGCAAATCCACATTCAATCTAACAAGTGAAATGAAATCATGCATCTTTTGCTTTAGAAGACATATTCCTTTTTATTTTTCATTTATTTTGAAGTATTTTTACCACTCAGGAAATCAGAAAATGTGACTTCTAGTGAGATAGTTCTGCATTTGGGAAGACATTCCCTCCCTAAATTTCCTAGGCCCAAATGACTCCTCTGAGCCAAGTGAGAGGGTATAGCTCAGGAAACTACATTCAATATCCTGTAATAAACTGTAAAAAGGAAAAAAAAAATAGGTTATATATATAATCAAGATGAGAAACCTAGAACTCAGAATGCATAAGTTCTCCAATTGGAACTTCTTATGTGGTGGAACCGAAGTCAGAACTCAGGAAGGAGTGACTATGCAGTACATCATACCCACAATGCCAAGTCTTTTTGGAAGGTACTCCTTTGACCAGTGTTTACCCAGCACATAACCATTTACTCATTTGCTGAATTAGAAAAAAATTTTTTTTCTGAGAAGTCTTTAGTGGAGAATGGTCTGGTTCCTTACAGAATTTTGAAGTATGGCTACATTGTGTCAAATCTTGATAAGAATCTGTTAGAAGAGATATCTTTGAAATTCTTTCCAAAGTTTAATATTATCCAGGAAATTCTTTTGCTGCTAAAATGCTCTTACCATTGTTTTCCTATTTAAGCTTCTGGCTTACTATTCTGTTGTCAGTAGACAGTTGCTAATTTTTCAATTCCAGTGTACATAATCTACAGTTTGGATGATGGCTTCAGTTGTCATTACCAGATAATATACTTTCTAGCCCCATATTTCATGCAGAAGTAAATCAGTCCTGGATAGAAAAAAAATGCTGTGTTATAATTTTCTACTAGTAATTTCTCTTAATTATGCAAATCATAATAATGGTTGAAAAGAATAATGGTACTTATTATAAAACTAGAATTATGATTGTTCAGCTAAATATTTTAAACGTCATAGCCAAAGTTGAAATACAGTCAGTTAGGCCATCTATTATTAGTTCAACACTTGAGGTCAAATTAAAATGGTCAAGATAAAAGGGAAATTATTATTGTAAAAGTTTATTATGATAGTTGAGGTCAAAGAGCATCAAGTCTAGATTTTTTACCCCTGTTATCTCTTATTGACTAAAGATGTTTATCTCTAGGTATCTTCTCTTCAATATAACACATTTGCATGGCAACCTAGATTTCTTTTTTTTTTTTTAAACTGAGCATAGTTTGATAAATATTTCAAAAAGACTAAGGTATTATTTTTTCAGGATTAGATTTAACTTTAATCTTTTTGACCATGTTTTGGACATGCCTTTTATAAAATCCCTCCCAGATAGCCCATTATGTTAAATTTTACTACAAAAATTAAGGTACACATCAGGAATATATCTACACCTGAGCACATTTTATGTGGTGTATAGGTTAATGTCTCTTAATTCCTATTTTTAGATTTACATCTACTTTCCTTGAAATATGTCCTTTTGGATGTATGTTCACTGTATGGCCTTTTGGGGTTAGAGAAAGGTCATTACTCTAATAAGAGTTTGTTGTATTGTTTGAGAATATTCAATTCTATGAAGAGAAGAAAATCAAACAATGGTGTAATGGACATATGAGAAATACCAAGTTTTGATAGTATGTAAGATACAAGCTTATGTGCTGTGCTTAGTTTCTCAATTGTGTCCAACTCTTTGTGACCCCGCGGACTGTAGCCCATCAGGCTCTTCTGGCCATAGGGATTCTCCGGGCAAGAATACTGAAGTGGGTTGCCATGACCTCCTCCAGGGGCATCTTCCCAACCCAGGGATAGAACCCAGGTCTCTTGCATTGCAGGCAGATTCTTTACTGTCTGAGCCACCAGCAAAGCCCAAGAATATTGGAGTGGGTAGCCTATCCCTTCTCCAGGGGATCTTCTCAACCCAGGAAGCAAACTAAGGTCTCCTGCACTGCAGGTGGATTCTTTAGCAGCTGAGCTGCCAGGGAAGCTCATGAGTTGTAGGCAAAAATGTAGTAAAAAGTATAGGCAAAAAAAGTAGTGTAGACAAAAAAGGTAGGCAAAAAAGTAGCTTATGAGTTGTAGGCAAAAATGTAGTAAATGATAAACATACATAATAAAGCTAGTAGCTTGTAAATTAAGAGCAGAATTGATGTGTAAAGTATAAAAAATAAGTCAATGATATGCAAAACATGCCAAAAAATAGAGTGAGTAGAGAATATGGCAGAATAAGCAATAAAGTGAACCAGAGATGGGAAGAGCAAATAGTGGTCCCATCACTTCTAGGTCTCACCTCTACATAAGCCACCCAGTATGTTGACAGTGATGACACCCAATATGTTCTATTCTGACTCCACAAGCACTCCACCAAGAAATGTAAATACAACCCAACGTGGCTCAGCAGACTATTCAGAAGTTCCCACTGTACCTTGTGTACTTGCCCCTGCAGCTTTGTAAGAGTGAGTGTGGATCACTGGCCTGGGGAACTTAATGTCTGTGGACGCTTTGCTCAAACCCCAGTTCTGGTGCTTATAACCACACCTACTGCAGGGGAAGTTAATACATCAGAGAAAGAAACAGGACAGAGAGCTTTGTGTAACTCCACATCAAGGAAGTGTGGACTTTTCACCATTTACCTGGCATCCTAAGTGTGCTACGCTATCCCATCTTTCTCATTTGTTTCTGGTTGTATGAGACAATTAATTTAAAACACTGTATCTATAAGCATTTTGGTTGTTTGGCCTCTGGGATAGCTTACCTGGTAGTGGACTTGGAAGCTATTATTTCTTCAGGGTAATTTCCTAAGTGGCATTGACTTTGATTACTATGCACTAGGAAAACCTACAAGCTCTGGGCAGAAGGGTCTAGAATGAGTTGGAAATTTAACCAAGTAAATCTTCAAGGTGTACGTATGATTTGATGGTAATGTAGCTTCTGTGTAAACCCTGCTCAAACATAAATGGAACCAGTATTTCTTGTTAGATCAATCAGTATGTCACCTCCAAGGAGGATCCAGGGGAAAATAAACTTAAAATCCAATGCTGAATAAATTATAGTTGTGCCTGGATGGGAGAGGAGTTTGGGGAGAATGTATACATGTATAAGTATGGTTGAGTTCCTTTGCTATTCACCTGAAACTATTACAACATCATTAACTGGCTATACTCCAATAAAGGATAAAAAGTTCTTAAAAAATGTAGTTGTGTAACTTGCTCTTTAACTATCATTTTGTTCATCTCATTATTATTTAAAATAGATCAAATATATGTACAATATGGGCTTCCCAGATGGAGTTAGTGGTAAGAACCTGCCTGCCAATGCAGGAGATGAAAGAGACTCAGGTTCCATCCCTGGGCCAGGAAGATGCCTGGAAGAGGGAAGGGCAACCCACTCCAGTATTCTTACCTTGAGAATTCCATGGACAGAGGAGCCTGGTGGGCTACAGTCCACAGGGTCTCAAAAAGTCAGACGTGACTGAAGCAACTTAGCATGAATATACAATATATTATTATTGACAATATTTCATAGTTATTACTGAGGGTTACTCTTTGAAAGATAATTTGAGTTATTTTAAGTGAGTCTATTTCCATAACTTAATTGTCAAATAATAAAAACAATGCAATATTTCCCACAGGTCCTTTTTTTTCTCTCAAGAGGCAGAAGAGTTGACTTCTATCTTGTTTGTGACTCCAACTAAAGAACACATTTTAACAGAGTTTTTATACAAAACTTGCTTATAGTCATAAGTCACATTAGTCCTTTGCATGACTTGGTGGCAAGCTTGGTTTTCTCTCTGGAACAAGATTTTTGCTTTTAATGTGTTCTTGGTCCTGAGAGACATACAAAGTAGAATAGGGAAACTATTTTGAATTCAAAATATTCGGTCTGAGATGAATGCCATTTTTTTTTAATCAGGTAGAAAGAAAGCAGAGATTATAAAGTAGTAGTTTTGGTCCATTATAATGCTGTTTTTATTTTATTTTAAATGCCTCTTGGCTCCAGGGGGATCCTGTACTTTATCATAGTTTCTAAGATTCCCCTACCACCTTACTACTTTGCATAATTTCTACTTGACTAGAGAAGACATCTCAGGCTGTCAGTACACAATTTGGGCATGTTTAATGCTCAGTGAGTACATTTGAGGAAAAAAATGGTGACAAATTACCTTTGGAACAAATTTCACCAGAAAGATGAAATTTGAAATGCCTTCAGCAAATTGTAGTGGAATTGTATCCTTATTTTCTTTATCTCTGTTGCTCTGAATTATCTTTATTGTTAAATCTACTTGTATAATGTAATGATTCACTATTATAAAATGCATTTTATTAATTTATTTACTCATCATCTATTGTTTTCTACTTTGAAGACATTTTTAAAATAATCAAAAATTTCATATTGAATATAACTTGCTCAAAAAACCAGTGAACCATTGTTATTTTTATGGAAACCCTTTGTCATCTCTGAAAGAAAGATCCAAGGGGAGGAAAAAAATCCTTCAAATTCTATGGTGAAACTTTGGCTTCTGGGGACAAATTTTTCCTACTGGGGACACTTTTTCCTATTCTTCCCACTAAATACAGTGAGAAGCCCTGAAAACTTATATATATATATATATATGAATTATATGAATATAACTTAAAACTTCAAACATAAACAGTTAAAGTTAAAAAATGTAAATTACATATAATTATACATTGTATATAATCTTATGTTGTTATATACATATAAATATCTAACATAAAGGTGTATATTTATATATATATAGTATACACATTTACGTTTATATATATGTAAAATAGACATAAGAATAATGAAGAGTAGAGCCATGGATGCAGTCTGGACTGGCTAGGCATCCTGGGACTCGAGGAATAACATTGAGTTGAGTTCCCTGGGTTTTCTTTCTTTACATATTCCAGTTCATCCTAAAGCAGATAAGTTCTGGGTGTTCACTGGAAGGACTGATGTTGAAGCTGAAACTCTAATACTCTGGCCACCTGATGCGAAGAGCTGACTCATTGGAAAAGACCCTGATGCTGGGAAAGCTTGAGGGCAGGAGGAGAAGGGGACGACAGAGGATGGGTTGGTTGGATGGCATCACCGACTCAATGGACATGAGTCTGGGTAAACTCGGGGAGTTGGTGATGGACAGGGGGGCCTGGTGTGCTGCAGTTCATGGGGTCGCAAAGAGTTGGACACGACTGAACAACTGAACTGAACTGAACTTACATAGTCCAGAAGCCAGTTACCTTCCCAACAGTATCTGTTTTCTTTAGCTAAAGGACCAGGAAAGGGACAGTTTAACAAGAGAGAAACTTCTAGAGATAACTCTAGAGGACGAAAATAGACCTGCAACCTAGTAAGAGACAGTGTCTAGTAGTGCACAAAGGGTCCAGGTTTCAGTAGAAAACCATTAATTGTACCGAGAACCTGCAAAATCTCAACTTAAGTGAAAAAAACCAATTGATGCCATTATCAAAATGACAAAAATGTTAGAATTATCTGACAGATATTTTAAAACAGACATTTAATTTGAGTATAAAAGAATTGAAAATAGGCACATTAAGACACATTTAATATAATTCAACATTAGAGAAATGGAAACTAAAACCACAATGGGCTATCACTACACACATAACCACAATTGGCAAAATAAAATAAAATTATGACAATGGAAAATGCTGGTGAGTACAGAAAAGCTGAATCATTCATAGCTTGAAGATGGGAATGTAATATGGTACAGCCATATTGGAAAGATGGCATTTTCTTAAAAAAACCCCAACAAACATATCACCCAGTAATTGCCCTTTCTGGGCTTTTATTCCAGAGAAATAAAAACTTATGTCCACAGAAAATCCTGTACAAAAATATTCAAAGTGATTTTATTTATAATAGCTAGAAACTAGAAAAAAAAAAGCCCAAGTATGGCATTTTGTATGATTAATTGAGCACAGCGTAGAACATATGTATCATGGAATATTATTCAGGAATACTAATAATAACAAAACTATTGATACATGCAACAACCTGGATAAATCTCTAGAGTATTGTGCTGAGTGAAAAAAATCCAACCCCAAAGTTATTTACTATATAATTCCACTTACTTACTATTCTAAAGAAATTTGAATGGAAAACAGATTAAGAGGTTGCCAAGATTAAGGAATGGATGGGATATGAGGAGAGCTCAAAAGGGTCTTCAGTGTGGTTCTAAAGAGTAAAACAGAAATGTTTTGTATCTTGACTGTATTTCTGTGTTAATATCCTGGTTGTGAAATTGTACTATAGTTTTGTAAGATGTCACCACTGGGGACAAGGGTAAAAAGGACATTTCTCTGCATTATTTTTCTGTAACTGCATGCCAATCTACAATCATCTCAAAATAAAAATTTATTTAAAATAATTCAATTGAGTATAATACCTCTGCAGATGGTCTGGTTATGTAACTTGTACCTTTTACTTCCCCTTTAGTCCTCCTTTATTTTTAAAATAGATGAAATTGATAAGTAACCTTCAATTATCACTCATACTCATAATTACCAACTAATTTGTGTGAGTTAATCTATTTTTCCTGATCTAAGTTTCTATCTGGGTAGTGGATAGAAAGAGATAGCCACAAATGGTGATATTTCTCTGGCAACATAGCATCTTTGAAAAGAGGAGAGTTTAGCCCAGGAGAAATATGAGTACAGTCTAAGAAAATGCTGGGGCAGAAGCACCTTGAACTTTTGCTCTACCTCCTGTCAGAAAAGATTCTGGTGAATCCGGGAGTGTGGCAAATTCTAATACAATTACTGAATATAATCAAAGTAGTGGGCTGAGAATTAATTGTTTGGAATGCAATGCTACTTTGCTGGACAAGCAAGACTTATCTTTCGGAACCCACTAGAAATAGTCAAGTTTGGAAGGAATTGCTTGCAAAACAGGCTAGTGGGACACAGTCCAGCCCTACAGCTAAGGGACCTGGAACCCAAGAGGCCTGAAGAGGAAGGACTAGACCCAAAGATGTGCCCGGCCTAACGAGGGCACAGGTGAACAGACTATACAGGCCATGGAAGTTTAGCCTTCTGGCACGAGATAACAGAGAGTTATTTCCAAATCCAATTTACCTTGGAGAGGGGTTCTGAACGTCACACTAGAATGGAGTCATAGTGGTCTAGTGTAGAGTAATTGGTGGGCTTCTGCGTCATTCTTTTAACATCAAGGAATGCATTTAGAGTGTAGCAGGAACTGTCTCAGCAAAATGAGGTGACTGGATAGAATGGACTTTGGGACCCAGCCACTTTAAGATCAAATCAACAAATCTGTGTATGAATAAAATCTAAATTGTTTTTTTCTGATTGTGAACTTTGTGGATATAAATGGTTATAATCTGCTTTGGTTTGTTTTGAAAGTTAATGAGAGGTAAAAATAAAATAATTCAAAATAGCACAAGATATTATAAAATAAACAAGAATAGTGTTTTTGAATAGTAATGTGCTTTTAGCCAACTATCTAGTTAGTCACTCAGCCATGTCTGACTCTTTGCAAACCAATGGACTGTAGCTCGCCAGACTTCTCTGTCCATAGACTTCTTCAGGAAAGGATATTGGAGTGGGTTGCCATTTCATTTTAGTCAATTACTTCTCACAATATTTGGAAGGTATAATGATAAAAGAAATTTGTGCCAGGAAAGGCATACATCAGTCTCTAATATTTCTGGAGATAACAAAGTGAAAGGAGAAAATTATCCGTAAATTATGATTGTTCTGTGACCAGAACATTTGGTTGATAAAATGAGACCAAAAAATCTGAATAATAAATGACAAAGGAGCAGAGGTAACTTTTATTTTTAAATATCATATTTACTCTAACACCAGGAACTGAGACACACTACCCTATATAATCCATTGTATGCATTTACTTCTTGCTCTTTTTACTTCACTGATTTTGTATTCAGATTATTAACTCCCTGATGCTTCACTTTTAAGCACAACGTGTTATCATGCAGAATTAATTTGAAAAGTACTTTCTGAATCTCATCAGTGTTTATTCATGCAGAAAAACTGAAAAAAAATCATTATTGAATAACTTTTAAACTAGGGGGAAAGGTAAAATTGGATATTATATGTATGAATGCACGAATACATCTATTCAAATGTAAAGCATCACTTAAACATCCTCAAATTAGCAGTTGCCTTTTTGATTTTTCAGTTTTGCTTAATTTTAGTAGAGTTTCCCTAAAGCCTATAAAATGATGCTGTTTTAACTAAAAATTATCTTTGTCATTTAACAGAAACACCCATGACTTATCATTTGGTTTCATTTCAGTTGATGAGTTGAAAGATATTATGTACTTTCAATGTAGTGGTCAGTTAACCTTTGTGTTAAAGGGAGCCTTGGTCAAGAATTTTAAATTCAATATTTTCTTTTCTATTTAAATGCAATAGTTAATAATTAAACACTGATATCTTTTCTTTGAAAAGAGTATATTGATAATAACAATTCAAAATGGGGGAAGCCAGTGGAGCTGATGGGCATTGAGTTCTGTCTAATGTTCTGGTCACTAAGCAAAATGCTTCTCATTATTAACTATTTAATCTTCATGACAATCTAGAAAGCAAATGGGAGTATTCATCCCATTTTACAGAGAAGGAAAGTCTTGAAGAGCAGAAATGTCTGTGTGACGTATCAGAGCTAGAAAATGTTAGCGTTCTGGTGTTCTGGCTACAGGACATGCACTTCTGAACCATTCACTCCCCTGTTCCTCTTAAAATAATGCATTAAAAGAATGGAAAAACCTCATATGAAAAATCAACATTTAGCTATATTTTCAATAGATACTTGGAAAAAGCTCCTGTCAGGAACTAAGCTGAAATATAATATTTTATCACCATATTTGTGGTCAAGTTATATGCTTACAGTTTATGAGTGAGATAGAAGAAAATGCTGCATTGGCTTATAAATAACATTTTCATTTTCTCTTGTGTAGAGAAGTTAAATAGGCTGGAGGATAAATTACATATCCTGAATGGTTACCCGTCTTTGCTGGGATAAAAAAAAGATGATTTTGAATATGAGCTTAAGAAATTATGTGGGCCAGTTGGTCAAGCTGCCGATAGGACAGTTGTAACATCATCACCTGCAAACAGATTATGATGTTCTGATCGTTTTCAGCCAGCAGAACTTTTCTGTGGTGAAGACCGCTTCTGTTTCTCAGGAGAACATTCGGGGACAGGGAAGCAGATTCAGTAACTCAGAGCAACTGCCTCAGAGGTCCCAGGTTAAGACCTCTTACAAAGGTCAAGAACTAATCATAACAGCTGCTTAGTTACCCAGCAGAACAATAAATAGTTCCCAAGCCAATCCCTCTGCATGTAAACACAGAGGTCTCTCATTCTTCACTGCAACGTTTTAACATGAATTGTAAAGAGAGCTCTTGTTTACCGGGCAGATGCTAAAGCATTAACGGTGTACTATTTACAACTCCTCAGTGGATGTCAAAGTTGGTGTTTGCTTGCCTTGAACATTCCTTATCAACACAGCTGCCGGCTGGTCTGGGAGATGTTTGAACCATTGCCGAGAACTGCTGCTAGGAACCACGTTCTCAGCATGGGAATATCAGCGACACGCATCTCAAGGTAATGCACATATATGGAGCTCCTTATCTTTCAGTCTGTTTTCCCACAGCGAAAGGAATACATCCTATTCATTTTGCGAGTCACATGAGAGTCTCCTTCCATCCAAGATGAAATGTGGTGATCAGTATGCATTGTCTTTACCGCTTATAGCAATAACTGTTCAATATTTAATTGGTCTCAAGCTGTATGGCATTGCCTGCTCTGGCCAAGATACTGGACAAGCAACAACTGTGTTAAAGCTTCAATTTGTTCTACCAAGAAAGAGACAATAATGCTAAGGGTATGTGGGGTGGAGAAAAAAATCAGCAACCACCAGCTATAATAAATAAATAAATTTGGATTGTAACAAGGAGGCATTTCCTATTTAATTTTCAAAGTGAATGCAATAGAATTTGCTCTGACTCTTCCATAAAAACACACTTCACATTATATATTAAGAAATAACTCTTGACGTCTAACAAAAGCTAATACTGTACAATGATCTAACACAGGGTAAATTATCTGAATTATTTTCATTTTGAATTGACGCATTCAATTGTGGTAAGATAAAAGACATGATTTTATAAAATTTCTGAATTCCTTTTTATTGTGGTTGCTAGTATATAAGTTTTGTAACAATTCAAACGACCAAAGTGCTCTCATCAGTTTTGTTTTAGATTATAATCATAGTTATGTGGTAACTAACTTTAACTTTATTTAAAAATCTATTTTGCCTATGATTTCTGCAAAAGCAGTGACAACTAAACATTTATTCTTCAGGTTGATATTATATTACAGAGGAACCAAGTGAGCACTAAAGTTGAGTAGACAAACTAAACTTAGAGTTTCTTAAGCCACTTCCCATTTACAATAGAGTAAAAGTGAAAAATAAATATAAGAGGCTTTTTCTCTTATTTCTATTAAGTTGGCAAAAAAGTTCATTCGGTTTTTCCATAAAACATTATCAATATTTTGAATCTATATATCAAGTGAATTAATAGATTTGCAATACAATGGAAGGGGAAAAAAAAGACAGAAGTTCCCTGGCTCTCTCGGTCCAAGGGGAGGAGCTAGAGCAGATACTAACTGGACTTCCCATTTTCCAGGACCTAGAGTCTGGATTCCTGGTCCACATCCTTATATACATGTGTGTGAGCTACATTTTCTCTTTGACCTGGAGTTGCAAGAGCTGTACTGTTCAGACTATCATATTGGTTACCAGTGTTCTTGGCTACTATCAAAATCCTTACACTGTGACAATATCCTTGTTTTATTCAATCACTGAAAATTAGTTCATGCTTCAATAAATCTCAAGTATGTTTCCAGTGTCCATGAAGGGCTGGGTTTCTATTTAGGTGGAGCAAACAGCTGCCAGGCGGTATGATTTCAGAGGCTCTGACTCCTCCGCCTTCCTTGCCCCGTTCCAGAATCTGCTTTCCACACCTGTTCACCAACTTAGGACATTCCTTCAAGAGGACAAAAGCGTTCGATTTATAATTAGAAATATGACTTAGAAACGCCCTCTGCCAGAGGGTTCCAAGCACAGCGGCCCAGGTCGCTTTATGGGGTGTCAAATTTCTCTTGGCTTTGGCTGCTGCCCAGAGCCCTTAGAAAACTCTTTCCACCGGGTTGCTCTCCAGCCCACCACCATCCTCTTGATGTGTAAGCACGTGGCAGTGATGATATGTCTTCTGGAAGCTCTATTAAAGAAGACAAAATTCGAAAGTCGTTACCCATCTTTCAGGAGATAAGTTCCATGACGTAGAGCCCCACGGGATTTTTCCTCGGTGTTAGAAATGTGTAGCTTTCTTAGGAAACCCCCCCAAGGATCACTAGCACAAAGTCCTGCTGCCCACATGACCTTCTCCCTTTACTTTCTACAGCAGGAGGGTTCAAACGGTGTGACTGAGGCGTATTTTCAAATGCAAAGATTTAGGTATTTTATTTGAAGAAAGTGAAAGGTCCACACCAGTTTTTAAGGTGCTTCAGAAAATTGAAGTGGAAAAGCCTTATTTTCCAGAATTTTTGGAGTACTGCAGTCACTTATAGCACTGGGTCACAGTTTGAACAGAACTGTACACTTTCGTGACCAAACTCTTCCTGTGTGTCAGGCGACTAGACTTGAGCCTTTCAGTAAACACATGACTTTTATCAGCACTGGTTCGACTGGTACCCCTGTTCACACAGCAGCTATGTCCCCACATTACTGCATCGCTTGGTCAATGTGGTTAAATAATATTAGAAAACATTACTTTTACCATTGATCTAAATTTGTTAGCACATGCGGGAAAGGTTTATATTGTACCAGTGTGGCTAATACAGTGCGGCGCATATTTCATGAGAAATCCTGATGTGTCTTTACCAGATTCATATGTGGATTACGATATTCCAATAGCTTTAGCGATACACTTTATACCAGGAATGTCTAACTTGAGGCAATTTTACTTTCAACTTAACCACTGTGAAGGGGTTGAATCATTATTACTCTACCCTTTCAAGCTAAGAGCCCTTCTGCTTTCAACCGTAGAAGTAAAATAGCACCTGCTCTGTTTGCACAGGTTAACTGAGACCTTCTCCCAAACTGATGGCGTTTTCCATTGTCCCCAAAGTAATGGAAAAAAATCTTCTCTTTCTTCAACCGAATTTCTATCAGTTTTCTTTGAGCTAACAAGTATCCCCGTGCAAAATTTCCTCCTTAGACACTGAGTTTGAGAAAATAAGCTGATTCTTAGTGAGAGGTATTCATCAATCGTGGTTACCCATCCTAAGGGAAGAGCTATCTTCAGTAGCTCCTAGAGTCTGTATGGGTTGAGTTATGCTTTCATTTATGACCACAGAGAAGGCAAAGTTGCCACAAATATTCTGGCACCCAGTGTGGAAGGATACTAATTTATTATCATCATTAGTAATATCGTTTCTGTGAAAGAGCTTCCTTTGAGATTGCTGTCTCCATCCTGGAGATGGAAATCTTATCTACTTTTGTCACACACATCCTTTCTTTTGGGAAAATTACTGGACTGGGTTTACTAGGTTACAACAGTAAAGAAACTGGTCATCATAATCATCTGTTGTTCTTAGAGAAAACATAAAATAGTTTATACATTTGAATGAAGATTTTAGAGACTAAAATTTTAAGTGTTCAATTTAGGATGTAAGTTGCAAAATAATCAGTTCGACTGTTTGTTGCTTTGTTTTCTTTTTCCTATGGTGAATAACTGTCAGGACCGTTTGTCACATGTTATACAAAGAATTGGACATGACTGAGCAAGTAAGCACACACACACACACATGTATTTATTATTCTCAGGGTAATCGTCCCACCAGAGTTTTCATATCTACCAATCCATCAGTTAAGGGTTTTTTTTCCCTTCCAATAATTAAACTATATTGGATTATTGGGGGTTCTAGACTGGAGTTATTAAGATTTAATAAGCCAGATTTGGGGAAATAATTGTTCTTTGCCTCTCCTTTAGTATGCTATAGAGATCAGTCTATTTCCCATGGATGGAGTTGGAAGAGGAAATTGGAAATGGAAATAGTCCCTGAAGGAAATGAATATCTCTACTGTTCTTTGTGAAAATAAATAAAAGAACCCCATTTTAAATGGATTTGGGAAGCCCTGAAGGAGGACCTCTCATGCACATACCACCCTTGCAGCCTGCATAACCAGCAGAAAGAAGGAAGATAAGAATGTTACTTTTCTTGTGGTGCAAAGGAGAGCATTAACCACAACTTGTCTGGAGAATTCCATGGACAGAGGAGCCTGGTGGACTACAGTTCATGGGGTCACAGAGTCGGACACAACTGAAATGACTTAGCATGTAGCGTGTGTGTGTGTGTGTGTGTGTGTGTGTGTGTATGTGTGTGTGTGTGTTTATGGGTATGTGCTCAGTCATGTCCTCTTTTCTGGCCCCATGAATCCACATGGCTCTTTTGTCCTTGAAATTTTCCAGGCAAGAGTACTGGAATGGGTTGCCATTTCCTCTTCAAGGGGATGTTCCCTACCCAGGGATCCAACCTGCATCTCCTTCTTTGGCAGGTAGGTTCTTTTCCACTGGTGCCACCTGGGAAGCCCCAATTTCCTCTTAAAACCTAGCTTTTGCTCTATAGATTTGCCTGCGGTTCATCATAGCTTGTCTGTTCTAATGCAATTATCTGCTATGCACAAATAAACCCATTTTGCTGGTTGAAGAAAACACAAAACCTAGCTATTTTATTTCTGAGTTTCACATTTTCACTGAGCACACCTTAGACTATGCAGAAAATCTTCTTGTTTTGCAGTTTAGAAAGAAAGGATTGTTGGATTTCATGTTTAAATGACCCAGAGATAATTATTGGTAGCCACCAAGAATTAGGCAAGAATCTTGATATTAAGTTGGTTTCCTCAGGGCGCTAGAAGTAGCTTGTGATAAAGATGCAACAGATATATGAACTGTATTCCTGTTACCCTCCATACCCCAGATATTCTGAAAATAAAATTATGCATATAGTCTGCCCTTATTTTTACTTTGAAGTTTTAAGAGCTACTCTGTGCATGCTCAGGGTAAACATAAATGAGGATTTGAGCTTAACAACAAAGGCAACTCATTGTATCCATCAATAATCCTATGAGGGACGTGATATTATTATCTCTCTTTTACAGGTGGAGAAACAAAGGGAAAGAGAAATTAGATAATTTCCTTTAGATCACACAGACATGTTAAGTGATCTGAAGAGCTCAAGAGCAGCAGTTTCATTGGCTCACTCTTTCATTCATAAGTGAAATGAAATTGATTTTGTACTTTCTATGTGCTGGCCCCATTTGAATTTTAGGAACACAGCAGTGAGTAAGACAGAAAACAGCCTTGCTCTTCTGGGGCTCATAATTTATTGGGACAATGGCAGTGGGAGAAAGAATCACTCACCCAGAGGAATTGACAGAGTACAGAAGAACTCCTCAAAGATACAAATAGATTTCTTCTGGAAGGAAATGCAAGAATAAGAGAACTAGATATGAATCTGGCCATTAGGGTATTTTATTTTTAACACTAAGAAAATGAATTTCATCCAATTATAGGCTGGCATCAGCTGCCAGATGATGCTTCTAATGCAGAAGTCTTTAATATAGGTAATGCATTAATTACTTTTTACACTAAGATTATGCTGTGTTGTGCTGTGCTTAGTCACTCAGTTGTGCCCAACTCATTGTGACCCCATGGACTGTAGCCCTCCAGGTTCCTCTATCCATGGGGATTCTCCAGGTTCCTCCCTAACAACAGTTGTTTTGAAGAAAACAAGTACACATAAAAGACCTCAAGTTTGGATAGGAAGACAAAAAGAAAAGGGGAGAGAGACTATATATTCTTATATTCTGGTTCATAGTTGTTATATAGAGACATTAAGTGATTTTAAATAAATTTTCCATTCCTTGTGTTTATGACATTTGGATATTTTTTCTCCTTGAGTGTTTTTTTTTTTCTGGTGAATGATCTTAAGAATTGTTTGTTTCATGCAGCATATTATGCTATTTTTCTTCTCACTATAGTTTTCCCCTTTGAATCTTTAAGTCCACAAACATGTAAGTTGCTTTCTCTTTTCTCTCAATTCTTTATTTCCCCATGTGAATAGCTAGCTGAATTTCCTCAAGTTTACTTTTTTATTTTGTGATATGAACAAAGAGAATTTTTGTGAGCCAAAAACCCCTGAATCATAAGGTAATTGACATTTTTTTTCCCTGTGCTATAGGGTAGGTCTTTATGGCAGTGTAACCATTTTTGTGTGTGTGTGTTGGTTTTGCCATACAATGACATGAAACCGCCATGGGTTCACATATGCTCCCCCTCCAGAACCGCCCTCCCTCCTCCCTCCCGATTCCCTCCCCCTGGGACATCCCAGTGCACCAGCCCCGAGCATCAACCCTGGGCTGGTGATTGATTTCACATATGATAATTAACATGTTTCAATGCTATTCTCCCATATCATCCCACCCTTGCCCTCTTCCACAGAGTCCACGAGTCTGTTCTATACATCTGCATTCCGTTTGCTGTCTCGCATGCAGGGTTCTCATTACCATCTTTCTAAATTCCATATATATGCGTTAGTATACTGTGTTGTTGTTTTTCCTTCTGGCTTACTTCACTCTGGATAATAGGCTCCAGTTCCATCCACCTGAGTAGAACTGATTCAAATGATTTTTTTTTTAATGCTGAGTAATATTCCATTGTGTATATGTACCACAGCTTTCTTATCCATTCGTCAGTTGATGGGCATCTAGGTTGCTTCCATGTCCTGGCTATTGTAAACAATGCAGCGATGAACATTGGGGTGCACGTGGCTCTTTCAATTCTGGTTTCCTTGGTGTGTATGCCCAGCAGTCTTTGACAAAGGAGGCATGAATATACAATGGAGAAAAGACAATCTCTTTAACAAGTGGTGCTGGGAAAACTGGACAGCCACTTGTAAAAGAATGAAACTAGAACACTTTCTAACACCATACACAAAAATAAACTCAAAATGGATCAAAGATCTAAGCATAAGACCAGAAACTATAAAACTCCTAGAGGATAACACAGGCAAAACACTCTCCGACATAAACCAAAGCAGGATCCTCTATGACCCACCTCCCAGAATATGGGAAATAAAAGCACGAATAAACAAATGGGACCTAATTAAAATTAAAAGCTTCTGCACAACAAAGGAAACTATAAGCAAGGTGAAAAGACAGCCTTCAGAATGGGAGAAAATAATAGCCAATGAAGCAACGGACAAACAATTAATCTCGAAAATATACAAGCAACTCCTGCAGCTCCATTCTAGAAAAATAAACGACCCAATCAAAAAGTGGGCCAAAGAACTTAACAGACATTTCTCCAAAGAAGACATAAAATTGGCTAACAAACACATGAAAAGATGCTCAACATCACTCATTATCAGAGAAATGCAAATCAAAACCACAATGAGGTACCACTTTACACCAGTCAGAATGGCTGCCATCCAAAAATCTACAAGCAATAAATGCTGGAGAGGATGTGGAGAAAAGGGAACCCTCTTAAATTGTTGGTGGGAATGCAAACTAGTACAGCCACTATGGAAAACAGTGTGGAGATTCCTTAAAAAACTGCAAATAGACCTGACATATGACCCAGCAATCCTACTTCTGGGTAATTGACATTTTAAAAAATGTTTTGCTTGCTACTTGACAGCTTTAAATGGCCTTAACATATGGTAGATGCAATTTTTTTTAAATCAAAACTGTTGTGGAAAAAATGAATAGTATCAGGAAATGACTGGAATAGTCTAATTCACAGTAGGAATTTTTAATGAATTTTCTAAGAATTTGATCCTCATCTCTTCCTTCTTTATTGTCTCTTTGGAGGATATAAGTTTTTTATTCATATGGAAAATTGGAGCAGAAAGTTCTTTAAGCAGAATTTGCCAAGATCAGTGAGTGGTAAAAATAATATATATGTACCCTTTCTAGGTTATGTCCATGTAACTTGCCCACTTCTCATTAAAGTTCAATTATGTCAGTATTTCACCTTCTCTGACTTAGAACTCAGTAGTGTTCTTTTCCCCTTTTCCAAATGGCTTGTTTACAAAAGTAAATATCTTTCTACTAACCACAGATTCATAAACTCCACCAATATAAAATTTGTTTTTTTTTTCACTTTGCAAAAAATCAGACCAATAAAACAAGAAATAGAAATTTTAGGTATCTTTGCTTGGAATAATAGAGGATTTTGTGTTGTGTTTGAAAATTGTTTTTTACATGTCTCTATATTGTGGCTCAGCTGGTAAAGAATCCACCTGCAATGCAGGAGACTTAGATTCAATCCCTGGGTTTGGAAGATCCCCTGAAGAAGGGAAAGGCTACTCACTCCAGTATTCTGATCTGGAGAATTCCATGGACTGTATAGTCTATGAGGTCGCAAAGAGCTAGACACAACTGAGTGACTTTCACTTCACTTCATATGGAGAGAAGGTCAGAAAAGTGTAAGGTAAGTTCAGAAAACTGTCTATTTAGGAGACATTCAGAAAACCATAAGGACAGTCGGTAGACATTTCTGCTAATAATCATAGCCAAAAAACCAGTAAGTGAACGTGACTGGTGCATTTTTTTAATGTATATTCGCAGTTATTGAGTGCAATGCTCTGTGTATGTCAAGTGAAGTTGATAATGCTGTTCAAATTTTCTGTGTGTGTGTGCTTAGTCACTCAGTCATGTCCAACTATTAGCAACCCCATGGACTGTAGCCTGCCAGGCTCCTCTGTCCATGGGGATTCTCCAGGCAAGAATTCTGGAGTGCGTTGCAATGCCCTCCTCCAGGGGAAATCTTCCCAACCTAGGGATCCAACCCAGGTCTTCCACATTGTGGGCAGATTCTTAACCACCTGAGCCACCAGGGGAGCCCATGAATACTGGAGTGGGTAGCCTTTCCCTTCTCAAAGGGAACTTCCTGACCCAGGAATCAAACCAGGGTCTCCTGAATTGAAGGCGGATTCTTTACTTGACAGTTCAAGTAAAGCGAGAAGTCTTGTTCAAATCTTCTAGATCCTTACAAACATTTTTCTAGTTTTTCTATGAACTGTTGAGAAACAGATGATAAAATCTTGAGTAAGAATTGCAGATAATTTAATTTTCCCATTACTTGTGTCAATTTTTTCTTCATATATATTTAGCTCTGCATATTCTTTTAGCATTATTGTATATACTTAATGAATTGGCCCCTTTAGCATTATGAACTCTCTTTCACTCTAATAATAATCCTTGTCCTGTAATCAATTTTGCTAGACATAAAGACAGCAATAGCAGTATTTTTATGCTTAGCATTATGTGGCATTTCTTTTTCCTTCTTTTACTTTCAACAGCCTTCTGTCTTAATATTTAAGATTCATCTCCTGTAAATAGCATTTGGTTGGGTTTTCTCTAGGGATTATAATAATCATCCTTAACTTATCACAATCTAACTTTATTTAATATTATAACACTTTATGTATAATGTTAGGGATTATCAACATACTTTATGTTATTTTCATTATATATTCCATTTCCACAAATTTTATGAACTCCATGATATATTGTTATTTTTCCTTGAAGAATTAACAGACTTTTCTGTTTTCTATTTTTAACTGCTTTAAAATAATTCAATAAAAGAAAGAAAAATATTTTTGTTTATTCATTCATGTATTTTCCATTTTTAGTGCTCTTCATTTTCTCCGGTAGATCTGAATTTATATCTGGTACTATTTACCTATTGTTTGAAAATATTTCTTCAGAAGTTTTTATAGGGTGGGTATGTCCATTAGCAAAGAATTCTTAACTTTTGTTTGTCTGCAAGTGTCCTTATTTAATCTTTAATTTAAGGGATTTTTTTAATATAGAGTTATACATTGTAAATATTTTGTTTTTTCTTTCAGAATTTTAGATATTTTATTCTAGTTTCTTTGTTTCTAATGACATAATAGCCACCATCATTCTTATCTTTGTCCTCCTGTATGTAATATGTCTTTATTCCTTAGATGTTTTTAAGATTTTCTCCTTATCTTTGATTTTCAATGGTTTAACTATGATATATTTAAGTGTGATCTTCTTTGCACTTAATCTGCTTTGGTATTACTTACCTTCCTGAATCTGTATTTGGTTTTTAAAAACATTAAGCATTTTAGCCAATATTTCTATAAATATTTTCTGGCCCTTTAATGTTCTTTTTTTATTTTAGAAACTCCAGTTTCATTTATTTTATATCAATTGATACTGTTTATTTTTTCCATTCTCCCTCTGTGTACCCCCTCCCCTCAGACTGTATACTTTCTGTTCACCTATTCTCAAATTTGTTGGTCTTTCCTTTTAATGTGCCCATTTATGATTATATAATCCAAAGATTCATAGTATATCATGTCATGTAACTAAATGTGTTTTCCAACTTCATTTCCTGAATATCATTTCAGAAATTGCAGTCACTATAAGCTTTTCTATTGTATTGATGAGGTACACAGGATGAACCAGAGAGCCCTTTTCAAGGAAATTATTTGGTTCAAAAAAAACCCCTAAATATTTTAGAAATTAAGTTAAATGCTATTATAAGTAGCTGATACTAAAAGACTTAAACATGCATGTTAATTACACACACACACACAAATATATGCATGATTGCAAAGAATGTGCTGGAGTGTTAAAAGCACCTGGAACCTAGTAATTGATGTGTAAACAACCAATGGCAAAGCTAGACCAAAAAATAAAATGGCAGCACTATTTCCAAAAAAGATTTGATATGCTGGAAAGAGAGCATAAATTTCCAAAGTTAGAGATATAATATTTAAGAATTTTCTTTAGTCAAATTGACTTTTATTTATTTTTCAAGTCTATTTAGAAAAATAGGATTGAATGAATGCTACCTTATCTGAAAACCCATCCCCATGAGCATATACTTCAAGAAACCTTTCCTTTTAATCAATTCTGCTAATTTTCTTTGCCCTTCTCCATTCTGAGGAATACATTTCTTGGAACACTTTTATGCACTCTGTAAACTAGAGATAGTCTTAACTCAGATAGGTCTCTACTGTCTCTAGAGCAACATACCTCTGATTCTTTAGGGGTTTTATAACATTTTGCCTCACTCCTAAAGGGAAACTCTGTTCATTTATCCTAATTAATGAAGGACTCTAGTGGTTCACTATCTGTTTTCATTGTCTTTGAAAGGAGAGAATGAAACACTAAGAATAAGCAAGAATCTCCTTCTGTTAATATCTCCAAAGCCTTGAAAACTTTAAGTATACTTTAGAGATGATTGTACAAAAAAGAAATTTTGAGTGGGGAGGACTAATTGGTTTCTTACTGAGATGCAAAATATACATATATACACAATCAGCAATAGACAGGTATCAAAATATGAGAATTCATTCACCATATAATTCCTTTCAGAAGAACCTTGATAGGACCTAGACCATATTATCATATTACGTTTAAAGTGAAATAAGATGGGAATTATAGCTATTCAGGCTTTTGTCAGAAGGATTAAGGATAAGTGGTGATGAGAGGCATTAAAATGAGCAATGTTCACTTATCAAAAAAGATTATTTGCATTGGCTATTAGATGCTTTCAAGAAGGACTTATCTACCAGAACATTGCTGAAGAGAGTCTGAAGAGTTTGGGGAGTATGAAAAATTTATTATGGGTCCAAAGAGAAAGTATGAGTGATATAAGAAAAAATGTTTTCATTTGGGGAAGAAAGGAAAGATTTTTACAAAACATTACTTTGTTTTAATTAAAATAATAGATCACTGCTATGGGATGTGTTGCTAATTATTTAATTGTTTATATTGCGATTTTTTTTCAATTTTAAAACTATTTCTTAGCAAAAATTGACTTCAAAATATTCTTTAGGTTATCTGTTCATTAAGTTATCTTAAGATTCTTGGTTAAAAAAATTGTTCTGTTAACTGTGTCTGTCATTGTTGAGTGATGAAACTGTTGAAAAGTTTTAATTTGTCTCTAAAACTTCTTGTATTCTATTGTGGTTAAGTATAAAATATAAATTTTTATAATAGCATGTGCTTTGCTAAAAACATAAAACTATTTTTAGGAATAAGCAGGTATACAAACAAATAGGATGAAATACAGAAAGTATTGACTTTATTTTTATTCATTGGATTTTTACATTATTAATTGGGAAATATTTTATATCTTCTCCAGTTAGTTATTTATGTAACTAAATGCATCAGAAATATTATTTTTATCTCCTTAATAATATGAAACTAGTTTTCTTTATTTTTACTAAATAAATTTTTTTGATGGGCTTATGTATATATATAATTTATATCCTTATGTCTATACATTTAAATGTCTGGCAAAATAACAGTGTGATAAGTAGATGGATGCTTTTATTTTCTTTCCTTTTCTAATTTTTAAATAAAAATATACAAATATCTATGGCAAAAAGCATTGGCTTACAACAAAAGGAGACAATGTCTGAATACTATGAAGGGTTTCAGACTGTACCAATGCCAGTGGTGAAGACTGGCAGTCTCCAAAGACACTACTTTGGAGGCCAGAGGGTTTCTGAACAATGGAATCAAAGTGATTTAAGTAAGAACAAACGTTAAACAATAAACTTGCTATGGGCTTCTCTGGTGGCTCAGTGGTAAAGCATCTGCCTCTCAATGCAGGAGACACGGGTTTGATCCCTGGTCCAGGAAGATCCCACATGCCACAGAGCAACTAAGCCCAGGTGCCACAACCGTTAAGCCTGTGCTCTGGAGCCTGGGAAATGCAGTTACTGACGACTGTGCTCCACAACAAGAGAGGCCACTGCAACAAGAAGCCTGTGCACCAAACCTAGAGAGTAGCCACTGCTTACTGCAATTGGAGAAAAGCCCCAGCAGCAACAAAGACCCAGAATAGTCAAAAAAGATACAATAATTGAAAAAAATAAATTTTCAATCTTGGAGTATAAAATAATATACATTTTGTTATTTTTTTCTCATATTAAACTATATTTTTCTCAGTGGTGTTCAGTTCAGTTTAGTTCAGTTGCTCAGTCATGTCTGACTCTTTGCGACCAAATGAACTGCAGCATGCCAGGCCTCCCTGTCCATCACCAACTCCCGGAGCCCACCAAAACCATGTCCATCGAGTCGGTGATGTCATTCAACCATCTCATCCTCTGTTGTCCCCTTCTCATCCTGCCCTCAATCTTTCCCAGCACCAGGGTCTTTTCCAATTAGTCAATTCTTCGCATCAGGTGGCCAAAATATTGAAGTTTCAGCTTCAACATCAGTCTCCAAAGAACACTCAGGACTGATCTCCCTTAGGATGGACTGGTTGGATCTCCTTGCAGTCCCAAGGGACTCTCAAGAGTCTTCTCCACCACCACAGTTCAAAAGCATCAATTCTTCAGTGCTCAGCTTTCTTTATAGTCCAACTCTCACATCCATACATGACTACTGGAAAAAACCATAACATTGACTATCCAGACCTTGGTTGGCAAAGTAATGTCTCTGCCTCTAAATATGCTGTCTAGCTTGGTCATAACTTTCCTTCCAAGGAGTGTCTTAATTTCATTGCTGCAATCACCATCTGCAGTGATTTTGGAGCCCAGAAAAATAAAGTCAGCCGCTGTTTCTCCATCTATTTCCCATGAAGTCATGGGACTGGATGCCATGATCTTAGTTTTCTGAATGTTGAGCTTTAAGCCAACATTTTCACTCTCCTCTTTCACTCTCATCAAGAGGCTCTTTAATTCTTCACTTTCTGCCATAAGAGTGGTGTCATCTGCATATCTGAGGTTATTGATATTTCTTCGGGCAATCTTGATTCCAGCTTGTGCTTCCTCTAGCCCAGCATTTCTCAAGATGTACTCTGCATATAAGTTAAATAAGCAGGGTGACAATACACAGCCTTGACATACCCCTTTTCCTATTTGGAACCAGTCTATTGTTTCATGCCCAGTTCTAACTGTTGCTTCCTGACCTGCATACAGATTTCTTAGAAGGCAGATCATGATGGTATTCCCATCTCTATAAGGATTTTTCAAAGTTTGTTGTGATCCACACAGTCAAAGGTTTTGGCATTGTTAATAAAGCAGAAATAGATGTTTTTCTGGAACTCTCTTGCTTTTTCGATGATACAGTGAATTTTGGCAATTTGATATCTGGTCCCTCTGCCTTTTCTAAAACCATAGGTAGAACATCTGGAAGTTCAAAGTTCATGAATTGCTGAAGCCTGGCTTGAATTTTGAGCTTTCCTTTACTAGCATGTGAGATGAGTGCAACTGTGTGGTAGTTTGAACATTTTTCGGCATTGCCTTTCTTTGGGACTGGAATGAAAACTGACCTTTTCCAGTCCTGTGGCCACTGCTGAGTTTTCCAAATTTGCTGGCATATTGAGTGTAGCACTTTCACAGCATCATCTTTTAGGATATGAAATAGCTCAACTAGAATTCCATCACCTCCACTAGCATTTTTTTGTAGTGATGCTTCCTAAGGCCCACTTGACTTCACATTCCAGGATGCCTGGCTCTAGGTGAGTGATCACACCATCATGATTATCTGGGTCGGGAAGATCTTTTTTGTACAGTTCTGTGTATTCTTGCCACGTCTTCTTAATATCTTCTGCTTCTGTTAGGTCCATACCATTTTGGTGCTCAGTATCTATTTTTTCCCCTTCTCTTTGTATTCAAAGAATGATTTTCGAGACCCTCAAAAATCTGTGTTTTAATAAAAACAGAGTCTTATAGACAACAATGGTATATTTTGCATTATTGAACATTCCATGATTTTAGTCACTAAGTCATGTCCAACTCTTTTGTTATCCCATGAACTATAGCCCACCCAGCTCCTCTGTCTATGGGATTCTCTAGGCAAGAATATTGGAATTTGTTGCCATCTACTTCTCCAGGGGATTTTTCTGCCCCATGGATGAAACCTGTGTTTGCTGCAATGGCAGGTACATTCTTTACCACTGAGGCACCAGGGAAGCCCATAACATTTCATATTTCCCCTAAATTTGATAATGTATATGCATGTAAAATATAAAGTATGATAACAATTTTATATACTGGCATAGATATTAAATCTTAGAATTAAGAATATTTTTGCCATTAAAATTTTTAATGATACTGATTAATTTTTAAAAAGTCAAATGTTCAGCATTTTATTAAAAGTCATTGATAACAGTCTATGATAATGATGGCAGCATAGTTAATAAAGTAGAATAGAAACCAAAATTTGGCCAATGAACCAGAAAATTCTTTGTGCATAGTTAGGATTTTTGCTAGAAAGCATGTCCTAAATTTTTTTTGCAACAATTATAGTTGCAAAAATCATAGTTTTGCAACAATTCCATGCTTATAATCTGTATTTTCTGGACCTGTTCAAAGAAAGAAATCTTAATGAACCCCATATAAAATTTGTCCTTACAATTACCTTTGGATTCATGGTTGAAATACCATCTAAATGCTATTATAGCAGCCTAGATACAAAATGCATGAAAACAGGTGAAACAACAGATGTTCAAATATAGAAGTCATGCTTTTTGTTGAAAATGAAATTAACTTTGAATATGCATTAACCATATTTTGGCATTATGAATTGTTACAATTATTAGGTTAGTTGAAGCTTTTGAAAAACCTAGATTTAAATTTGGCCATTTATATTTTAAAAGGATAAAATATCTTAAAATGTTTTAGGTTAATTTTTGTCTGTAAATCAAAATAGACTGCATGTAAAATATGCAGCAAAACTTCCATTAAAATATAACAATATTAGAACAGGGAAACTCAAATGTTTGCATGACCAAAGAGTAGAATATTCATATAAAATAAATTTCAGAGTATTTTCTAGATACTATTTTATAACCAATGTCATTTAAGAAATAGTTGTGATTGAGAAGTTTATAGCTATTTTTGTCTTTTTGTATTATCCAAGCTTTAAAAATTTTGGAGAACTCAAGAAATACTGTTCGTATCTGTGTATTATTTTAAGAAATAGTAAAACCTAGTGATATTAAGGGATAGCAATTTATATGGTGAAATTAAAATATTTTTTAAATTTATGTGGAAAAATAATCATTTATTTTTTAGGACCCTTATCTGTGACAATGTGAGCATCAAGATGCATTTCTGAATCAAAATATTGAATTAAGAATTATTTTGAATTAAATAAATAAATGAAATTAAGAATTTTATTGATATTTTCAATTACTGTAGCCTCAGTAGGACAGGCCTTTTTTTATCTTGAAATCAATAAAGATTAATTAATTTCTGTATTAACAGTTTTATTAATCCAAAGGCTCAGATGGTAAAGAAGCTGTCTGCATTGTAGGAGACCTGGGTTTGATACCTGGGTTGGGAAGATCCTTAGGAGGAGGGCATGGGAACCTACTCTAGAGTATTCTTGTCTGGAGAATCTCCATGGACAGAGGAGCCTGGCGGGCTGTAGTCTATGGGGTCACAAAAAGCTGGACACAACTAAACGACTAAGCACAGCTGCACTTGACCCATAATGTCTAATTTGGCATTGCTACCAATAAAATACAAATTATTTTAAACAACCCTTGCTGATAATAAAATAACTGATGACTTTGCTAAGATGAATGCAAGAAAACTAACTTTGGGGATAAATATATATTAATTCAAATTATGTTGTGTGTATGCTTAGTTGCTCAGTCATGTCTAACTCTTTCATAATGTATGGACTTGCATTTTTGTTCTTGTCTTTAACCCTGAAACTATTGGAGAACAGCATATCTCCATTATACAGAGCCATTTAGGAATAAAAAGAAGAATTAATACCAGTAACAAAGGACTGATGGGAGAAATGAAAAATTGAAGTTTATTTTGTTGAGCCACTAATATGTGCCAAGGCCTATTCCATGTAATTTAAGCTTTATAAAAGTCTGAGGTGAAGTAGGTCAGCTTCAGATGTGAGGAATTTAGTAAAAGGTATTTAGTAAGAATTAAGTAAATTTTAAAGTTCATTTTGCCCTTTATGTGAAAGAATCAGAATTCAGAGCAAGGTCAGTCTGGACTGGCTCTAATTACTCAGTTGTTTCTAAACTTAGATTGTAAATGAAATGTGTCATAGTAGAAGACATCAAAGTTGGCACAGAAACTATTGGTTATAGAAAATTTGTGGGAATAAAAATACTCAACAAGGAAAAACAACAAAAAAAGACAAGAAAAGAATGTTTCAGGGCTTTAGGTATACTAAATTTCCAAACTCTAGTGAGAATTAAAACATTTAACAAATACCGAAAATAATCTCTCCACATTCTAAGAATATGGTAGATGAGTAGACAAGAGACAGAATAGTCAGGAAATAGTGTTGAATATTTGATTTTATTTCTACATTTATATAAATAAATTGAGGATAACTAAAATTTATGTAGTAGATACTTTCATATACAAAATTGAAGACCTTGAAGAATAATTTTTTATAATTTCAGGTTTGAAAGACTTTTTAAGCTATGATACCAAGTTAGAAATCATAAAGACAGCACTGCAATATTAGAGTATCTTCTTTAAAAGGATAACTAAGATGATATTGAGAGCACTGATGAAAAACCAGGATTCACATTATTTGTGGGTGTTAGTCTCCCAGTTGTGTCTGACTTTGTATGACCCCATGGACTGTAGCCCACCAGGCTCCTCTGTCCATGGAATTCTGTGGCAAGAATACTGGAGTGGGTTGCCATTTCCTTCTCCGGGGGATCGTCCTGACCCAGGGATCAAACCCAAGTTTCCTGTATTGCAGGCAGATTCTTTACCATCTGAGCTACAGGGAAGTCATTTATATTTTAAAATACAGACACATTTCTATGACTTCTCCTCCAAAAATGGGCAAATGACACACCAATGAGGCATTTATACAAAAAGAAAAATAAGTGTTGAGAAAGCAATATGCTGTATCTCTCTCTTGCTTTTTAGACTTCATCTTTCTTAGGATATTATTATAGAGTTCTTATTGTGGAGATATTATTCAAAAGTTAGCTTGCATTTGTTAGAATATTTTATATTTAGCTGCTTATTAAATCTTTATCTAAAATATGATATATTTTCAAAGAAATTTATCTTGGAGGATGATTATAAAGCTTAAATCCAAGGATTATAATCAGATCTTTTTCTAGGGATAACCCTAAATGGAAACCCACTCCAATATTTTTGCCTGGAAAATCCCATGGACAGAAGAGCCTAGTGAGCTACAGTCCATGTAATCACAAAGAGTCCAACACAACTTAGCAACTAAACCACCATCACCAGCCCTTAAGGCAGTGGATACTATTGGCTTTTTGATCACTGAACTGAAATGGAGGCTGGATCAGATGGTCAGTGCCTGGATCTATTTTTATGTCCTCCTAATGAAGATGGCAGAACTTCCCAGGTGGTGCTAGTGGTAAGAAACCTGCCTGTCAATGCAGGAGATATAAGGGATACACGTTATATCCTTGGGTCAGGAAGATCCTCTAAAGAAGGACATTGGCAACCCACTCTAGTACTCCTGCCTGGAGAATCCCTATGGACAGGGAGCCTGGCAGGCTACAATCCATAAGGCTGAAAAGAGTTGGACACACTAAAGCAACTTAACACACAGACACAAGAGGATGGCGGGTGAGTGTCTCTGGTATGCTCAACAGAGGCTTCAGTCTGGCTCTTGGGAGTTTCCCCTAACCTCTGGAACAATGATAAGGTTTCACATTTATCCTTTTCCAAGGCAATTTGTATTTCAATGAGAAATAAAGTATTAAGCCAGTTAATGAAGAACTTGGACTTCATACAGCTGAAACTAGTGGGTTAGGCATGCAGAAGTGCTGGAGGCTTTTCACAGTCTCTAAACTGGTCGACAGATATTTGAGCTTTCCTGGGCCACATAGGTAATAGAAACCTGGATGGTTTCTTAGACTGGCTCTTCTACAAAAGGGGTCAGAGAGCACAGATGCCAACTGATTTTTCTATCATTCAGCCATTGCTAGTTCTTTCTCTTCTGAATACTAATCTCACCCCCATCATCTCATACCCAAGTGTCTCCTTTTGAAGAAGGTAAGTCATGCCAAGAAGCACTATAAAAGTGCTTAATCCACTGTTGATAATCCCAAGTTGGTTCTTTTAGACAATTGAAGTATCAGAAAAATAATGTCCTAACTAGTATCTTCATAAAGATACTGCTTGATTAAGAGAAGTGAGCAAAAATTAGTGCTCAATAGTGCACATAAATTGAAGATTTTAAAGCCTTTGAAATAAAAACAACAACAACAAAAAATTAAATACACTAAAAGTAGTTTGCCCTAGGAAGTCTCCAGTGGGGGTATGGGTCAGCAGTGGACTGCTGCAGGGGCATGGGCTCTGGGTGCAGTAGACCTGGATATGGTATAAGCCCTCTTGGAGGAGGTCACCATTAACCCCACCATAGAGCCACCAGAAACTATGGACTGGGGAAACAGACTCTTGGAGGGCACAAACAGAAACTTGTGTGCACCAGGACCCAGGAGAAAGGAGCAGTGGCCCCAAAAGAGACTGACCCAGACTTGCCCATGAGTGTCCAGGAGTCTCCAGTGGAGGTGTGGGTCAGATTTGGGGGCACGAAGTGTAGCAGTGTGTGCATGGGGCCTTTTGAAGGAGGTTTCCATTATCTTCATTACCTCCACCATAGTTTGGCCTCAGGTCAAATAACAGGGAGGGAACACAGCCCCACCTATTGACAGAAAATTGATTTAAAGATTTACCCGGCATGACCCCGCCCATCAAAACAAGACCCAGTTTCCCCCTCAGTCAGTTTCTCCCATCAGGAAGCTTCCACAGCCTCTTATCCTTCTCCATAACAGGGCAGACAGACTGAAAACCACAATCACAGAAAACTGACCAATCTGATCACATGGACCATCGCCTTGTCTAACTCAATGAAATTATGAGCCATGCCACCCAAGATAGATGGGTCATGGTGGAGAGTTCTGATAAAATGTGGTCCACTGGATAAGGGAATGGCAAACAACTTCAGTATTCTTGCCTTGAGAACCCCATGAACAGTATGAAAAGGCAAAAAGATAGGACACTTGAAAGATGAACTCCCCAAGTCAGTAGGTGCCCAATGTGCTACGGGAGATCAGTGGAGAAATAACTCAAGAGAGAATGAAGAGACGGAGCCAAAGCAAAAAAAAAAAAACACCCAGTTGTGGATGTGACTAGTGTTGGAATTACTAGTCTGATGCTGTAAAGAGCAATATTGCATAGGAACCTTGAATGTTAAGTCCATGAATCAAGGCAAATTGGAAGTGGTCAAACAGGAGATGGCAAGAGTGAACATCAACACTAGGAATCAGCGAACTAAAATGGACTGGAAAAGGTCAGTTTTCATTCCAATCCCAAAGAAAGGCAATGAGAAAGAATGTTCAAACTATGGCACAATTGCACTCATCTCACACGCTAGTAAAGGAATGCTCAAAATTCTCCAAGCCAGGCTTCAACAGTATGTGAACCATAAACTTCAGATGTTCAAGCTGGACTTAGGAAAGGCAGAGGAACCAACATCCATTGGATCATCGAAAAAGCAAGAGAGTTCCAGAAAAACACCTACTTCTGTTTTATTGACTATGCCAAAGCCTTTGACTGTGTGGATCACAACAAATTGTGGGAAATTCTTAAAGAGATGGAAATACCAAACCACCTGACCTGCCTCTTGAGAAATCTGTATGCAAGTCAGGAAGCAACAGTTAGAACTGGACATGGAGCAACACACTGGTTCCAACTAGGAAAAGGAGTACATCAAGGCTGTATATTGTTACCATTTTTCTTTCACTTATATGCAGACTATATCATAAGAAATGCTGGACTGGATGAAACATAAACTGGAATCAAGATTACTGAGAGAAATATCAATAACCTCAGTTATGTAGATGACACCACACTTATGGCAGAAAGCGAAGAACTAAAGAACCTCTTGAAAGTGAAAGAGTAGAGTGAAAAAGCCTGGCTTAAAACCCAACATTAAAAAAAACTAAGATCATGGCAACTGGTCCCATCACTTCATGGCAAAGAGTTGGGGAAACAATGGAAATGGTAAGAGATTTTATTTTGGGGGGCTCCAAAATTACTGCAGATGGTGATTGCAGCCATGAAATCCTTTCCTCTTTGGAAGGAAAGTTATGACCAACCTAGACAGCATATTAAAAAGCAGAGACATGACTTTGCCAACAAAAGTCCTTCTAGTCAAGGCTATGGTTTTCCCAGTGGTCATGTATGGATGTGAGAGTTGGACTATAAAGAAAGCTGAGCAACGAAGAATTGATGCTCTTGAACTGTGGTGCTGGAGAAGACTCTTGAGAGTCCCTTGGACTGCAAGGAGATCCAACCAGTCCACCCTAAAGGATATCAGTCCTGGGTGTTCATTGGAAGGACTGATGTTGAAGCTGAAACTCCAATACTTTGGCTACCTGATGCAAAGAGTTGACTCATTGGAAAAGACCCTGATGCTGGGAAAGATTGAGGGCAGGAGGATAAGGGGATGACAGAGGATGAGATGGCTGGATGTCATCACTGACTGGATGGACATGGGTTTGGATGGACTCTGGGAGTTGGTAATGGACAGGGAGGCCTGGTGTGCTGCGGTTCATGGGGTCACAAAGAGTTGGACACTACTGAGCGACTGAACTGAACTGAGTGAAGATATTTGGTGTTCTATGCGAAGGCTGAATATTTCTACATTTCAGGCACATTCTTGCTAATAATACATTTCAGTTATAATTTTGCCTCCAACAAAGAACTTAGGTGGTCAATATTAGTATCTTAAAAGAATGCTTATTCTTTAGTAAAATTTCTGAATTTTATAGAGCATTTATTGTTTTTTTTTTTTTTTTTCTTTTGCTACAAACCTGGTGCAGAGTACCTAAATGCCGGGAGCCATCAGGATGCCCCCTTGCTCGGATGACAAGGTCACGAGACTAAGAAAGAAATTGCAAAGCTGACTTTCTTTATCGGGGCATCCTGAGCAAGCCCCACCCTGGTATTTTTCTTGGAAGTTCTGTCCATGCTCGGAACATTGGCTCATCTCAGTAGGTCAGTCACAGTTGGAAAGAATTCGTCCCGAGATAATCCCCCCAGACCTTGATCTGGGAAGGTGGATCCCCTTCCCGGGGGGTGGGGTGGGGGGGGTGGGCTAAGGAGGAATGAAAGGGACATTTAAATAGATTACTACTCCTTACTGGGGAGTTTACCAAGAGTTCTCTGGAGGTCATGGCAAGGCCACCACCAGAAAGGCTCGTACTTGGGTCACCTTTCCACCTCCCACTCCCCTGACCACTCCACAGAGGAGGCTCGCTTCCTTGAAGAAATCAGGCTCGATTGACACTTAGGAATGCTCATAATTGTGGCCAGCATAGTTGGCGATATTGATTGCTTTAGAATAATGTGGACATAGGAATTCATTTTAGTAGTTGTAAGGTTAATAGGACTTCATTGTTAAAGCAGTGCTGCTAAACTGTCTCTTTGTCCTCTTTTCTCTTTCCTGGTAAGAACCAAAATAGGTTAATAGAATAAAAGTTTCAAGCTTAAGCCCTTCTTTCTAGCTTCTACATAGTTGCACCTAGTAAGAGAAATGTAACCTTTCTACTTAGATTGATGTACTTATCTGAAGTATGCTGGAGACATTCAAATGGTAAACACACTATTGTTAAGTCTAATTATGCAGAAATCCGACCTTTTGCAAGGAAAATGAGCTTAATGTTAAAGTTGTTGATGGTAGGCAAAAAACAAAAGATTGTATAGAATATTTGTGATGTAATGGGGATGTTTTTTGGCTATAAAACTGTAAACTAACAAAAATAAAGGGAGAGACTTCTCCATCTCCTTTTGGAGAGACTTCTCCATCACCCCACAAAACTAACAGCAATAAAGAGAGACTGCTCCATCACCACACATCGACTCAGTTCAGTTCTTCTTCCGCCAACGCCACTCATCCCTCAAGACCCCCGGACCCCGCCGAGGCTGGACCTCGGCACCTAAACTAGTAGCATCTTGATCAGACATGATATGTGGTTATTAAATAGTATGCTGTTAAACAGAACAGGACATTTAGAGTAAGACAAGATTTGATTTGTTTCCATCATTGTTTGTGTCACCTATGGAAACTTTGATCTACATCTGTGAATATAGGAGTTGTTCATAAGACATTAGATTTAACTTGAAAATATAATTTTTATTTCATTTTACTAAGGAAAAGACATTTATACCTTTTGTAGAAATGTAAAAAAGAGAAATATAGACACATACAATTTACAATTGATATAAAATATATAAGTACAGTTGATCCTTGAACAATTTGGAGTAGTTAGGGACACCAGCAGAATGCCCAGGTGTCACTAGTGGTAAAGAACCCTCTTGCCAGTTCAGGAGACTAAGAGATGAGGGTTCGATTCCCAGGTTGGGAAGATCCCCTGGAGGAGGGCATGGCAGCCCATTCCAGTATTTTTGCCCTGAGAATCCCATGGACAGAGGAACCTAGTGGGCTACAGTCCATAGGGTTGCAGAGAGTTGGGCACAATTAAAAGTGACAGCAGACGTGCACACAGGGACACCAACACCTCCTACTCAGGTAAAAATATGCACACTGCCTCTGACTCAAAACCAAAGAAATTGACAAATGACTCACCCAAGGACAGCAAGTTGAGGTAGTGTGGTTGAATCAAGACTCAAATCCTAGTTCTTTTGAATCCACATATTGATATCTCAAATTCAACACAAACTTTTCTCCTCACTTAGTTAACTTAAAGAAATGTAAAATGAAAATACAAATACTGTATTTATTGAAAAAATTTTGTATATAAGTGAACCCATGCAGATCAAGCCCATATTATTCAAGAGTAAACTGTGTATTTTTATATAAATATAAATATACATATGTTTATATAAATATAAATATACATATATATACACATATAATAACATAAAGGCATTCACACTAAAAGTGAGCCACTAAATCATGTGCATGATATAATTCCCACCCTTTGCATTTTGCTTCTAATAAGGAGTAAATGTAGGTCATGTGGTATGATAGAAATTGTCTGTACTGGGTCAGGAGACCTCAGTTCAAGTAGACACAGAGAATCTTCCATGTTCTCCTCTCTAAATGTGGTTCAAATAGAAATTTTTGAAATCAGAGACCTTTGGGCTCTATTATTCCACAATACATTTTATAGTCTGACATTTCTATGACTCTGTAACTAAATAAAAATGAATATAATTTAAACAGTTTCAAATAATTATTAAACTTGTGGCTAGTGAAAAGCATATTTTCACTAGCTCTTGAATAATATTTTGGGACTAAAAAATCATTTTTGAAACAGATAAGAACATGTCTTCTGAAAATATAACCCACACTCTGGCAAAATTAAAAAGACTTAATGATGACACCTACAAAAATGCTTGCTTAATGAAAAGAGAAAGTAGAAATCCATCAAATGAATGAGTGGTGATAATGGGCCTCTGAAAGATTAATTCTTCATCTTAATATTCTTTTCATCATACTACTTTAATTTTTATTTCAAATAAAAAGACAAAGGATAAGAGTGCTTGGAAAAGGTTAAGTACCATGGTTTACATGGTTGTATTTGTTGATGGGTCATCCAAATATCAAGGAGAAACTATGCAGTTTGGAAAGTCATTCTTTCTTGTTATTGAAAAGAAGAGACATCTTGTTGCATCTCTTAATGTAGCTACATCAGTATTTATTTTCCTTACTAAGGATTTCAACAGACATAAAAGTGGATGACTGGAGAGAGATGGAGACCCCTTTAAGGGTAAAGGGTGTACAGACGGACTCACATGACCCCAGACCCTCCGTCTGCTGAGGGGACTGAACTCAAAAAAATTTGTGCAGACTGCCTGAACCCAGATGGGACTATGGAGTCCTCCCCTTTGGTCTAGAGTATTTGTGGTTATGGTATCAGGGAGAGATACATTTTGGAATGCTAAACGAGCATGTACTATGTTTTAGTGGTTTATATAGTGACATATTTGGGGGAAGATAATGTTTAATGATCTCTTGAAAATGTTGACCAAGATGCCATCAATTACACACAAAATGAAAAAAAATGCAAACTTTGGATGACAATTTTCTGGTTACTATAACAATCACAGAACCAGCTCCATGATATTTACAATTTGAGACCTGAAGAACAGCAGGACTTCAGCTGGAACTTCTGAGTTTAGCCCAGTGTTTCCTCAGAATTATTAATTGGTCCAGGTTCGGCATGCCAGTAAAGTTCTCATGAAACTTAACTAGGGCTAGCTGAAAACTTGGCATTTATTCTTGGAAAAAAATCATCTTGAGTTTGCTTAAAGGTCTGTGAACCTCAGGAGACCTCTCAGTGACCCTTCCTACAGTGTGGTGGTTTCTAGTGATATCTGAAACCAAGAATGTTTTGTGAAGGATTTGAGTTTCATTTGGAAAGCCATATCTAATCCTACGTACTGCCTAATGAATTAAAAGTCTGGTCCTCCTTGGATCCTCATAAAGGCAGTGCTATGAGTAAAATTCATGACTTTTACTACAGAGTAAAATAGCACCTCTCAATTATTCATTTCAAAATGTCTTCTCACATTTTTAAAAAATATGCTTTGTGCCTATATGTATCCTATCAGCACTGTTATCTAAAATACAGGCATGCATTGAGTCTATCACTTGTGGCTGTAGCACAATTTCTGCTAAAGAACATAATTATTGTAACCTAAGTATTTTATTGATATTATTACACATTCTAAAAGTATTTCATGTATTTTGACGACCAAAACAATCCCAAGAATAACAAGTTTTGACTATGTCGAGCCAGGGAAAGTAGCTACCTCCTGAAGAATAAGTGGATGGCCTCCAGGCATTGAGTGGGATACTGGTAGGACTTCTCATTCTCTTTTTATCCTTCACAAGGACACACACAGATCTAGGTATATGCACTTTTCTGAAGCATGTGGGAATTACCTCCCCCAAATGGGGAAAATGTTTCAATAAATAAGAATATTTAATGATAAAAAATATTTCCAGAAAATATTAGAAAAATAACTAGAGTTGATTTTCAAGGAGAACATGCATTATTTTAAATTGTCTAAGAGATATGAATTCAAAATATCCTGCTTTCCTTTCTGAATTTTTAGTGGCTTTTTTGATCTAAGTGACATTTTAGCTGTTTTAAGTATTTGTTATTCATTGTTTTTTTGTTTTGTTTTTACTGTTTTTGTATCTTAAAGTCTGAGATAAAATGCCTGAGAAGAGTTAACATTCTTTATGCTTCCAAGTCTGTTTAGACATCATCAGTTTAGAGCCTGTTTCTATTTTAGGAATTGGTAGAAATGATTTAGGAAAAGTAATCTATATGAGGACTGTTAAGAAAATATATATATATATTTTTTCTTTCATTTCTGAGCTCCTATGCAACTATAGAGAGAAATATTTTTATATTTATGACGTCTGATTCTGATGGCCAAAGAATTAAAGACAAGTTTCTACTAGAGCCATAAAAAGAAAATGAAATCCTAGTGAGAAATCACCTTATAATAATCAATATACAGGCAATAATACTTTCTTTTCTACTAAGTTTTTGATCCTGTACAGTCACATACAGTTCACTGTACAATTTCTTTTTATTTGAAAATTTTAACATTGAATTTTAAATAGATTTATCAATTCATAAGACTTTCCTGGTGTTGCAGTGATAAAGAATCTGCTTGCCAGTGAGGGAGATGCAAGAACTGCAGGTTGGATCCCTGGGTTGGGAAGATCCCTTGGAGAAGGGAGTGGAAACACTCCGTTATTCTTGCTGGGAGAATCCCAGGGACAGAGGGGCCTGGTAGGCTACAGTCCATGGGGCCACCAAGAGCTGGACAGGACTGCACACAGCATAGCATATCAATTCATGTGAGATATGCTCTATATTTACTCGGAGCACTTTCCACTCGTATGGCATATCTGTGGACAAACTCACAAGGGCACAGCCTCTAATCTTAGGACCTCCTGTTTGATTTTCTTTCTTGGCCCACGAGACTTGATGAGCAAGCAGAACATCAACGTCACACGTCACAGAGGTGCTTCTGACAGATGTGACCCTACTACAAACTCTATGATGTCATCTTTTTATCAACATAGGCTGTTGAAGAGAAAATGTGCCTCTAGTAAGTTTTTAAGAACAAAGAGCCTTCTCCCTTTTCAATGATAAGGCAGTTGTTAACAAAGGGCAACACATAATCAAGGAAAAGGAATGCAGTCCATGACCTTTGGACCATGCCATGCACAAGTAGATGCCGGAAGTAGTCTAAGCCATGTCATCACCAGTGATCTTATGCTTCAGCTGCCCTTATGGTTATAGGTCTTTCTAAATCACCTCTAAACCACCACTGATGAATTTCAGGTCTTTCAATAAACAGTTAACTTCTTAACTTCTTAGGGAGCTTATCATGTAAATCTCCAAATTTTCTTGTAACATCTTAGCTATAATTCATCTTAGTAAATCTCAGTCATTTTTTGTTTTACTTCTCAGTGATTTGTTGTCAAGGCAAATGCTTTGTCCTGCCACCCGGAAGTCATGGGTCTGCCTATCTTCCTGTCACTGGTTTCTGATTCCTGTTACACTACAACCTCCTGATAGAAATACATGAAATAGTGTCAATAATTTAATTATTTTGTGTAATTTATTTGCATAATTCTCACAACATACATTTCCATACAATCTGGTCATTAACTGGTTGTGTGGGTTGCTACACCTCAAAATTGCTTTTCTTTATTAAATATATTATATTTATATGCTCTCTACTCATAGACATATACTTTTGTAGAATGTGGCTAATTGATATGAATTATAATATAGTGCTACAGTTTGGTAAGATACAAAGTTATTTCTGAAAAAATAATTTTCTTCCTAGAATGTTAGGCCATTTTCAGGAATGAAGTTTGCCTTTTGAGGAAGGCATGAGAAGATGATGATATATGATGAAATACCTTATAGAAAACAGACAAGCCCCTTTAGCTTGTTTTGGAAGATAAAGATACCTTTACTCAACAAAGAATAGATGAGGCCTGTCAAAGCATCAATGTCAATGACAGTATTTTTACCTCTTTCTACAATTGCTAGCAAAATTGATTTCATTTCAGACAAAGATAATATAAGAAAGCATTGTTTGGTCCATATGCAATCATTAAACTATCCAAAAGTGTTTTGTTGTTGTTTTTTCTTTTCTCCCAGCTAAATTCACTTCTCCTTAAAAACTGTCATATTTTCTCTTTTAGTTATACAGAATCAGAAATGTGTTGATGGAGGGGAATCAAGCTCACCAGGAGTGCAATATCTAGAGATAATTTTCCTTAAGGCAGAGTGTTCACATACTCAAGATGCCGGGTCATTCTGAGGGCAGGGCTTGCAAGAGACAGCTTTCAAAAGAGGCTTGGTATTGGGAGAATTTGCCTACTGCAGTCCATGCACTTACGCTGAGTTTTGAAGCAAGTTATTTATCTACATTTCTCGGAACCTAGAGAGACTTTGGGAGGAGTAATTTAAGGAGTCTGCTTCTTTTCAGCTTGTTTCTTCTTGGCCAAGAGGATTTTGTGATATAAGAGTAGGCAAAGTGTATAATTTACTAAGCTCAGCTAAATGGCAGGCAGAGTTCAGGAAGTTTTTCTTGTATTTTCTCTTTTAATTCACAAAGTAAGCTCTTGAGATAGAAACTAACTATCATTGTTTGTTGGGGCTTCCCTGATAGCTCAGCTGGTAAAGAATCTGCCTGCAATGCAGGAGACCCCAGTTCGGTGTCTGGGGTGGGAAGATCCCCTGGAGGAAGGCATAGCAATCCACTCCAGTATTCTTGCCTGGAGAATCCCATGGCCAAAGGAGCCTGGCAGGCTACAGTCCTTGGGGTTGCAAAAAATCGGACACAACTGAGCGACTAAGCACAGTACAGCATCATTGTTGTCATCCAGTTTCTGAGATGGAGAAACTGATGTGCCAGGAGTTAGGTAGCCTGTTGGAGGGTGTGTGCTCAGTTGTGTCCAACTTGTTGCAATGCCATGGACTGCAGCCTGCAAAGGACTTGGAGCTTAGCACATAGGAAATGCTTAATACACACTAATTATAATGCTAGGCTTTCTTCAAAGAATTTTTATTTTATAATAATTCAGTATGATCACAGAAATTATGTGTATAAATTCAAGTATTCAGACTTTTATATTTGAAATAATTTTTTAAGAAGGACTTTGTTATACCCTAGACACAATCTATTCTGTCTGTATTTTTATGTTGAATGTAAGAGGAAGGCTGAGTTCCTTTTTGATGGTGTCATAATTCCATAAAGCATCATGCAAATGCTTTATTTCAAAAGGCCAGATCTAAAGGTGCTGTCTAGCTTAACTTATTTGGGACTATTTTAATCAGGATCACTTTGCAGTACAAACTAAATAGCTTTAAGGAGGATCTGTCTCCAGGAAGTACACTGTCATTTTCGCTCTGGATGTTTGTTGAAGAGGTCCTCATTCATGCTCCCACAGCAGAATGCTTCCTGCACTGTAGTCAGGCTTCTTATAGCTCTTCATCTATGAGTCAGGCAGGGTCTTGATGGGAAGAAAGGGAAAAGCAAGATCAACCACTGTCATGGCACAGATAGTACTGTGACAGTGGATAAACAGGTGTGCAGGAGTGCATGCCTGATACGAGTTCAAGAGAGTCTGCTCTTGTAACTCAGAATTAGGCTTTCCATGTGAAGCCTCCACCAATGCGTGGAGCACTGCACGGCAACCTCCACCAATGACTAAGACTGTAGGGATAGAATGGCCATGAGGAACAAATAATGCATGGAATTTGGTGGAACTTGCAACCTCCAGCACCAACCTCTTTTTGGATCCAATGTTCTAAGAAATAGTAGTCATCTTTCATAGCTGAGTGAAGGAGTTTGAGAGCAGGTAAGAGACTCATGTGAGATTCTATACCATATGAGTTGAGGAAGAATCATTGATCCCAGAGCCCAATTCTTCCTATTGTATGTTCTGCCTCTGATAAAAATTAAAATTAAAAATGCTTTTGGATCATGAACCAATGATCCAATAATTCAATACTTAAGGAAGATCAGTATTATATCATAAAGAACATTCTGAGATGTCATCGGACGACTAATTCCTAAGCTGGCATTGAGCACGAATAGGTTCTTATGAATAGACATCGTAAAGATAATAAGAATTTGATCTTCTGTCCTTTGAGAGTTGATTTGAGTTAGAGAGGTCAAAGTTAAAATACATTAGCAGCAATTTGAAAGCAGAAATGAAAGCATGTCATAAAATAGTCTGGCGATTTGGGTGGTTAGAGTTGGCCATACACATTGATGAATGGTTGGGGAGAGCAAGACAGAAAGGGTGAGGATTCTTTTACTTGTTTCCTGGGTCTCCTGTCTTTTGGTGCTCCAGCTGTTTGTTAGAGGGAGGCATGCTACCGGGAATACTGGTCTAATGGATAGGCTGAGACTCAATCATGTTATTTGGAAAAGTAGTAGACATGGCCTTAAAAATTAGCATAATTTTTTTGTGTGTATGTTTAAATATAGAAGCATTAGGATGAGCATACATGTGTGTATGCTAGGTCACTTCAGTTGTGTCCAACTCTTTGGGACTCCATGGACTGTAGCCTACCAGGCTCCTCTGTCCATGCAATTCTCCAGGCAAGAATACTAAAGTGGATTGCCATGTCCTCTTCCAGGGGATTCCCAACCAAGAGATCTAACCTGCACCTCTTATTTCTCCTGTATTGGCAAGTAGGTTCTTTACCACTAGAGCCACCTGGGAAGCCCAAGTATAAGTGTAAAGTCTGCCAACATTAAGGGTAGAATAAACAACTAGTAAAAAAGCCATATAACTGAGAAGCATATTTCCATTTAACAAGGAAAGAGCAAAAAGAGGCCAGAAAAGTGAATCTAAAGAAATGTAATGATTTATCGCAAAATGTTATGACTCAACATGGCTAAGGAAGAAAGGAATACATTTTTATACAATGCTTCCTGTGCTCAAGATTTTGTGGCAGATGGAGCACCTCCCTTGTTCACTTCTGTCTAGTCTGTCTTTCTCTTTCCAACATGCAAAAAATAAAATAAAATGAAAACACTTACAGAGCAAGAGAAAACCTGCAGGGGAAATGTCCATCTCAAAGCCAGACAGGCACAGTTGCTGCTAGCCTCACGCATTTCACAGCTTGGTGCTGAGTTCTGCAGCTGCCAAGTCCATCCAAGAGTGACTATAAACACTCTTGGCCCCAGTGGAGTCAGAGATCCAGCAGGCTGACAGAGAGCCCGTGCACCGCTTTCCAGCAGGGGAGGGGGACACGCCAAATCCGGATCGAATTACACGTGTGTGACAATTTCTACTGTAATCATACCCTCCTTTTTACTGTGATCAACAGGAGAGCAACCACTGCGATCAGTGTCATCAGAGAAGGCTGGTGGCAATGTGCAGCCCAGCTCAGCATCTAGGAGAGCTCAGGCAGGCATGTACTTGCTCCAAGAGGGGCTCACCTAAAAGGGCTGCCCAAGCTACCAGGTGGAAGAAAGGGAAATGTTTTTTGCAGATGCATGCCCTGTGTTTAATAATGATAAGGTTTTCATGATCCTTTGGACTGTAGCCCACCAGGCTCCTCTTTCCAAGAGAACTCCTGTCTCTTATATCTCCTGGCATTGGTGGCTCAGATGATAAAGAATCTGCCTGCAATGTGGGAAACCCAGGTTTGATCCCTTGGTTGGGAAGATCCCCTGGAGAAGAGAATGGCTATACACTTCAGTATTCCTGCCTGGAGAATTTCATGGACAGAGGAGTCTGGCAGGCTACAGTCCATGGAGTCACAAAGAATGGGACATGACTGAGCGACTAACACACACACACACACATTGTGGGGAGAGTTCTTTACCACTAGCGCCACCTGGGAAGCCCTTAATTCAGTATAGCAGGAATAAAATGCTTTAAAAACTAAGGATTTTGAGAAATCTCACTGAGCATGGTGCACATAAATAACTCTTCAGGGAGAGAATGATATTAAATATATAAAGAAAAAAGATCTTAAGTTCAAAATAGTTTCATGTAATCATCTTTCAAATATTTTTTAGTATGCATGCTCTCCCTTAAAGTTTCTTTTTCTTTCTGTTTTACCCCTCCTTCCACTCATTTAGCCATAGCTTTCTGATATGGGGCATGACATCATCAAACTGGAAGCGTTTCTGAGTTGGCAAGTGTGTGTACCCCAGCGAGGGAGCTTAGCATTGTTAGACAAGGACTAGCACAAGGGTATATTCTAACTCAGCTGGGAATGGAAAAGGCCTTTTCCTGCTTAAACCTCAATCGTGAATTAACGATTGCTTCCCATAGGAAGGTTGCTTATGTCAGGAAATGGAAGTACAAAGGCAAAGATATAGAGTCCTTAGATAACAGGAGAAGCTGCTTTTGGGTTGGGTCGTATATGAGAGTGCTGGTTTTTGATTTTGCTTGGAAGCAAGGTACACAGACAGCAATAGATGAGTATTTAATTGAAAGTCTTTTTAACAATTACAGTATTGATGACAGAAAATAACCCACAGACAAGTATAGACTTTGAGAGTAAGTGGTTAGAAATTTTTATAGTACTTTGAGCATTTGTTACATCTGCAGGGAATCACATAATAAATAATTTGGGCTTGTGTTTCATGTCTGTAGTGATATTTAATTTTTCAGATATTCACCTTATGATATCTTACAAAGTTATCAATCTATGAAGGATAAGGAATAAAAAAGTCCTTGACCCTAGTCGCTTGCACACTGCTAACTTAATAAGGCGGACTGCCTTCTACAATTATTTTTGCACACGTACATGCTTAGTTCAAAGGAAAGTGTTTAAAGAGGAAACCCAAGATGAAATTTATTAATACCATGTCATGATCCTGAAAAAGAGCTTTTAAAGGACAAAATCTGCTTCCAAAATGTGTCTGCTGAGCTAGTTCAACCGTGTTAGGGAAAAAAATTCAACCAGAGAGTTTTGAGAAAGTGGTAACCACTTAATGATAAAAGCAACTACCCTTGTGGGAAATCTTCATTTCAGCACCTGTGGGCAATGTAGGAGGTTACTGGGGATAAGACTTCCTTTTATACCATTTGATATTGGAGCTATTAACTTATAGTGTCTAATAAATGGTCATTTTTCTAGGTAGAAATTCACTTCACTACTTTTTTTTTTTTTTTTTTTAGCAATCTATAGTCTTCTTTTAGCAATCTTAGCAACACTACTTTTTCCCTTCCCCTTTTCCGTACTTTTCTTGTCTTCTGTCCTTTTCTTCCTCTGTATCTGTGCTGGGTTGTTGAGAGTTAGAGAACTATAGACTTTACACTTTTTTGTTAACTGGAACTGAATTTGGAATAGATTTTCTCTAGTTAAGTATGTCATAGGTGATACAAATCTTTCACTTTTCAATGTCTATAAATGAAAATATATGGTTTAATACTTCCTGATGTCAGTGCATTGGACATTCTTGGAGAGGATTTTTTCTATAAAGTTACAATAACATGATTAATAAACAGTAGAAAGTAACAAGATAATCAAGCTGGAAAAATTAATTTTTAAAACATCATTTAAAGTAATTAATGAGAAAAGATACAGAAATTTTATTTTGACATGTTTAGATCTGTAAATATGAGGACTTGCTTCTGTACAGAACTGAATATGTTGAACCTTGCAGAGTTATTTTTTATTTCTGGTCAAACAAGTTTGTCTATTAAAGTTCACATAATCTCTAGCAGTTGTTTCCAGCCTAGCCAGTTATCAGAATTGCCTGGGGAACTACCAAATAAAAATCCCTGGTGGTGAAACCTGGGAATCTCTAAGCTTAAAATCCTCTGTAAGCAATTTTAATGAGCATTTTAGTTTGGGAAATACTTGAATGGAGGCAATAGTCCCAAAAGGGACAAGAGCTAATTTAACATTTTATAAACACCTTAATTCAAATGTAGGAAGTTCCATTCCTTCTTGAATTTCTAACATCCTCTTAAGACAGCAAGTAAACCATGTGTTCTGTATCCTGTATGAATCCCTCATATAATCTCCTTAATGATGAGGAAATATTTTCTTTTATTGCTCTCTCCCATATGGTTATTGCATTGCACTGATGAGGCATTCAGTTAACATCACTGAGTAAAATGTCCTCCCCAAGATAAATTGTGGCTAAAATAAGGAACAGAGCATTAACAAGAGATGGTACAAAGTTATTACACACTGGAGGCTTCCTTGAGCAACCAGTTGCTGGTGGAACTTGTTGCTCATCTGAGAATTCAGATGAATTCAGAATTCAGTCCTAACCAATGGGAAATGGTCAGGACTCTGTACATGAATATGGAATCCTTAGATATCTCAAAAGGAGGACACAGAATTGTAAGAACACTAAGAGATTATCCAAAGCATGGTCTTCTGGGGAAAACAAAACAAAACAAAACATTTTAAGGGAAAAGATACATTTATAACTCATATATTCCATGCTAACAAACCTCCAGAGTCTTCTCAGATTCATATAAATGCTACTTCCAAGTGCCAATACAAAATTATTGTTATTGAAAAAAGCGGACAATTAAAAAAAATTTAATCTTGGTGAATTACACATGTAAAGCAATAACTAATTGAGGCAATCATTTAAAAATTGCATCATAATCTCTAGAGCATCTGCAATTTCATTTCAGATATGGGATTATTATTTCTATTAAAATGACACTATTAAGATAAACTAATTTTATTGTTATTTTCAAAATTTATCATGAATTGCACTTTAAAAATGTCACCTTCATCTGTTTTTTTCATTCCTATTTCATTGGATTAATCAACCTCAAAGATCTGCAGAACAATACAGTACACGATACCCCGATGAAAAAATAGTCACTCAGCTTTTCTGTCATTTATTCATATAAATATTAACCTCATACTTCACCCAATTTAAGGGGTAATTGTATATTTCCCACAAAAACCTGTTTAAGACACCTGACCAGTTTCACCAAAGACTTCCCAACACAAAGCTACAGGTTGAGTCTAACAGCATTCTCCTTCCTCACAATTTAATGTCTTAGGTGTCCATTATCCTCAAGCAACAGCCATGCCACCTGCTCTCTCTGTGTAGCATTTTGGTTGCCATGCTTTGAAATTACCTGACTTGTGGCTTATTATGTGAACAAGCGAATCAACTTTCTCTCTCTGTAATACTTAAAGGGCTTTATATCCCATTAATACATGCATGTTATGGTGTTTTAGAAAGTATTTTATAGAAGAAATATAAAGTGAAAGCATTAGTTGCTCAGTTGTGTCTGACTCTTTGCAACCTCATGGACTGTAGCCCACCAGGCTCTTGTGTTCATAATTCTCCAGGCAAGGGTACTGAAATGGGTAGTCAATTCCTTCTCTAGGAGACCTTCCCAACTCAGGGATAGAATCCAGGTTTCCTGCATTGTAGGTGGATTCTTTACTGTCCGGGGCTTCACTTGTGGCTCAGCTGGTAAAGGACCCGCTTGCAATGCTGGAGACCTGGGTTCTATCCCTGGGTTGGGAAGATCCTCTGGAGGAGGAAAAGTGTACCCACTTCAGTATTCTGATGTGGAGAATTCTATGGACTGTATAGTCCCTGGGGTCACTAAGAGTCGGGCAAGACCGAGTAACTGTCACTTTTCTTTAACATCTGAGCCACTAGGGAAACTCAGGAAGAAATATAAGCCAACATTAAACTACATGTTACAGGAGAGTTTATAATGGAAATCAAGAATTCATTTTCCAAATTTGTTCTCACTTTCACCCTGCTCCTCAGGGGCAGTATTTTAACACATGTCAGCATTTGGTCTTCTTGCAGTTACCTGTCTCCCGAGTACATCTTCACTACTGTATCTTTATAAAAGTAAAAAAATTTTACTGCTGTCTTCTTTTATAAATAAGGATTTAGTTTACTTATCCAACCTCAATATTCCCTAACACCTTTCCCATTTAATAGTTATTTTACTATTCTCGTTCTTCTATTGTTTCTTTTCTAAGTTTAAATAGTTACTGAAAACTTGATTCCCTGTTTCATCACAAATAATTGATGTTCAACTCAATACATTAAAGATATTGGCACCCTTTATTTTTTTACATTTTTCCTTCCTACTTTCTCTTTTCCATCATTTGTTCAAGTTACATTAAATTTTATATTGCTAGCTTGATAACATTTCTATTTAGTTCTATATTCCAAATATTATCTTAGGTGCTTAACCTATAGAATAAGTTTAATAGTTGAAAACCAGTAAGCTGTCTATGTTATCTTATTTTTTTAGAATTTTTACACTATCTTGACCACAAAAATTTGGCTCATTGCTTTGCAAAATAGTGAGTTCTGCTTATATTTTCTTCTTAGGTGTTCTCATGAGTCAAAGTTTGTACCACTCATGGGAGAATATTTATTTTTTATACCCAACCAATTATCCAAAACCATATTTAATTTGATTCATATTCAACAATGGAATTTTTGCTTGAGTTTTTAAAACTTTGCCTTTGTTTTTCTCTTATTGAGATAAAATACATATGCTCTTTTCATTACATACCTAATATGATCCAGGTTCTTTCTCATTCTCCTTATTTCTTGAACAGCATTGTGTTCTTCTTCTTTCAGGCATTCTTTTTGGGGGGCACTACCTTCCAGTTTAATTTGTTGTTTTTTAGGCTTGTATGGAAGAAATTAGAATGACTGTTAATATTTCAGTTCATTTACTGGTTAATGGTAGAATTGCACTAACTTGAAATTGCACACAGCCACATGACTTGCTTTGGGCAACAATATGTGAGTGAAAGATCCTTAAACATGAAGAATATACCATATTCTTACCCCTGATATCAGGAAGGTTGGAAATTTCAAATTTGAGATCTCAGAGAGAGAAGATATGAATCAGAGCCCTCATCCATTATTCACAAGATATTCGTTTATTGAATACACAGTATATGCTGGATTGTGCGTGCGTGCGTGCGTGCGTGTGTGTGTGTGTGTGTGTGTGTGTGTGTGTGTGTGAATCTATGCCTACAAAAAAGCCTAGAAAATTTATTAGGCTTTTGAAGCTATAAATTATATATTCAGTCCCCTAAGACTCTAGGAGAGAGCTATACTGCAGAGCCTGACAAGGATTCTAGAATTGAGCAGAAGTTGGTGTAAGAAAAGTGGGGTTTGCCAAAGACAAATAGGAGGAATGGAGGATCAGCTATCAGCATTCACAATCCCATTATTGGAATCAAGCAACCGAGTCACTCAGGCAAGTTGGTGCTTTCACAGGGCTGCAGAGTTCCTCTTTGCTCATCTTCTAAAAGGATAGTAGATCTAAGGTTATACCCATTTCATTTGTAACACCATAAAAGCGAAACTTGTAGATATTAAAGCTACATAGGGTGAGTCAGGTGAGCCTAGGAGAAGCTGGGAGTAAGGGAGAGGGGAGTCACAACCTCTCATCCTGGAGGGTTCAAAGGCAGAGTCATTATCCACCCTTATAGAAGGTCTTTTCATTCAGCCATTCATTCTCTTAAGAAACATTGGTCATTCACTTACCTCATATTATTTAGATGCTTAGGATACAGTCAGTGGTCAAAATGGCACATTTCTTGCTGATTTGATTTTAGATTCTAAAAAGAAGAAAGAGTAAACAGATTTGTTGTTTATCAGGTAAAGGAAATGTAATAAAGAAGAATGAAGTTGGGTGAGTGAGAATGAATGAGACAGAGGCTTGGTTCTTTCATTGTGCAGTTAGGAAAGGCATTCTCGGATGGGAAGGTTTGGGCAGAGGTAAGAAGGACATGAGAGAGCCGCTAATTTGAATATTTGGAAGAAGAATTTTTAAGCTGAGGAAACTCTAAAAATAAAGACCCTGAATCAGGGCCAAGCTTGCTAGGGAGCTGTGAGAACGTCAATGTGACTAAAGAAGGGAAATAGTCTAGTAGCCTTAGTAGTAAAGGAAACAAGGGCCATATCGTCCCGGGGGTTATGGGTCAGGAAAGGTTTGGTACTCATTCTGTGTGAGCTGTGAAACTACCAGAGAAATCTAAACAGAAATTGGCATGGTCTGACTTGCACTTTCAAAGACACTTTTTTTTTTTTTTTTTTTGCAGCATATACAATAAGAGGCAAATTTAAGTTCAAAGCAATTTTTCCTCAAGACTTTGAAGTCTTATTCAGCTACATTTTAGTGTTCTCTTTTGCTGATAAATTTGAAATGTGTTATTTTTATTCTTTAATTGGGAAGACTTTTTTTATTACTGAAATTTCATAATGATGTGTTTTGGATAATGATGTGCTTGTGTTTAAAATTTATCTTGCTCAGCATTTTGTGGAGCTTTTCAGTTTAAAGGCTTGTGTTCCTCATCAGTTTCTGGAACTATTCTCTCTTATTTTTTTTGAAAAACAATTTTACTCTGGCTTACCTCTATTCTTTTTTTCCAGAAATTTTCTCAAATATATTTAACTTTCTGTCTTAACCTCCTATATCTTTTCTATTTTAATTTTCCATATTATAAAGTTAAATTTTGTGTATCTCCAATTCCATTAAAAGTAGGAAAACAAGTTAGAATAAAAAGACTATGCCTCAAATAAAAGTGAGAACTTTTATAATTTTTTGAAATTGAATAATAATATCCCAATGTATTTAATACTTTTGATTGTCATTAACATGTACCAGTTTACTCCTTTCTGACCTTTTTGTTTTAACTAGATCCTTTTTTAAAAAAAAATTGATTGGAGTCTAATTACTTTACAATGTCAGGTTAATTTCTGCTGTACAACAAAGTGAATCAGCTCTATGTATACATATATCCCCTCCCTCTTGGACCTCCCTCCTGGGACACCTCCCACCCCATCTCACCCCTCTAGGTCATCACAGAGCACCAAGCTGAGCTCTCTGAGCTATACACCAGGTTACCACTAGCTATCTACTTTACACCTGGTAATGTACATATGTCAGTCCTAATATCCCAGTTCATCCATCCTTCCCTTCTCACCACTTTGTCCACATTCATTCTCTACATCTGCATCTCTATTCCTGCCTTCCAGATAGGTTCAGCAGTACCATTTTTCTAGATCTCCCATATATGCATTAATATATGATATTTGCTTACTCTCTAAAATATACAAATAGTTCATGCAACTCAATATGAAAACAACAAACAGCCCAATCAAAAAATGAGTGGAAGACCTAAATAGACATTTTCTCTAAAGAAGACATACAGATGGCCAACAGGAACATGGAAAGATGCTCAACATATATTTGAGAAATGCAAATCAAAACAACAATGAGATATCACATCCTTTCTGATCTTAAGTTGATGGTCTTCTTTCTCTTAACTTTTAAATTATCATTAAAGTAGGATCTTAGCAAATAAGGGATACATTTTTCCTGTAAACCTCTTATTTTAATGATGTCCTTATCTAAGGGAGAAGAAAATAAGTACTTGTTAAGTCATTTCAGACTAGTCAGATAATACAATTTTTTTAAACTAAAGCCATCCCTGAATGATATTACTTATGTCTCTCAACTATGAATCATTCAGTTTGTACAATAATATAACTGCTTAATCCAATAGCTGCCCTTGGATGTCAACTAAATGAAAACTATTTAATATAAAGGGTTAAACCCTGCAGAATTATCTTAGAAGAGAGTTCTCCCTAAGGTTTTGAATATGGACTTGACTTTGTCATTTCAAATATGAGCCACAGAAATCATCATTTACCCATCATTTAATTAAAATAAAATAAGATCAATGCTAAAAAATTATATTGATATATTTTGAATCCCTTATAAAATTTTAAAGTGAGTGGACACATATAGACAAAGTAAGTTTAGAACAGTTTTTTGAAAGTGAATTGTTTAAGAATCTAGGCATATATTGCAATAGGCATACATCATAGATATAGTTAGGTCATCTGTGATGATTTTAATGTATGGATATGCAATGATTTATAGACTATGCCATTAGATCTATGGAATTTGATTTTGAAGAAAGTAAGTGGCTTGCCAAGAATCCCCTACTTGTAAGAGAGCCATGTTTTAAGTTTGTGGAAAACATCAAAATAGCACTCATCCGCTACAGAGAACTGTTGCAACATAATGAAGGAAAATAACAGGGGCAGGTACTAGATTAACAGAGTTTAAAGACGAAATGAATTATGCTTCCAGGTGTAAAGTGAGGCAGCATCTAACCTGTAAATATTCAAATGAGTTTTAATCCAGGTAGTAGAAATATCTATACAATGGAATTGACTCAGTACAAGGGGTTCTATTTGATTCTATATTGAGGTTCTATAAAATATGTTTCCTTTTTCCTCACACAATAATTAAATAAAAATACTAGTAGACATGTATTTATTCTAAAAGAACATAAATCTACACATTTGCGTAGAGTTTAAGTTGTTTTAGGAATGATCCTAATGTATCTCTAAGTAACTTATGAGATTTTTCAAGAGATGAGATTGCAAATGTGTAAAACTCTGGCTCTCTCTTAAAAAATTTTTCATCTTCTTTCGCATAAAAATTATAGAAGTGAATGGTTTAAAGATATTGCACTGTCCCTATTCCTCAGGCTAGCCATTTTCTACTCCTAAATAAAAGATTTTCTAGTATAAAATGTACAACACAACACACACACACACACAAAAGATTTTCTAGGGATTGAATCTTTTCAAATGCTTATTTTACTTCTGTAAAACTTCTTTGGGGAGATGGCCTGTATTTTAGTCAGTTTGATTGTGCCCTTACTGTTGAGTTTTAAGAGTTTCTTTTTATATTTTGGATAACAGTCCTTTATTAGATAGGTCCTATAAACCTTTTCTCCCAGTCTGTGGCTTGTCTCCTCTAGTCATTAGTTTTTGCAGAGTGCAGAAGTTTAAAATTTCAATGAATTCTTCCTTACCAATTATTTCTTTCATAGATCTAGACTTTGATGTTTTACCTAAAAAGTCCTATACCCCAAATCATACAGAATTTCTTTTATGTTATCTTCTCATTTTATAGTCTTTCATTTTATATTTAGGTCTATGATTCATTTTGAGTCAAGTTTTGTGACGAGTGGAAGTTCTATCTAGATTCATTCTTTTGCAGGTGACTGTCTGAATATTTTAGTACCATCTGTTGAAAGACTATCTTGCCCCACTGGATTGCCTTTGTAAGGTCTTTGCGCCTTTGTCAAAGACCAATTCACTCTATTTATGTGGGTCTACTTCTGGATTCTGGATTCTGTTCCACTGACTTATTTGTTTATTCTTTTGCCAATACCACCCTGTCTTAATTATACTAAGTCTTGAAGTTGGGTATTGTCATCTGCCAATTTTGATCTTCTTTTTTTAATATTTTATTGGTTATTTTAGGTCCTTTACTCTACAAATAAACTTTAGAATCAGTTTGTTGATATCCATGGTCTTGTTGGTTTTGATAACTTCAGTAATGGTGACTTGTATCCTTATGTATTTTGTGATTTTTTTCTTCTAGCTTACATTATTTGAAAATTAATGTGTGGCAATTCTTTGAGGTCTCAATTCAGATTATTATCCTCCAGAGAGGAAAAAAGGCTCTGTCATATGTTAGAGGGTAATGACAATCTACAATCAGATATGAGATATGTTGTAGTTTTTTGGCTTCTACATATTTCTATCACCTATCATCAATTTGGTCTTATTTTCAGATATATAATTTTATATCCACCATAAAGTATTATTTTTTTCTTGATATGTAGTCTGCCATATTCTTAGAAATAGGACTAGGGAAAGAAGAATGAGCTACTCTGATTAGTGAATTTGGGAAAGGAGCTAGTCATCCAAACTCAGTTACTTATGGCTCCTGGATTGGGATGTCCAGAGGCAGTGTACATGTGCTGGTATTCTCTGGGAGACGGTAAGCTGACTCTGTATGGCTTTATTCAGTGGTTTGCCAGACCTGCCTGTGACTGAGTAGAGGATATTTGATGGTATTTTTCTTTTTTTCTAATTTCAGAAAAATACAAGCACATATTTTTTGACAAAAAGTTATTTCCCTTAATTGTCTTCATGAGTTTTAAAGATGACAGTTTTATCCCTTCCTTACTGACTTTTGTGGCAAGGCAGTAAAGAATCTGCCTACAACGTGGGAGATGGTAACCCACTCCAGTATTCTTGCCTGGAGAATTCCACTGGACAGAGGAGCCTGGCACACTACAGTCCATGGGGTCACAAAGAGTCGAACACGACTGAGTGACTACACTATCATTGCCTTCTGTCCCCATCTCCCAGTTAGTTTTCAACATGAGAGAAGAAAGGAGTGGTTAACTTTAGCAATTCCCTCTTTAAATCCTATTTGTTTGATACTAACATTGATAATAGTTAAATTTTGGCTAACAGTTTTTCCTTCTATCTTCCTTATTCTTATGTTTAACATATTGGCATCATAATTTTCAGGTTTTCTTTTTATAAACAGCATATTTTTGAATTTTTTAAAATGTGCTTTGAGCCTCTTTTGCTATGATTAGTCCATTCACTTATGCTGAGATTACTGATATTTTATTCTTTTATCATCTTATGTTTCTTGCTTACTATGATTTTCTTTATTTAGTCCCTCTTGTACATAAATTTTTAAATTTTATTGCTAATTTTAATGATTATATTTTTATTTCCTCTTCTTCCTTGGTTTTCTTTTCAATCTGATATTTTCTTTTATGAAAATATCTTGCTGGTGTTTTATGTTCTTATTCTTTTCCTCCATCTTCTTTTTTTTTTGTCTTCTTAAAAATTTATTTATTTATTTTAACACCAAAACCATTTTGTATTGGGGTACAGCTGATTAACAATGTTGTGGTAGTTTCAAGTGAACATATGAAGCAGTTTAAATTTTTTTATAATCTATTCTCTCAGTCGTTCTTTATGCTGAGTTCTTCATTACTTTATCTTAAGTGGTTATGATTTTTTTGACTACTAACTAAGCAGAGACTGTTTTCTGTATTTGTGAGCCAGCACTTGTAGGTTTTCCAAAAGCCTGGCCTTTAGTTTGACTCTATTCCAGATCAATTTTTATATTAACATCTCATTGCAGTGCTCCTGCTTGACCTGGGGAGTGTGTCAGGTATCTTTGCTGCATAATAAATCATTCCAAAACCTAGCGACTTACATCAATCATAAAAATATCTCACAGTCCCATAGATTGGTAAATTGGGCAGAGCTTGGTTGTTTCTTTTTGTGCTAGTCTCAGCTGGGCTCCCTCCCAGGTCTGTGGTCAGAACCCAGGTCAACTGGAATCTAGTTGGTTGAGAAGGTGGTTCAGCTGAGATGGATGAATTCTACCCTCCAGGGCTCTCATTTGCTAGCCAAATTGACTTCTTCACAGAGCAATCATCCAGTAAAAGAGATGTCAATTCCCAGAGTGCCTGAGCACCCTTTCAGTCCCTACATGCAGCATATTTACTACTGTTTTATTACTCAAAGCAAATTATCTGGCCAAGCCTACATTCAAGGGCTGGGGAAATAGACTTCATCAACTTCATCTCTACGTAGAAAGAACTACAAAATATTGTAATCATTTGTACCGTGTACTGTAGGTTATGTGATCTGGCCTCTGAGCTCAGAGTTCTAATTTCTTGAAGTTTTCTTTAAGGTTCTGACTTCTTTCCTATTGTTTCAGGGATAAAACCAGTTTTCTGACATTATTAATTTCTATTTGGTTCTTTGTATGTTTCTTTCCAACTGAAAGGTAGTGACAATTTCTAACTGAAACTCTGATCTTGCCATTTTAATTACAAGTCAAGAATAGTGACTCTGAAGTTTCTAAAGAACAGGTAACACACGGTCACAGAAAATACATGTGCAATCAATGCAATCCAGCAAGTAGAGAATCATTCTGGGGAATATCAACTAGGATCAGGGAATCTCTGTGTGCTCAGCTGTGTCTGGCTCTTTGAGGCCCTGTGGACTGTAGTCTACCTGTCCGTGGGATTCTCCACTGGAGTGAGGTGCCATTTCCTCCTTGAAGGTATCTTCCTGACCCAGGGATGGAGCCCTCATCTCTTGTATCTCCTGCATTGGCAGGCAGGCTCTTTACCTGTAGCACAATCTAGGAAGCCCCAGGGAATCTCTAGTGCTGTACTATCTAATATGGTAGCTGCTAGAGCTCTATGTAACTATTTTAAATTAAATTAATTAAAATTAAACACAATTAAACAATGTTTTTCCTCAAGTTCATGAGCCACATTTCCAGTGCTCATTGGCTACATGTGGCTACTGGCTACAACATCCTACAGCTCAAGAGAACATTTTCATTGCTTAAGAGGGTTCTACTGGGCAGTCCTACTCTAGTGCACTTGCTGAGTATCAGACTAGAAAATGGGCAAACTGGGACCCTTTTGCAGCAAACCTGACCTGCAAAAACATTGATTATAAGCATCATGAGATAAATGGTGAGACGGGACTTAGATTTTGATATTTTTACTCTATCTTGATAAATATTGACTCATAAACGTAGGAGAGATTGAGTCAGACTCAATCTGAGAGTGACATCTGTAGACTCAATTACATAGAGTTGGAGCAAAGCAGAAATATTATCCAAAACAAAACAGAACAGAAAGTTCCGTTTGTGTGCTTTTTTTGTAGTTGTTGTTGCTGGTGATAATAAAAGTAATGTATGAGTACTGAGGAATACTTGAAAATCATAATGATTTCCTTGTCTTCTTGTGCAGAATATAGTAAGTGGACTCTGCGTCTTTTCCTAATGACTATGAGTCATCATTATTGAATTATAGAAGGCTGCATCTACAGGAGAACAGAGAGCAGTGTTCTCCTAGACTGTGGGAGCATAGAGAGAGAGTTAAGGCATGCATTCCCCTCTACATTAGGTGCCTCAGCTGGGTAATTTTCTTGGTGTTCTTTCACCTCTCACCTTGGTATCATCTGTAACTCTATCTGACTTGTGTGCGTGGAGTAGCTGCCAGTGCAGTCCTTCTACATTTTTGTCCTCTGTACCTTAATGCAGAGTAAAGCATGTTAGAAGTGACCAGGTAATCAAGCTGGTCAAATCAAGTTTTACCTTCACTGTCTAAATGCCTCTGACCTGCACTGCTACCAAGTAGAATGATGACTATTACATCAAGTGTCTCCTCATTCATCATATCCTGCCTTCTGCTTGGAGATGCTCAATGAGAAACGCATCAAAGAGCTTGGAATTTGAACTAAGAAAGTCGGGAGGTTAGACTCATAGCTTAGCTTAGACTTGGGCCTGAGCCAATCTCATATCTCCTTAAAATTAGTTTTCATAAGTGTTCCTCATCTTCAGTATTCTCATCACTAATACTAATGAAGTTCTGAGCATGTGTCAAGCAATGTCCTAAGTTTTTGTCATTGATAATTCATCTTAATCTTCACAAACCCTATGAATTAGGTGCTATTATTTATCCACAGTTTCACATGAAGAAACTGAGATATGAACTGATTAAGTAACTAGCTCTCAGACCCATGTTTCTAAGTTGCGAGTGTTGTGTGTCTTTAAGAGATATTTAGCTGTCCTTTGGGTTTGTGATTTTGTTCTGGATGATTTAACTTTAGGGTCTTGGTTTCCAGATAAGAGCACATCATACATCACTTTGGGATTTCTAGAGAAACTGAACAGCATTCATCATTCAATAAACTGAGTGAGGAGCCATCCTTCTCTAATGAAGTAGTCAGAGCAATGAAACCTGGGGACAAGCAAAAGAAATTCTGTGAATTTGGCTGCAATCTGTTAGGGTTTTGTAAAACCTGTGTGTGGTATTAATTTAAGCTTGAAATTTGGAGAGAGTCAAGACAAGGTTTACATGACAAAAAGTCACTTATGCATTGGCTTGTGAGGGGAAAATCTAGGTTTGGTAGAATTCCTTTGCTCAATTTGATTTTTAAAGAGCATTTTTCAAGATTTTATTTTGATTCTAAATATTTATGTTAATGTGAGCTCAATAACCTTAGTATGGAAATAAAATTGCTTTCTTAATTATATTTCTATGGGAATTCTCCCAAGCATAATTTGAGGATTCAAATAGAGTTCTATGTATCTAAGTGTCTTTTAAACTAACTGACTCTGCGTATAAACAAGGGAATTTATAATGGAAAGGAAGTCACTTAGCTATTTTTATTTTAGAAAAGACAAAACTATTGTGAGAGGTTGTTTTATCCTATGGTATCATCAGTACTGAAAACTGTTTTTTCTTGGAAATTGGCTCTCAGTGTAAGCTGGATAAATGGAATATCCTGCTGAACTAGTGAACTAGTGATAAGTTTGCTATAGTGGACTCACATGAGCTAAATTTTACATGAAAATTTATAGAACATATTAAAACCAGTAAAGATTTTCAAAAGGCCCACTTAGTGTTGCTCAGAGAATTGAAGGTGTTTTATCATCTTTATGGTTCTTCTGCATACATAGGTACTCACATCCTCTTCATCGTCACAGCAACACTTCCCCAAATATAGACTATTTTAGCATTCGTGTATTTAAGAAACACATGAAATTAAGAAATACTCTGTCTGATAGACAGAGGGCCTGATGAACTATGGACAGAGGTTCATGACACTGTGCAGAAGACAGGGAGCAAGACCATCCCCAAGAAAAAGAAATGCAAAAAAGCAAAATGACTGTCTGAGGAGGCCTTACAAATAGCTGTGAAAAGAAGAGAAGCCAAAAGTAAAGGACAGGAAAGATATATTCATTTGAATGCAGAGTTCCAAAGAATAGCAAGGAGAGGTAATAAAGCCTTCCTCAGTGATCAGGGCAAAGAAATACAGGACAACAATAGAATGGGAAAGACTAGAGATCTCTTCAAGAAAATTAGAGACACCAAGGGAATATTTCATGCAAAGATAGGAGCAATAAAGGATAGAAATGCTATGGCCCTAACAGAAGCAGAAAATATTAAGAATAGATGGCAAGAATACACAGAAGAACTGTAAGAAAAAGATAAGCACTATAAGCACTATAGTGTGATCACTCACCTGAGGCCAGACATCCTGGAATGCGAAGTAGGCCTTAGGAAGCATCACTGAGAACAAAGCTGTGGAGGTGATGGAATTCCACTTGAGCTATTTCAAATCCTGAAAGATGATGCTTTGAAAGTGCTGCACTCAATATGCCAGAAAATTTGGAAAACTCAGCAGTGGCCATAGGACTGGAAAAGGTCAGTTTACATTCCAATTCCAAAGAAAGACAATGCCAAGGAATGCTCAAACTGCTGCACAATTGCACTCATCTCACAGTCCATGGGGTTGCAGAGTTGGACATGACTGAGTGACTTCACTTTCACTTTTCACAGGATAGTAAAGGAATGCTCAAAATTCTCCAAGCCAGGCTTCAACAATACAAGAACCATAAACTTCAAGATGCACAAGCTGGTTTTAAGAAAGGCAGAGGAACAAGAGATTAAATTGCCAACATCCGATGGATCATTGAAAAAGCAAGAGATTCCAGAAAAACATTTATTTCTGCTTTATTAACTATGCTAAAGCCTTTGTGTAGATCACAACAAACTGTGGAAAATTCTTAAAGAGATGGGAATACCAGACCACCGGACCTGCCTCTTGAGAAATCTGAATGCAGGAAAGGAAGCAACAGTTAGAACTGGACATGGAACAATGGACTGCTTCCAAATAGGAAAAGGAGTACATCAAGGCTGTATATTGTCACCCTGCTTATCTAACTTACATGCAGAGTATATCATGAGAAATGCTGTGCTGGCTGAAGCACAAGCTGGAATCAAGATTGCTGGGAGAAATATCAATAACTTCAGATATGCCAAATGACAAGACCCTTATGGCAGAAAGTGAAGAAGAGCTAAAGAGTCTCTTGTTGAAAGTGAAAGAGGAGAGTGAAAAAGTTGGCTTAAAGCTCAACATTTAGAAAACTAAGATCATGGTATCTGGTCCCATCACTTCATTGCAAATAGATGGATAAAGGGTGGAAACAGTGGCAGACTTTATTTTTGAGGGGGCTCCAAAATCACTGCAGATGGTGACTGCAGCCATGAAATTAAAAGATGCTTACCCCTTGGAAGGAAAGTTATGATAAACCCAGACAGCATATTAAAAAGCAGAGACATTACTTTGTCAACAAAGGTTCGTCTAGTCAAGGGTGTTTTTTTGTTCCAGTAGTCATGATATATGGATGTGAGAGTTGGACTATAAAGAAAGCTGAGTGCTAAAGACTTGATGCTTTTGAACTGTGGTGTTGGAGAAGACTCTCGAGAGTCCCTTGGAGTGCAAGGAGATCCAATGGCCCATCCTAAAGAAAATCAGTCCTGAATATTCATCGGAAGGACTGATGTTAAAGCTGAAACTCCAATACTTTGGCCACCTGATGTGAAGAACTGACTCATTTGAAAAGACCCTGATGGTAGGAAATATTGAAGGCGGGAGGAGAAGGGGACAACAGAGGGTGAGATGGTTGGATGGCGTCTCTGACTCAATGGGCATGAGTTTGAGTAAACTCCGGGAGTTGGAGTGGTCTGTTGTGTTGCAGTCCATGGAGTAGCAAAGAGTCAAACACAACTGAGCAACTCAACCAAACTGAACTAAACTGAACTGATTTAGGAAATCTCAGCAGTAAAAATGATAATAGATTTTAGTTTAGATGGAAGAAAAGCTGTATATTTTTTAGCACTCTTTCCTTTCAAAGGACCATTGTGAAACTGAATTTCCCCTGTGGCAAATCACAGGAATAATTTGCAATGTAATGCAATTCTTACCCTCTAGTGGCCACAGACTTGGCAATCTGGGGCTCTTTGTTATGCTGTTCCGGACGATGGAAGTACCTCATTAGCACCTCTGGTTGATCCTCTTGTAGGACTGACCACCAAAGCTTAGGCTGGTAGGATTAGGGTAGGTAACCTCAGCAGCTTTATAAGAGGTTTCTTCATAACTCACCTTTTTGAATATGGGTTTGAGGGTAGCAGATAACATATCAACAAAGCAGACCCTTGTTCATTACAAATTAGCAAGTGCTACCAACGCTGGGTGCTACTTCATCTTGCTGAAGATTCTTAGTCTCTTTTCCTTCTTAAAGTATATACAACCTGATTAATGACAAGGCAGTTACTGCCCAGTGAAAGTAAATGGCTAAAGACTGATGGCTGGCAAAATTCAGAATGTTTTAGATTACAATGCATCCAACAGTCCCTAAATGATAATTTGGTACTAATTTGTGTTTAAAATCTCAATAAAATTTTAAAAATTCTTTAGGAAATCCAGGAAGAGAAATATAAAACTAAACAACCCATAAAGTAAAGCATTGTAGTGGAACACAGAAACTGAAGGAGGTGGCAGCAGAGGGTGAAAAATAAAACTCCTTTAAATCCTGTTTTGTTTACAAGTTTGCATTGCATTGCTTAAACTCTAGGCTCATGTTGTTGGAACTCTGTGAAGTAAAAAATATAGGCTGGGTTATCTGGGCCAGCATTTATTATTTTAAATGTTCTGCCTTGTTCCCATGTATGCAGTCTGGTTTTGTGGGTTTTTATTGTTATCATTGTGGGGAATTTTTTTTGACAATGCATCCCAAGCTTTAATTAAGAAAATAAAAGGACTATTATTATGGGCATACTTAAAGACAGCTAAGCATATTTGTGAAAAAAGAAAAAAAAAAAACTTTTAAAAGCACACTAACCCCAAGATACTACTTTCATGTCTTTTAAAATCCATTATGAACAATATCTTGGTTATATTAGCATAGCTTATAATTTTATAAAATTCAGCAGATTCTCAAGTAAAACATGCCTAGTTCAAACCATACAAATATTTAACGTGCTAGACCTTCACTTAACCGCATCTCTTCATGACCATCTGAATGTTAACCATTAGCTTACCAAAGTTAGCTTCCTACATCCTTGCCAATGGCCTTCACTTCTGCTTTAACAGCTACTCAGTTTTATCCTATGTAGCTGATTCTTTGTCTGCAATCATTTCATTTAGACAAGGGTAGACTCTTTCTTCAAAAGAATGTGGTTAACTTCTTTACATAATATCTAGCAGTAGAATCAGTTCAGTTCAATTGTTTTCCCAGCATCAGAGTATTTTCCAATGAGTCAGCGCTTCACAGCAGGTGGCCAAAGTATTGCAGTCTCAGCTTCTACATCAGTCCTTCCAATGAACACCCAGGTCAGATCTCCTTTAGGATGGGCTGATTGGATCTTCTTGCAGTCCAAGGGACTCTCAAGAGTCTTCTCCAACACCACAGTTCAAAAGCATCAACCCTTTGGCACTCAGCTTTCTTTATAGACCAACTCTCACATCCATACATGACTACTGGAAAAACCATACCCTTGACTAGATGGACCTTTGTTGACAAAGTAATGTCTCTGCTTTTTAATATGCTGTCTAAGTTGGTCACAACTTTCCTTCCAAGGGGTAAGCGTCTTTTAATTTCATGGCTGCAATCACCATCTGCAGTGATTTTAGAGCCCAGAAAAATGAAGTCAGCCACTGTTTCCACTGTTTCTCCATCCATTTGCCATGAAGTGATGGGACCAGATGCCATGATTTTAGTTTTCTTAATGTTGAGCGTTAAGCCAACTTTTTCACTCTCCTCTTTCACTTTCATCAAGAGGCTCTTTAGCTCTTCTTCACTTTCTGCCATAAGGATGGTGTCATCTGCATATCTGAGGTTATTGATATTTCTCCCGGCAATCTTGATTCCAGCTTATGTTTCATCCAGCCCAGAGTTTCTCATGATATACTCTGCATATAAGTTAAATAAGCAGGGTGACTCCCATATTTTGCCTTTTTTTTTTTAATATTTTGTCTTTTGAAATATCAGCACTTCATGGGGGAGTGATAAGGGAAAGATGCTCTCTTGCTTAAATACTAGTATCAGGAGTTGGGGGCATAAGTAGTCAAGTGATAAATCTTGGTGGAGTGATTTTCTTTTCTGCTAGAATTATATGCATCTCTATAATTCACCAGTTGGCAACATTTTATATGACAGTCTTCTGGAAGTCAGTGAATGTGTCTGGAGTAATAATGTCTGGAGTCTAAATAGAATTTACAAGACAGATTAAACCCGGAGATGTGAAGTTAGGCAAAGGGAATTGAAAAGAAGGAAAGCAAATATAAATTATGACAAGTGATTATGGAAAAGCTCCTTTAAAGAAAAGACCAGCATCACAGCTTACTGGTTGAACATCCAGGTGCAAACCTTAGTGTTGATTTTTATGTTCATAGAAATTATGTTAGAAAAGTATGGCTAAAATTAAAACTATATTTTCATTTTAACCTCCTATTTTTCCCCCTTAGTTCTATCAGTAAAGAAAAAAATATATATATGAAGAGTGAAACTTCTTGTTCTTGAGGTTGGAATTCAGCCCAAAATGAATTCCTTTCTGCATTCTTGATTATCATTTAGTCATCTATTTTTGCCATCTTTGAATATGGAAAGAAAGAGATTTATCAGAGTCACACCATATTACTCATGTAACTAAAAAATAGTTTTCTAGTCCTGCTTCAAGCCTGGCAGACAGGTAATAAAGAATAGGAGCTCGACTTTGATTGAAGAAACTTTGCGTTGAGAAAACAAAATATGATACTTTCTAAATTTTTAAGAAACACAGCCATAGAATTCAAGTATACGCGGAATAATAAAGCACAGGATATTCCATGTTTACACCCCATTAAATTTATAAAGATACACCTGGAGTGTCAGCAAATGTGCATTCCTCTTTGTGTTCTGAAAAGTCATACACAAAAATATCAGAGCCCATGGTAAAAATAGGAATTGGGAAAGACTTCCAGAGATGAATGCATCTTTCTAACCAAAACAGCAATGAAAATAATAATCATGTCATGAAATAACTTAGCCCAGGGATGCTACCTGATGGATATCAAATAGCTACAAAAGCAATAAACTAGAAATGTAGGCTTTGGGGGACTCTGCAATGATGCAGATATACATGAAGGCCTGCATTCTTTGGGGGCTTCCCTGATGGCTCAGACAGTAAAGAATCTGTCTGCAGTGCTGGAGACTCAGATTTGATTAGTGGGCCAGGAAGATCCCCTAGAGGAGGAATTGGTACTCCATTCCCGTATTCTTGCCTGGGAAATCCCATGGACAAAGGAGCCTGGTGGGCTACAGTCCTTGGGGTGGCATACTGCTGAGTGACTAACATTTACTTAGTTACTTACTGTATTCTTTGAAGGAGGAAACTGCAGAGAGAGCCATGAGCAGAGCCCTCACTCATAGCTTGTTGCTAGTTTTCTTATAATACAGCTAAAAATGTTGTCATTTCTCCTATTTACCAATCGCATATGAGCTAAAATGTTAAAACCATATGGATTACCACAGATCAATAATAAGAATCTCAGGAGCTTAATCTACGTGCCCATTACTTTATGGAGCCATGATGTTCATGCCCAAATATTTCTTCCTCTATTTTATTACCCTGGAGTGGCCATCAAAAACCCCTCACACACACACATATATATATATATATATATATATATATATATGTATATGTATATATATGTGTATATATATACACATATATATAATCATGTCATTTATTTCCCCCCAAATCCAAGGCTAAGTGAAAGTGAAAGCATTAGTTACACAGTCTTGTCTGACTCTTTGCAATCCCATGGACTGTAGCCCTCCAGGCTCCTCTGTCTGTGGAATTCTTCAGGCAAGAATGCTTGAGTGGCTAGCTATTACCATCTCCAGGGGATCTTCCCTTATCTAAGGATCAAACCCGGGTCTCCTGCCTTGCAGGTGGTTTCTTTACTTGTCTGAGCCACCAGGGAAGCCCAAGGCTAAAGACAGCATTACATAAATTTCCGCTTTCCATAGCCATCTATCCCAGTGCCTTATAGCTGTCAGAGGTAGCAAAAGATCAAGATATAAATGCAAAGGAGAAAGAGCCAGAGTGTTCAGCAACATGGAAGGCCAAGCAAGAGCAAGTAGCAAAGGAGGAGAGATCAACAGCCTCTGACACAGTCCAAGGTTCACGGAAGGTCATGGCTGATGGAGACATAGTCTTCACATTTAACAACAAGAAGGATCATAAGATGATGGGGCCCTTTTCTGATGCTCCTGAACTCAGTCTGTGACATCCATAATTGGGAAGGTGCATTAAGACCCATGTGCTCCAGGAGAGAAGTCCATTCCCCTGTAGAATCCTAATGAGCCCTTCCCAGTCCAGATGTGGTTCTCACTGACTTTTGAGGGAAATAAATTTGTAAACCTTCTCAGGAGCTCCTCTGTGCATCTTTCACGTGGGGGATGTAGAGAGAATATGGGTTTGGCAACAGGCAGATGCAGATTGGTCTCTAGGTTCATGGCTTCTTAATGATATAGCATGGATTTCATTTTCTGCATTTCTATTTCTATACAAGGATTAAACAAGGCAATAAGTGCAAAGTTTCTGGCACAGAGTAGATGCTCAGCAAATAAAGATCTGCCTCCTTCTATAGGTAAATGCTGCTTCTAGACTTTGTTAGCTTAATAGGAGAGGAAATGACTAGATCGAGAATTTGGAACAAGACTCTGCCAACATTAAAAACTTTTCTTTCCTTGTCATCATTAAATTGTCAAGCAATATTCATAGAAGGGCTTTGTTTTATGTATTTAGGTTTCACATGTTAGTAATAATTGTGTATTTGAGAAAGAAGAGGCATTCTAGTACTGCTAAGCCCTGATAGGTTGGCATTAGTGCCAAGGGGAAAAAAAAACATTTCTGAGGGGATAAAGATTAATCATACCTATTTTTTTTTCAGATTTCAATAGAATCATTTGGGTATATTAGATAATAGCTTATGAGATAAAACTGTATCATTGACCAAAACATTGTTCAGAGTTAAATCCCAGAGTTTTAGGTTTTTATGTTATGTACAGATGATAAGACCCTTAAACAATGCCATGGTTGGCAGTACCAACCCTTCAAGCAGTGGGAAATAATGTATAGCTTTATGGTTGGTCCTACTTTTGCCTCCACATCTGCAAATGCAACACACTGTGGATTCAGCCAAACTCATACCCTCTGCTAGCTATTTAGAGGTAAAAATCTATGTGAAAGTAGACCTGCCTGGTTCAAACTCATGTTGTTCCAGGGTCAGTTCTACCAGGTATAATTTGATGACCTCTCCGACATAGATATTTTCGGGGGTCCATTACAAAGCAAATCAAATACCAACTTTGAAGCAAAGTAGAGGCCCCTGAAAAAGAGTGAAAAGGTTGGCTTAAAGCTCAACATTCAGAAAACTAAGATTATGGCATTCGGTCCCATCACTTCATGGCAGATAGATGGGGAAACAGTGGAAACAATGGCTGACTTCATTTTTCTGGGCTCCAAAATCACTGCAGATGGTGATTGCAGCCATGAAACTAAAAGACTCTTACTCCTTGGAAGGAAAGTTATAACTAACCTAGACAGCATATTAAAAAGTAGAGACATTATTTTGTCAACAAAGGTCCATCTAGTCAAGGCTATTGTTTTTCTAGTCGTCATGTATGGATGTGAGAGTTGGTCTATAAAGAAAGCTGAGCAACGAAGAATTGATGCTTTTGAACTGTGGTGTTGAAGAAGACTCTCAAGAGTCCCTTGGACTGCAAGGAGACCCAATCAGCCCATCCTAAAGGAGATCAGTCCTGAATATTCATTGGAAGGACTGATGTTGAAGCTGAAATTCCAATACTTTGGCCACCTGATGTGAAGAGCTGACTCATTGGAAAACATCCTGATGCTGGGAAAGAGTGAGGGCAGCAGGAAAAGGGGACAACAAAGGATGAGATGGTTGGATGACATCACCAACACAATGGACATGTGACCTGGTGATGGAAAATGGGGTTGCAAAGAGTTGGACATGACTGAGCAACTGAACAGAACTGAAGAGGCCCCCTGAAGGTGTTTACTTCATGTCACATTTTAACCGATGCCTTTGGGCCTGTTTCAACGGGTAGGATTATAGCTCAAGAATATTGAATACTTCAGGCAGAGTTAGACAAACATCACAGTAGCTTCTTCAGTGGCTCAGTGGTAAAGAATCTGCCTGCAGTGAAGGAGGCATGGGTTTGATCTCTGGGTTAGGAAGATTCCCTAGAGGAGGACACGGCAACCCACTCCAGTATTCTTCCCTGGAAAATCCCAGGGACAGAAGAGTCTGATCGAGTACAGTCCTCGGGGTCGCAAGGAGTTGGACAGGACTGAGCAACAGAGCACACTGTAGCTTACATTTTCGCCCTGACCCACACATACACATATAACATTTCCCATAGCTGAGCAGCTAGTTTTTCCCTTTTGTTTGTAACATATATTTGCTCAAGAGTTCTCAGAAACAAGACCTCTTTGGTTTGTTGGTGCTTTTGTATGACAAATGTGCTTCCACTGAAACAGAAGACCCACCTGCCTACCTCGGTTACTTCAGTGGACTGCTTTGCGTTTTCACGCTGAGGAATATTTTTAAGTCACTAGGGGAATCAACAGAGTGTAAGCAAGGATCCAACTGCCAAAGACTGGTTATAAATGTGAAGCTTGGCCTCATGAACACCTCTCCTGAGCAAAGGGATGACCAATCATGGTGCTCCCAGACTGAGAAGTATTTTATTTGTGCCCACTGAGAACCGTAGGACTGTGGTGCCATCTGCCCCAAGGACAGAGTTGCCAGGGTGGGATACAGACAAAGGGTCTATATCATATGTTTACATTTTTATAAAATGCTTTGACCAGCCAATACCATGAAACAACTTCACAGTATTGAACTTAAGGCTCAGAAGAGATGAACTTTTCAGGTTATAAATATCTGGTCTTTCTTTCATGTTTATCAGAATCTTTTCCAGGAGACATGCTATACCTGACCTTTTATCACATATTTCATATCATTGATATTAAAGTGCATAGAGAAATCATGCTTAAAAAACCTTTTGAAAACTCATAAGATGTATCAGATGAAAAACACTGTATTTTATACACTAATGATTTGGAATGTAGCACATGGTATAATAAATTGGGTCTTGCATAAAAATTGAGTCTAAAACTTCAGATGATGAAAACTTATTGCTCTCTTTGTAATTTACAGTTCAGTTCAACTCCGTCAGTTCAGTTGCTCAGTCACGTCCAGCTGTTTGCAACGCCATGGACTGCAGCATGCCAGGTCTTCCTGTTCAACGCCAACTCCCGGAGTTTACTCCAACTTGTGTCCATCGAGTCGGTGATGCCATCCCACCATCTCATCCTCTGTCATCCCCTTCTCCTCCTGCCTTCAATCTTTCCCAGCATCAGTGAACATACGAAGGAAGATACACAAGTTTTAGTGGAGAATAAAAGAAAATAAATGAGAGTATGTGATAGGAGTGAGGCTTTGAAACCTTTAATGACAGCTTAAAAAGACTCAGAAAACCTTTTAGAGGCTATTCTTTAATACTTCACACTGACCCAGAGCTAGTGGTTGTAGAAAAGTCTTAAATTATGTTTCAAATGGATAAATTAGAGTCACTCACTCTTAGTAGAAGAGTAGTGGATGATTTAATTTAGAATTTATTTCTATTCCCTGATGTCAGTAAAAAGCTCCAGCTATTAAAACAGTGACAAATTAGATTTCTGACTCCTTTTAAGGGTTTTAGATGTTAAGGTCACATCTAATTGCACTTTAAAATAGGAGAAGGAAATGGCAACCCACTCCAGTATTCTTGCCTAGAGAATTCCGTGGACAGAGGAGCCTGGTGGTCTGCTGCCCATAGGGTCGCACAGAGTCGGACACGACTGAAGCGACTTAGCAGCAGCAGCAGCATCACTTTAAAATGTATCACTTTATTTCCTGAACACTTGTGTAGGATTTTTTTTCTTATAGAATACTTTCTATAGAAATGTATTTTTATAAATATATTCTTCTATAAGAAAAATTTATTTCTATTTTTTCATATAGAAGAATACCATTTAGGATGCTATTGAAGCAGTTCAGATGAGACATGATAGCTCTGAATTAAAGAAGTAACAAAGAGTATGGAGAAAAAGGACTGACTGAAGATATGCACCTATCTTTATCAATGATACTTATGTTATTAATTGGATTTTGGAGGTAAAGGAGAGGAAAGTTGTGAACATGACTTATAGTATATGTATATATATTAGATGAGTCATGGATAAATGGCAAGCCTTTCACTGAGACTGGGTATATAACACAATAGGAAGGTTTGGAAGAAAAAATATAAGCTTCTTTTGTAATGTTTATAATAAATTGCTCACTTGGTGGGATGTCAAATATGCGGCCAAATATATAGATCTGGAGCTTAGGAGATGAGCTGGAGATAACAGTTTGGCCATGTTATGAGTGGAAAGCTGGTGGTTGAAGTCATAACAATAAATCAGATTGTTCAGAGAAAATAAGTAGCAAAGATAAAGCTGTGAAGAATAGTGAAAATTAACAAGCAGCAGAGGAAATGAATCCAAGAAGAAAACACTGAGCAGTGGTCTGATTAAGCTGTGGGATCAGTATATTTTAAAGACTATATTTTAGAAAAACTAAAGGAGGGCTTTAGTTGGTAAAGAATCCGCCTGCAATGCAGGAGACCCTGGTTCAATTCCTGGCTCGGGAAGATCTGCTGGAGAAGGGATAGGCTACCCACTCCAGTATACTTGGGCCTCCCTTGTGGCTCAGCTGGTAAAGAATCTGCCTGCAACCCAGTAGACCTGGGTTCAACCCCTGGGTTGAGAAGATCCCTTGGAGAAGGGAAAGGCTACCCACTCCAGTATTCTGGCCTGGAGAATTCCATGGACTGTATAGTCCATGGGGTTGCAAAAAGTCAGACACGACTGAGCGACTTTCACTTTCAAAGGAGGCTAAGACTTTAAAATGGGAGGAGTGACTGCCACAGAACAAAGTTAAAGAATGAACATATCCCTATTGGATTTTGCAACGTGGAAAGCATCTGTGATCAGTAAATGGTTTCCACAGGGTGGTATAAAAATTGAACCAAGTATGAAGTGATTAAGTGTAGACATAGACTTCTTTTTCAGGAGATTTTATACAGAGCATAGTTTCTAACTGGAGGGAGTAAGGCCTCAGGAAGAATTCTTTTTTTTAAGTTTAAGAGAGCTGAATATATTTAAATAGAGAAGCAAATAGCCAGTATAGAAGGAAAGGATGAAAAATAAGCCAAAGAAAAGTAAATGGTAGATTTTTGGAGCAGACAGAACATGATAAGCTCCGGCACAAAGATGGAATATTTAGACAGAAAAAGAGCTATATTTTTCCCTCAAAAACAAAAAAAAAGATGTTATCTTCTAAAGCAAGTATTCAAATTCCTTCTATTTTTTGTTGATAAGGTTACTACTTATGCACCTCTAAAGTCAGAGAGATAAATTAGTAAATATTTAATGTTATTGTTCAGTTGCTAGGTCATGTCTGACTCTTCACAACCCCATGGACAGCAGCATGCCAGGCTTCCTTGTCCTTCACTATATCACGGAGTTTGCTCAGATTCATGCTCACTGAGTCGGTGATGCTATCTAACCATGTCATCTTCCGCCACCCTCCACCCTCTTCGCCTCTTGCCTTCGGTCTTTCCCAGCTGGGCCTTTTCTAATCAATCGGCTCTTCAAATTTGGTGGCCAAGGTATTGGAGCTTCAGCTTCGGCATCAGTCCTTCCAATGAATATTCAGGGTTGATTGCCTTTAGGAGTGACTGGCTTGATCTCCTTACAGTCCAAGGGACTCTCAAGAGTCTCTTCTAGCACCATGACTTGAAGGCATTAATTCTTCAGCACTCAGCCTTCTTTATGGTTCAACTATCACATCCATACAAGACTTCTGGAAAAACCATAGCTTTGACTATATAGACCTTGGTTGGCAAAGTCATGCCTCTGATTTTTAATATGTTACCTAGGTTTGTCATAGCTTTCCTTCCAAAGAGTAAGTGTCATTTAATTTCATGGCTGCAGTCACCATCCACAGTGATTTTGGAGCTCGGAAAAATAAAATCTGGCACTGTTTCCACTTTTGCCCCATCTATTTGCCATGAAATGATAGGACTGGATGCCATGATCTTAGTTTTTTGAATGTTGAGTTTTAAGCCAGCTTTTTTACTCTCCTCTTTTATACTCTTGAAGAGGCTCTTTACTTCCTCTTAGCTTTCTGTCTTTAGAGTAGTATCATTTTCATATCTGAGGTTGTTCATATTTCTCCTGGCAATCACACGAAATGCCAGCCTGGATGAATCACAAGCTGGAGTCAAGATTGTTGTAAGAAATACTTAATAGATGATGGTAAATAAGTTCAGTTGTGCTAATAAACAGATTCCAGGTAAGAAGCAGGAAGAACACAACCTAGTTGTATCCAAGAGCCTATGTTCCCAAATGCTCTATTTACCATCAGTTCCATTAGCAGCCATAACACTATGGTGGAAGAGGAAGCTTCAGGCCAGTAGCTGGATAACACCAGCTGTGGAGTCATCCAACTGACTGTGACTCCTCTGAGTCCGTGTTCACAGCACAACCTCTTTATCTCTTGGCTTCCTACCATAGCCTTTAAGCAAGGGATTTTCAGCGGTCATGTTATTCCTCTCTGTGGGCAATTTCTAATTCTATTTTCTTTTGCATCTGGACAGTATGAGCCAGTCCCTGAAAGACTGATCTCTCCTGACTACCATATTAAGGACAGTTCTAGACTTCAAATCTTGAGAGAACAAGCCTTGACAAAGATGATTTCACCCAAACCATGTCACCTTGTGGGGCTCTACCCAATAGCTAATCAGCCCCCATCTCAAGCAACATCTTTGCCAACCCAGGTGTTGATGAAATTATCAAAGAGGAATAGCATTCACACATTTCTTCTTAATTGCGTGCCATAGGCTCTCCCCAGTTTTAGTTAAAGTCTGAACACGCTAGTCCTGTGTTTCTTTTCATGACTGCAGTGTGCCCTATAGCTGGATTATAGCTGTTCACTGGTAATATTTAATTCAATCTTTAACATGCCTTTCATTTTGTCTTATACTAGGATTTTTTTTTAAGGTAGAATCAGTTCAGTTCAGTTGCTCAGCCATGTCCAACTCTTTGTGACCCCATGAACCACAGCACACCAGGCCTCCTTGTCCATCACCAACTCTTGGAGTTCACGCAAACTCATGTCCATTGTGGAGAAGGCAATGGCACCCCACTCCAGTACTCTTGCCTGGAAAATCCCATGGATGGAGGAGCCTGGTAGGCTGAAGTCCATGGGGTTGCTAAAAGTCGGACATGACTGAATGACTTCACTTTCACGCATTGGAGAAGGAAATGGAAATCCATTCCAGTGTTCTTCCCTGGAGAATTCTAGGGACGGGGGAGCCTGGTGGACTGCTGTCTATGGGGTTGCATAGAGTTAGACATGACTGAAGCGACTTAGAAGCAGCAGCAGCAGCATGTCCATTGAGTCAGTGATGCCATCCAGCCATCTCATCTTCTGTTGTCTCCTTCTTCTCCTGCCCTCAATCTTTCCCAGCATCAGGGTCTTTTCCAATGAGTCAGCGCTTCACATCAGGTGGCCTTTGGAGTTTCAGCTTCAATATCAGTCCTTCCAGTGAACACCAAAACTGATCTCCTTTAGGATGGACTGGTTGGATCTCCTTGCAGTCCAGGGGACTCTCGAGTCTTCTCCAACACCACAGTTCAGAAACATCAGTTTTTTGGTGTTCAGCTTTCTTTATAGTCCAACTCTCACATTCATAAACTAATCATAGTTTATTTCTCTTTAAAATCAACTGAAAAGAAACAAAGATTTAGTCATAACTAGAAACCTTCTATTCCATAGGAATATGATTTATTTGATATCCTGAAAGCTTATTTTTTAGTTCAGTTACAGGTAAGGTTGGAACCCAAGTATGAAAATTATATTTTAGGTCTTATAAATACTAGCATAGTAAATTAAGTGCAAGGAAGGCAAGAACAGAGGAAATGTTCAGTGATTTTAAGAAACAGAAAGGAATTTTAACTTTTAAAGGATAGCTCATGCTTTCTGAACAGAAAATTGATGAAAATCAAGATCGTATTTTTCCCAACTTGCGTTTGAGGTTTTTTCCTCCTCTCAGATGTTGGTTAAGTTTCTTATTTTTCATCCAATTGTACCTTTAGTTAAGAGTTTATTATTTGTCTATTGAAATTGCTTAGAGGATGACAATGTTTAATATTTGCGTGGGATATAACCACTAGCACCCATTTTAGTGATTCTCAATTTAGAAACAGATGGCATTTAGTGGAAGCAATTGTGGAAAAAGAGAAATTTTGTATAACTATCAAAGTTCACAGTCCTTTAACCAAGCTGTTGATTGTATACCCCACAGCTCTCTCTTCACACAAGTAGCTCTGCAGAATACTAAGGGAGAGCTTCCTGCGTGGCTCAGCAGTAAAGAATCCCCCTGCAATGCCAGAGACTTGCAGGAGACGCAGGTCAGGCAGATCCCCTGGAGGAGGGAATGCCAACCTACCCCAGTATTTTTGCCTGGAGAATCCCAGGGTCAGAGGAACCTGGCAGGCTACAGTCTATGTGGTTGCAAAGAGTTGGACAGAGCTAAAGTGACTTAGCACAGCACACAACATAAAGAGAACCAAATGAAAGAATCTTTAAATGAATAAAACATATCAATTTAGTCAGCTCTCTTTTGTAAACACTGCTCTCTCATTGCTGATATATGGGCAATATTTAAGTTTTATATCACTTTTTTTTTCTGGAAATGTTTTATAGCAATGTTGGGGAGTAAAGAGAGAAAATAGAAATTTGACTGGGCCAGATTATGAGAAGCAAAGAGAAGAGTTTGACGTTTATGTCATAAGTAATGGAGAAACTGTCCTTTCTTAAATATGACTGTATCATGAAAGCCTGAATTTCTTTAAGGAAAGGGTTATAGTTAAATTCTCTTTGTATTCACAGGGCCCACCACTGAGAAGAAATCACCAAATATTTGTCAGTAATAATATAACATTAATGTCAAGACCAGCCATATGTCATATTTCTAAGGCTTATGAAATTTGTTGAATCGAACAAAAGAGTGAGCTTGCCTAGGGCTAGCATTTGGCTTCAGTGAAAATGGTTGGATTAACAAAACCCGGTGCTCTCCCTCAGCCCCCAGCCCAGATTCAGTGTGTGTTTTTGTTTGTTGGACTGCTTACTTTCTTTTGCCCTTTTATTTAAGCTGGGCTTAAGCATTTTAAGTAAGCTCATAAAGGAAATCTAAGAATAGGCTTTATCTACAAGTATTTTGAACTTCCTTCATTTTTTCATGTCTCTGTGGTATTTTAATGGGCAGTTGTGAGAAGCCGTAACAGGCACTGACTAACTTCTGCCATCCCAACTCAGGAGTTTTGACAATTTCTGAATTCTCAATTGATCTATAATGTGCAAAGCATTACACGTCTCCAAGATGAGAGAGGAGAGTGAGGCCAGGCAGATAGCCATGACATGAGAAATTGTAACACGTGAAAAATGATCATTAGCCCAAGGAATAGGTAGTTCAAGATAAGAGCAAACTTTTTCCTTAATAAGCTCTAATCATTAGCAACGCCCTTGCCCAAAGTGTTTTGTTCTTAACAGAATGCATTTGGTATAGTTATAATCAGCTTTCTTTTTTAATGTTCATTATATGGAGTTTGTAGCAGAAGATTCTGAGCTTTAAAAACTAATTTAGTTTCTAGGCCACCACATTTCTCTTGTTTTATTCATTCCAAACTGTACCATGTTGCAGTTACTGCCAATGGCTCTGTTGTCTATCAGTGAAGTTGTAAGAGTGCTAAGAAATGTACTCGTTACTTTACAGGATAAAACCCAATTCGTAGTATGCTTCATGCAGTAATATCTGTAAGTATACAAGTATAATCTTTGTACTTTAATAATCACATTTGACTCCTTCCAAAGGACGTTAGTATGAGACTTCCTGATGGCCAGAGTGCCATATAAATAAAACACAACTTTTCGGGCTGTGGTGGGGAAATTTATGTTACTGGGCCTGTAGGAATATAATGCAAAATTGCTTTATTACCTGTTGCCCCATAGGGCCTAGTTGTCAATATTTAGACATTTATTGTCCCATTCCAAGCGATGGGTATTACTTACATTTAAACAGTGTCAAGTGTATTGCAATATACATATTGTCAAAACCTTATGAAATTAAGCAAATATATAGAAATAATAATTTGTTTCAAAGGATTATTTTTAAAGTTTCTATAATTATGTAACACATTTCCTAGCTTGATTCTCTTGAGATTCAAGCATGCTTCAGAAGACCTGAAAGATGAGTGAAGCAGGTCATCCAAGGTCTATTTGCACAAAAATTGAGACACTTAGTGGGAAGGAAAAGACAGGATTGAGAAATCAAAGGTGTTAGCAGAGAAAGATCATTCTAAAAATAATGTGGTGTCTTCTATTCAGATCATCCACAGATCTGGTCCCCATAACTCATGCTCAAATGCTATCGAAATATTTTCTGTATTATAGAATCACTAATACTGTACCATGTATTACTAATAACTTCAAGGTAAAGACTCTAAAATACAGCGTGTTATTTAAAAATAAATAATAACATAAATAACATAATTAATAATACATCTGTGTTTCTCAGACGTATTCTTAAAATTAGTTAATAGATAAAAGCTATACAGGTGTATAGAAACAAGAAATACACTTGTGGCCCAACACCACACTTGGATAGGAACATTTTTCAGATTCACTTTCTTTTTTATTAAATTACTGTGGTAATCTGCTTCCAAATAGCTCCCACTTGTCTACACCTCTTGGTATTCATGCCCAGGTCAGTTTCTCCCCTTTCTTGTGGGCTTGACCTGATGACTATCTTCTTTGTTTCTATACTTCATACAAACATTATATTTTATTAATTATTAATATTTTTGAATTTGTCATAATTTGAATAGGAACTATTTCTGTAGTAAATGGATGCTGTTCCTTGTCACCTGGTGACTAGCATAAAAACAAAAAACTTAAGAGTAGTATAAGCCTGTTTTATGGAACACCAGAAGCATATTAGATGTTTATAAACAAACATATCTAGTCCTGACCTTGGCCATATATTTATGGCATAAGGAACCAAGAAGAACAAGTACACCATCTACAACTACTTGTGACTGTGCTGCAAGAGAAAGTCAGAATCACTAACAGAGCAGAGAAAGTAACTGTCTTGTGTTTTAGAGACAAGAATATATTCTTTTGACACTTACTTGATTGAAATGAATTTCCTGGACAACATAATGGTTCACATGGACTTGTGGGTCAAAGAATCTTTGGCTGGCAGGTCTTTACATAGGGAGGGGACATTCTGAAAATGGGCATTTCTATTTTTAAAACCTGTCCAGACAGAGAATTGACAATGTTCCTCCTTTTATCTCCCTGAGCCTGACCTCGGATTTGTTGATGAGACTGCTAGTCTGTCTTGTTTACTAAATATCCACAAGATCAGCACATTTCCCCTCTGCAGTCAGCTCAAAAATATAGAAGATTTTGCTTCCTGGGATTTTAAATATTTCTTTCCTCAAAGAAGTAAAATTGTGAATTTTAAGTTCCCTGAGGATAGAAATTTGTATTTATCCCATTTCTCAGCACCACAAGAGTGCTGTCATAGAGCAAGCAGGTCCTCATTAACACTTGTTCAAATGTTACTCCAACTTAGAGGTGTCAGGAACATATAAAAGACACTTGAGATGTCTTGATGTACATTCAGCAAATTCTAAGTCTAGTGGGTGTCCTAACTGGCTTTCCTAATACCATATTCTAAACATGCCCTACTTTAATAATATTTAGGCAAGGAGACCTGGAAAAGTCTATTTTAGTTCTTGGGAAATGTAAAAACCAGAATCTTTTATTTTTGGAACTTTGGTTTTCTTTTTTTCTTTATGGTACTTCCTACTTTCCTCTCCTCCATCCTCTCTGTGATTCAACCCATGCTTCTTTGTTCTATGAACTCTCAGAACAACAACAAGTGTTGTTGGAACAACACTTGGAATAGGACTGACATTAACAATTAAACTCTTAGTGGAAAACAGAAATGAAGAAAAAAAATGACTTATAAGGAAACTATGATACTGGGAAATAAAATATTGACCAAGGCAGGGTCAAGGGGAAGGAAGCATGGAGAACCATGACCAAAGAGAAGGAACAAAGTCTAGCCTCTCCTTAGAGTCTGCTCAGTCAACAATCTGGTCTTCCCCCAGAGTCTGGCTACCCTTTTAAGCCAAAGAGAAACAGAGGTGTGATGGCTGAGAGTGTTGGGAAAGTTGTTGGCACTGTACAAATGTGATGCGCTGACACTCTTGTTCTCTGGCCTTGTTAACTTATTGAAAATAGATTGTGCTCTACTGGCCCTTCATCGTCCTCTGTTCACCAACTCTGAAATTGGTGTACTATTTGTTTAACAGTCCACGGTTAAATAATGTTTGACTACTTTTAGGAACCATCTAGACATTTGAAAGTGAAATTGAAAGTCACTCGGTGTGTCCAACTTTTTGTGACCCTACAGGATTTAGTCAAACACTTTATATTAAGGAAGTTCTTATTGTATGTGTTTAAGAGTCATGAGAATTTCAAACCATGAACTTGTGTGTGTGTTGTGTGTATGTGAGTATGTGAGTGTGTATGCACACACACATATTTGTGTATATGTATATAAATATATATATATAGATAGATAGATAGATAAATAGATATACATGTGACCCTATGAACTGTAGCCCAGGCTACAGAGACAGGATCCTCTGTTCATGGGATTTCCCAGGCAAGAATACTGGAATGGGTTGCCATTTCCTTCTCCAGGGGATCTTCTCAACCCAGGGATCTAACCCACATTTCCTTCATTGCAGGCGGATTCTTTACTGCTGAGCCACCAGGGAAGACCTACATAATACATATGTGATACAAAAGTATATATATATTAATATATAAATTAATATATATTAATATATAAATGCCTATGTTAATTCTAGACAAATATATGAGGTTATATATATACATATATATATATACATGAGGAATGAGATTTCTTTCTTTCTTTCATCAAGCCTATTTGGTAACACCAGACCATAGTGTAGCATAACAAAATATTAGACCTTCATTGAAGGGAAAGCAGAGCTGTGCCCATGGAGCAGAGGAGGCAGCAAGAGAGAAGGGTTTGTGGACCTATTTAAATAGAGTAGGTCTCTAACTCTTTGGAATTCCAGTCTTATTAGCTCAGTGGGTTCAAGAGTTCACAAGAACATAAAGTCCTCACATAATACTTGGTATGTTACATGAAAGTGAAATAAGAAATGAGTTATGTTGATGTTAGAGAGAAAAAAAAAGTTATTTGTCTACAAATTTACCTGAAGGCATTGTATTCAGCCCCAAGGTTTTCATTTGATCAAATTTTATATCAAGTACACAATGTAAAATCAGGTTTTATACATGAGACAATATCCAAAGAGGGTAATATACAAGATGTTACATATAATCTCAGTTATCCTGTATGTTTGCAATTAGAATATTTACTTAAAAACTCAAATATTTCAATTGTAAAATATGTTGGTGCTAAATTTGAAAAGTAAAATGCAATTTATCTGTTTAGTCTTCCATTATTTTTTATGTACTGCTTTATTCCAAAAGGATTGCCTCATAAAAATTAATTATATGTGAAAAACTGAGGAGGGAATAGCCAAGCAGCTCATTAATTAACCTTTATTAAATGTCATTTAGGTGTCAGAAACTTTCATATCCATCACCTCATATATTCCATTCCACAAACTCCGTCAGGCCTATTTTCATTTTTAAAAAGACACTGAAGCTCTTTACACGAAGTCATTTATTGGGCTGGCCATTATGTAAATGGTAGAGCTTGGGTTCAAGCCAGGACTTCAGACTCAGTGAGTTTCCCCAATCCTTCCCGTCACTTTCTCTTAGCTTAGAATCAGGATCAAAGTTATAGTTTCCAAACTGTGAAAGGATTAGACACAAGACAAAAAATTTCTTGGTGAATTAAGTTGAAAACCACAGCTTCAATCCTAGGAAAATGTAACATGTCTAGGCTAGGAGGAGTGAATCAAATGTTCTACTAATACGGGCGTCCCAGCTTTAATGATAGATTTCATTGGATGCGGATGATCTTCTGGGAGCTGAATCACTATCACAGACTATTCCGATTACTATAAAATAAAGAATATGTGCAAATTATTACTGACTGGAGAAAAACCTGAAGGCCAATGTGTTGTCAAACACCATCTGAGACCAGGCTCACCCAAACTCCAGAACAAAATTGTTGTTAATAAGTTGACCCCCTCAAACACTAATGCCATGGTGTTTCATACCGGTCCTCTCTCTTCCCAAGTCCAAATCCTATCTGAGAGCTGATACCTTTGAGCAGAGAGCCATTCCTTCTATGTTACTGAAAAATTCATACTGCCAGGATGGTTTTCCTTCAACTAGATGCTCTTCTAGCATCACCACTGTGGCTTTCAGATGGATGCTTAATCATTACCATCATCGCAGAGGAAGTCTCTGCTTCACATTTTGAGGTAAAACTGTCTGATTACATCTTTATGGAAAAGCTCAAATGAACTTTTTGGCCAACCCATACTTGCAATCTCTACTTCCTCTGTCATTTATAACTTCTTGCTATCCCCCTCCCATTTTATTTGGTCTTTATAAGAAAATGCATGAGATTCAAATAATTTTGCCAGTGCCCGTGCAGATCTCCACCCTCCATGTTTTAGTATATACTTAGATTCCCATCTGCCTCTTAGCTGTTCCTATTCAGCCCCTTAAGTGTGGCAGTATGACTAATTAGTATATGTATATGTGATTGTGGGTCTTCCCAGGGGGCTCTGTGGTAAAGATTCTGCCTGCCAATGCAAGAGATGCAGGTTTAATCCCTGGACTGGGAAGATCCCCTGGAGTAGGAGGTGGCAACCCACTCCAGTATATTTGCCTGAGAAATCCCATGGACAGAAGAGCCTGGCAGGCTACAGTCCAGGGTGTTGCCAAGAGTCAGATACAACTTAGCAATTAAACCACCAAATGCTGTCTAGGAAAAAGGATCATGAATAAGGGCTTCCCAGGTGGTGCTAGTGGTAAAGAACCCACCTGTCCATGCAGATTAGACGTAAGACACGCTGGTTCCATCCCTGGGCCGGGAAGATCCCCTGAAGGGAATGGCAATCAACTCCAGTATTCATGCATGGAGAATCATACTGATAGAGGATTCTGGTGGGCTATGGTTCACAGGGTCACACCGAGTGGGACACGACTAAAGCAACTTAGCACAAGGATCATGAACTCTTCACACTTAACATGGACAAGTTACTTAGTTTCTTGTCTTATTTTCCTCATTTAAAATGGGGATGATTGTAGTACCTACCCCATAGACTTCTAAGAGAAGTAAATGAGTTGAGTGTAGATTGCTTAGAAGAGGGCTTGTCATCTAATAAGCTCTGTGATGATGATGATGGGATGCAACTGGTTGACGCGGTTGCCTGTTTCTGTTGGCTCTCCCTTTTCTGTAGTCCCCACTTTTCCTGAAGATGGATTCGTTATTCAATTTGATGCTGAATAATCATGACTCCAATTCTGTTTTAAATAAATTACAGTGGAATGTTGTGAAACAACATAGCTATGCCAGTGCCGTCTCACTGTTGGGAAATTGTTTTTTGAAAAAGCACAACCTGTAGGTTAATTTCTATAGTACTAAAGCAAACAGCAAATAGTTTCATATTTTTTCCCTAATTAACATCTTGATTTGACTTTATGACTAAGTAATCCTTATTTGCTAGCTAACATCTAGAGCTGTAAAACACCCACAGTCAAAAATCTGTTAACTTACTCCCTCTTTTTCTCCCTCAAATATCTCAGAGAAGTGCCATCTTCTTTCATCTTCAAGAAGACAATGCCTTGTCTGAGCTATCACAGAGGTGTGAGATATTTACCTTCTATTTATTATCCTGTTGGGGCTTCTCTGGTGGCTCAGTGGTAAAGAATCTGCCTGCAATGCAGGGGACACTGGAGATGTGAGTTGGATCCCTGGGTCAGGAAGATCCCCTGGAGGAGGAAATGGCAACCCACTCGAGTATTCTTCCCATCTCCATTCTCATGCGATCCCTGGTGGGGTCACAAAGAGTCAGACACAATTGAGCGCCCACATGCATATATATTATCCTGCTGTCAGGTATTTAGATTGGTCATCTTTGGGACAGGAAACTTTCATATTACTATAATAAGGAATGTTTTCTTAATAGCTAAAACAGCTTACATTTATCACACTAAAGTGATTTCATAATCCTAAAAGGCTGAGTAAAAATAATTAGGTGGTGTGGGAAAACAAAAGTAGACAACGAAAGAAAAGGAATGAGGCAAAATAAATATAGGGTAATAAATACAGGTGAAGCCTGAGGCAAAAATAAGTGTATGAGTTAGTTTCTCACAAGAGTACACTTGTCAGTAGTGGTGGGATGAGTAATATGTAGACAAGGAAGAATCCCACAGTGGAATAAATACATGGTTCTTGCTTAGAGTCCATCTCTCACACAGTAACAGTCAAACTATTAGGTGGCACTGTTGTCTCTGAAGGTTCATCTGGGTGAGGATCTGTTTCCAAATTCATATATAGAACTTTTGGCAAAACATAGAAAATAAGTATGTTTTACTTCCAATCTCATTCATGGGGATTTTGCTACAGAGCTGCTTCATGTCATGGAAGCTGGCTTTCTCCAGAAGCAAGAATTTCAAAAGACTAAGAGAACGCCAAAGCCTCCAAGATGGAAGCCACCATCTTTGATAATATGATTTTAGAAGTGATACCTCATCACTTCTGCCACATTCTATTAGTTAGAAAGTGAAATGTGTCATTCACTCAATTGCATCTGACTCTTTGCAACCCAATGGACTGTAGCCCACCAGGCTCCTCTGTCCATGGGATTCTCCAGGCAAGAATACTGGAGTCTGCCTGGAGAAGATTCTCCAGGAGATCTTCTCAACCCAGGGATTGAACCTGGGTCTCCTGCACTTCAGGCAGATTCTTTACTGTCTGAGCCACCAGGGAATTTGTAGAAATGAGTCATTAAACCCAGGTCACATTCAAGGGAAGAGAATTGCAGAAGGACACAAATACCAGGAGATGGGATGGTCAGAGGCCGTTTTGACACTGCTGTCATACTGAGTTCAACACTATCCCTCAGGCCAATCCCAGACTTGTGGACAGTGGCTGAAGAATTCAGGTGTGTGTCTGTAGAATGAAAATGGTATGGAGGAAAACATTTTCTTTTTTTAAAGTTCATCTAAAGATTCAGAAATACAATAATGACAACAACAACAAAAATGTCTTGCTCTTAGGGTACACATAGAATTATTTTTTAATATTTAAAATACTATATCTGGTATTTGCTTTGTGTGCAGGCCAAATCACTTCAGTTGTGTCCAACTGTTTGTGATCCTGTGAACTGTAGCTCACCAGGCTTCTCTGTCCATGTAGATTCCCCAGGCAAGAATACTGGAGTGGGTTGCCAGCCCTCTTCCAAGGGATCTTCCCAACCCAGTTATGAAACCCCAGCCTCTTACATCTCCTGCAGGCTGGTTCTATTTAGCACTAGCACCATCTGGGAAGTCCAGTACTTGCTTTAAACTTCCTCAATTTTAAAACATTGACATTGAAAAGAAACAAAATGGATAAGATGAGTGAAGTAAGTTTGAACTGCATTATGGATACTTACAAAAGAATAAACATAATGATAGATACATATCATACCTAACAGTAATTTCTTGGAATAATGTAACACCCAGAAAATAATCAAAATTCCTAATTTACATCCAATATAACTTTGTACAGTTGTTTTTTATTTATCCATGATCCTAATAATGATCCACTGTATTGATTTAGCTGAGTGTATGCTTTTAGTGCCCTTTATCTCCTGTATTTTCTGTAAATTGATTTTATATCTGGAGGCTTGACTGGATTCCATTTCAATTGTTTTGGCAAAAATATTTCATAGGCTATTCTGCGTACTCTCCCTCTATGATATCAAGAGATGTGTAATGATACTAAATTGATTGCTTTGTTCAGGTGTTGTCAGCTTGAATAATACATTGTAAAATTCTCAGTCTTTCATCTAATTACTCTAGCATTGTGATTACCTTCCAAATGAAGTCTTTCAATCTTTGCTTCAAAAAAGTAATTTTCAAATCAGATCATTTCTTTGGCATTTACAAGTTAGAATTCTTCTGTAAGAAATAATTTTTTCTGCACACATATTTGGCTTCCCTGAAATACAGTTTATACTGAAAAGGCAAGATAAATGAACAAAATACAGATTTTAAATTATTTCTGAAACTTCTTGCTTAATTTTTTCCACAAAAGTATGCATAGTAAATCTATTTATACCTCAGTAGTTTTTTTTAATAAAAAAAGCCATATTTACCACCTACTAGTCAAAATTCCAGAGAGAATCTTTTGCTAATAGCATACATACCTGATTTGGAATTTAATGCCTTTTAAATGAGAATTCCAAAACAGATGTTGCACAAATTTGTGTGACTAATGAAAATAAACTACCATATCTCCACATCACTGAACTAGGATAGCCTTTGGATAATTCTCTTTGGGCTTTGAAAGTGAATTTTTTCATAAAAGAAACAATCTAAAACACACTTGAGAGAGTAAAGAAAGAACATAAAATGAATATTATTTCTTAATCATGAAAAATGACTGCTACATATCAGGTATTTTATTTTAGATTTTTCAAGACATGGATCTTTTAACTATGGAAAAAGACAGAATGAAAAGTTTGCTTTATTTCTACTTCTGAGCTTTTCTGCTGTTAAAAGCCTATTTATCAGGCCTCTAATAATTTATGGGAAGTTAAGAATGAATTGCAAATTCAATCATTTGTGCAATATTTTCTCTTCCCAGGTTTAATACTTATAAAACTGCAAAACTGCATGATTAGAAAATGAATTTACAGCTTTTCATAGTTTTATCTGCATTATTTATTTTTAGGCAATCTGATTTGCCATGCTTTGTCAAGTTCAATTTATTTAAGAACATCCATTTACTGAGGACCTTCTATATTCAAAGCATTGGTCTAGGGGTTGTAAGGATTAAAGATCCACCAGGCATGATTGTTGGACATTTCTGTAGTGCAGTGGTTATCACATTCGCCTCACACAAGGCACGATTGTTCCCTTGAAGAAAATCACCTTCTATTGGACCCACAGACGTAAATGCACTGTGAGTAAGTGCACTGTGAGATGGCGAAGGCTATGTACTCTTGGCTTTGGGGCAGGTAAGTGAGGGAAGCTAAGAAATGACAAATGTTTTGTGTTACTGCTGAAATGGTGGTGCACTGATACCGAAAAATGAAACCATTCAACCTCACTCTTGAATGACTAAGTCTCTTGGATGGAAAAGCAATATATTCTCTTTTTTGCATTCCTAAAGTCAGCAATTAAATACAACTTGTCTGCTTAGTTGACTCAATTGACTCATATGAAAGAAGAGCAACTATATCACTTCCATTCATCGGCAGACTCTAACATTGGGAAAAATAGGATTCATTGTTTGAACTTAGAAAATCCTTTTTTTTTTTTTGCCTGAGTGATATTTATAGTAGTGATTTGACTTATTCTGTTTTTACAGCAATTACGTGGTTTGATTTTAATTTTTGTTTTGTTTAAGTTTATCAGAAGTTAGAAGAAAGTAACTTTCCAGAGGATTCTAATTTCAGCATAGATGATTTGATGGTCAACTCCTCAAAGTGATCATGGCCATTTAATAACCACCACCAAGAATATGAAACCAGAAGAAAAATCTCACACCAAATAGAGAATTTGGAATTTGGAGAGTTGCTGCTGCATTAGCTTGCTATGTAACTGGAGAATGCAAAGTGGGAACATTTGCACAGCAGCTAGTTTTACTGCTATCAAGTTGAAAGGCCAAGAGTGGAATAACTATCCAGTTGGTTATTGGCAGAGCTGTGGGGAACAGTATTTTGTAAGTACTCTTACAGGTTCTGTTGTTTACAACCAAAAAGAAAGTAATTGCTGCCATAAAATGTGGTCTCCTACAGCTTGGCAGACCTCTATAATCCCTGGGAAGGACAAATGTTTTTGGACCTGCTGTCAGTCATCCTATGGAATGAGCTTTGGTCATCCAATTGAAGTAGGTTATTGATACTGAATGGGAAGTGACTTCTTGTTGTAAATACTCTGTACCAATTATAGGTGTTTACCTGAGAAACCAACACACATACCTGCTGTTTTATTATGCCATTCCCTCCTAAATTGCTTTTAGTGCATATCTGTTTGGTCCAGCAGAAAAGAAAAGCAAAATGTGAAAGCATTCCAGTTTGGCCTTTACTTGCAAAGCTGCCAATTGACAGCCAACACCAAATGGTTTACTTATGTGTTCTGAAGCACTGTGTAAGCTGGTTAACATTAATATTGAATTCTACACTCTTCTCAGTTTGAGATTCATGCATGTTATTGTTTACAGCATTCCATCCTCACTGTAAAAACAAAATCCTGGTCACATACCTTCCATGAAACTACCTTTTTTTTTTTTTAAAGGTATATGCATTTTTATTTTATTTATTCTTTTGGCCACCCAGTGCAGTATGTGGAACTTCCACGACCAAGGATTGAACCCACAACCCCTGCAATGGGAGCACAGTCTTAACCACTGGACCACCAGGGAAGTCCTATGAAACCATTTTTGATGAGCTTTTAGATTTACTATTTACTCCCAAATGAGCTACAGCTGGAAACTGACCTTAACTGTATTGAAATATGGTCACTGTTTCTCCTATTCATCTTGGCTATCTTTGATAAACAGATTAAAATAACTTGGCCTTGTTTTTAACATAAAATGGTATTATTCAATGTTTGGTCTAGAATCTTTTTTTTAATTAATAGTTTTTTTTAACTCAACTAGATCCTGTAAATAATATATATTCTTGAATTTTATTCCCATTAGAGAGGCTTTTTACACCTACAAGATTTTATTACCAGAGCTGATTTAGTTAATGAAATTTTAGTGTTTACTTCAAGTGTCAACTGTTGGGTTTGCTGTCCCAGCCTCACATTGAAATGTTCTCCATTTCCTCCACCACTATATACTATCCCAACCCATAAAATTCAGAAGATGGGACTTCTGAATAAACTGGGATTGTGGGAAATAGAGAATACCAAATTATTCAGAAGAGAACTTGATCAGATGGGAAGAATACAAAAAATAATATAAGCATAATTTATAAATGGTCAAAAAATGTTTTCTACTTTATGCCAATAGAATCAACTTATAAGGAATTAATCATAATGGGTTTATGTGGAGAGTTTATAGGTCAGAGATTCTCTAGTTTTCTATTATTAATTATTTGTCTTTTAACAATCAACCACTATTAATTTAATAATTGACTGATTTGCAAATGTAATATATAAAGGGAAATTACCTTAAAGGTGTGTGAATCGCCATGTATAAGAAAATATACACAACTGGACTGACAAAGCTAATAGAATCAATTAAATTTAAGCCAAACATAGTGTTATTAAAGTTTACATGAAAATTTCCATTTGTTCATACTTCAAGTAGAAATATATTATCATGGTTATTATTGATATGAACATTTTATGCTTCCTTCCTAGGAATTTCAAAGAGCTGCAAAGGACTTTTCAAGAAAAAAGTAAAATGATTTTAAAAACAAATATGGGACTATAAAGAAAAAGGAATTATTATTCCTAGATTAATTCTTAGTGACAACAATTTGTCTTATGATGCTTTTTAAAATAATTAAATAATATAAATAAATAAAATAAAACCACTCTGAGTCACCGGATTTATTCTATAACTAGTTTTGATAGGGACCCATAAAGGGTAGGAGTACATGTTCAGAGTCATCACCCTTATACCAGAGTATTGCTATGGGATTTAGTTGCTCATGATTTTAAAATAAAATAAAATACAGATTTCAAAATAAGATTAGGTTCTGGCTTAGATAATGGTGTGTTCAGTCACTTGGTCATGTCTGTCTCTTTGCAACCCCATGGATTATAGCTGGACACGCTCCTCTGTACATGGGATTATCCCAGGAAGAATACTGGAGTGGGTTGCTATTCCCTCTTTCAGGGGATCTTCCTAACCCAGGGATCAAACCTAGGCCTCCTGGGGCTCCTGCAATGGTAGGCAGATTCTTTACCAGTGAGCCACTGGGAAGCCCCAGATAGTAAAGTACTGGTATTCTCAATAAATAAATAAGATCATCTCAAATGCAGTTTTTTAAAAAGTCTATTCAGAGAGATACCCTTAAAACTGAGATTATCAAATTTCCTTATTACCCTATTCTCAGTCACCTGTTTGGGGTTTTCCACTTTTTTTGTTTTTAGTCAATGGAAAGATATCTAATTTAATGCTTATATTCTCATAGATTTGACCAACACAGCACAACTTAGCACAAAGTAGATGTTTAGTCTAACTGTGATTGAATGGATAAATGAATTGTTGAGCCAAAGGTTAAAATTGGAATTACTAAAATAGACCTTACTTTAGCATATAGTAAATTTTATATTTACTTGATTCCTCCTGCAGTTTGCAGATGTTTTTTTTTAACAAGTTGCCAAGATATTCCAACAAATCTTTATCAATGTCAACTCAAAGGAATGAAATAATTTTGCATTTATGAAATTGTAAACAGAAATAAATTAACATACAGAGTGTAACACATCTGGTATTTCAAAAGGGCTAAGTTAACTATAATTGAAATTTTTATTAGATGGTATTTGAAGGTAAGATTATATTTTTGTTCTCATGGGTTATAATATTCTCTTCCTGAGATGAGAAAAACTGAAAGTAAAATGTTATCTGGCATAATGGTAATTTTATTATGATAAAATATTTTTTTCCAATACTACTGCATTTTGTGGAGAAGAACATAACCTTTAAGGGTTATTTCATTTTAAGGTTTGATCTTGTATTAAGAGGATTCAAGAGCTGCACAGCCAAGTGCAGCACATATACCTTCTGGTGTTCTACAAAATTAATTTTACACAATAGATTATGAGTCTCCTAGAAATAATGTGAACAAGCTAGTTTCAAACGAACGTTTTTCAATCTGCTGGTTTTTCTATCAATGTCAAATGAATTTGCTCCACACTTGCAATTCCAGCCTTAGTAATACTGTTAATCAATAGGAATGTCACATTTTTTTCTATTAACTAAAAATGTTGATGTTATCCAAGAAAACAGAAACACATGATTTTTGTCTTTCATCCTTTCTACCATTTTTCCTTGTTCCCGAACCAGCACCCAGTTTCCTGAAATACCTTTTTCAACAGAGTGACTTCCTTCTAATTCAGTGGTTATTTCTACAGTGATGCCATATGATCTCTTACTTTAATAAGTTAATAGGTTAAATGTTACAGCAGAGAAGGATTGCTAGCAACAGCCTATGGAGCAGAGACTCAGGTGGCAGGTTATCAGCAGGGTTCCCACATCACTTAGATCATGATTTCAGTTTCTCTAAATAAAAAGCCTGAGCATGAAATATAAATGACTGAAAATTAATTTTAAGCTATAGCATTTTGCCTTAAGACTAACTGAAAGAACCAAAAGATATGATAATAATTAAAACTGTGTCTTGTCAAACCAAGGACAAAGGCATTTTATGGTATTTCTATAAATTGATTCAGAAGCCCTGTGGAGTTAGGGTAGGAACCTCTAAAAATAGATGATGACCTCCCACATTAAATATACATATACACACCCCAGTGATTGTCTGATGAATTATTCATCAAGGTAACAAAGGGCATTATATATTTAAAATGAGCTGCTATACACAAACTTCTTAATGTTACCACACACATACTCACAAATACACTCAACATGTACAGTGCTGTATTGTTGAGTGATGCTTGAGTTGTAGACTAAATCTGAGACTAACTGAAATATTATGATAGGTGCCCTTATCAGATTTCACAAACAAATCTATGTTGGTTACCAATTCTATCTAGCGGATTTTAGAAAATTGAACCCTAGTTTTATTTATTTATTTTTATCTTCTTATAAAAAATTTATTTATTTTTAGTTGAAGTATAATTGCTTTACAATATTAGAGTAGCTTTTGCCACCCATCAACATGAATCAGCAGTATAGAATTCTAGTTCTATATCTGTTATCAAATTCTTTATAGGTCTGGAAAATAACTATGTACTAGTGTTATATGAACTATGATTTTCTAATCAATTAGAAACATTTAGTATAGGAATTGAGGCTTCCCTGGTGGCTCAGACAGTAAGAACCTACCAGCAGTTCAGGAGACCTGGGTGGGATCCTTGGGTTGGGAATATACCTGGAGAAGGAACTGCCAACCCACTCCAGTATTCTTGCCTGGGAAACCCATGGACACAGGAGCTTGGCAGGCTATAGTACATGGGGTCATAAAGAGTTGGATTCAACTGAGTGATTAACACACACATTATGGGAGTTACTATAAATTTTTCAGTGCACCATTCAAGAATAATGTCATTTCAGTTCAGTTCAGTTTAGTCGCTCAGTTGTCTCTGACTCTTTGCAATCCCATGGACTGCAACACACCAGGCCTCCCTGTCCATCACCAACTCCTGGAGCTTACTTGAACTCATGTCCATTGAGTCAGTGATGCTATCCAACCATCTCATCCTTGGTCTTCCCCTTCCCTTCCTGCCTTCAATCTTTCCCAGCATCAGAGTCTTTTCAAATGAGTCAGTTCTTCACATCAGGTGGCCAAAGTATTGGAGCTTCAGCTTCAGCATCAGTCCTTCCAAAGAATATTCACAACTAATTTCTTTGGGATGGACTTGTTGGATCTTCTTGCAGTCCAAGGGACTCTCGAGAGTCTTCTCCAACACCACAGTTTCAAAAGCATCAATTGTTCAGCACTCAGCTTTCTTTATAGTCCAACTCTCACATCCATACATGACCACTGGAAAAACAATAGCTTTGACTAGATGGGCCTTTGTTGGCAAAGTAATGTCTCTGCTTTCTAATATGCTGTCCAGGTTGGTCATAACTTTTCTTCCAAGGAGCAAGTGTCTTTTAATTTCATGGCTGCAGTCACCATCTGCAGTGATTTTGGAACCAAAAAAAGTAAAGTCTGTCACTGTTTCCCCGTCTATTTGCCATGAAGTGATGGGGCTGGATGCCATGATCTTAGTTTTCTGAATGTTGACTTTTAAGCCAACTTTTTCACTCTGCTCTTTCACTATCATCAGAGGCTCTTTAGTTGTTATTGGCTTTCTACCATAAGGGTGGTGTCATCTGCATATCTGAGGTTATTGATATTTCTCCCAGCAATCCTGATTCCAGCTTGTGCTTTTCCAGTCCAGCATTTCTCATGATGTACTCTGTATATAAGATAAATAAACAGGGTGACAATATACAACCTTGACATACTCCTTTCCTGATTGGGAACCAGTCTCTTGTTCCATGTACACTTCTAACTGTTGCTTCTTGACCTGAATACAGATTTCTCAGTAGTAAGGTCAGGAGGTCTGGTATTCCCATCTCTTTCAGAATTTTCCACAGTTTGTTGTGATCCACATAGTCAAAGGCTTTGACATAGTCAATAAAGCAGAAGTAGATATACTTCTGGTACTCTCTTGCTTTTTTGATGATCCAACGGATGTTGGCAATTTGATCTCCAGTTCCTCTGACTTTTCTAAATCTAGCTGGAACATCTGGAAGTTCACAGTTCATGAACTGTTGAAGCCTGACTTGGAGAATTTTGAGCATTACTTTGCTGGTGTGTGAGATGAGTGCAATTGTGCAGTAGTCTGAGCATTCTTTGGCATTGCCTTTCTTTGGGTTTGGAATGAAAACTGACCTTTTCCAGTCCTGTGGCCACTGCTGAGTTTTCCAAACTTGTTGGCATATTGAGTGCATCACTTTCATAGCATCATCTTTTAGGATTTGAAATAGCTCAACTAGAATTCCATCCCCTCCCCTAGCTTTGCTCATAGTGATGCTTCCTACCATCCACCAGACTTCGCATTCCAGGATGTCTGGCTCTAGGTGAGTGATCACACCATCGTGATTATCTGGGCTGTGAAGATCTTTTTTGTATAGTTCTTCTGTGTATCCTTGCCATCTCTTCTTAATATTTCCTGCTTCTGTTAGGTCCATACTATTTCTGTCCTTTATTGTGCTCATCTTTGCATGAAATATTCCCTTGGTATCTCTAATTTTCTTGAGTAGATCCCTCTAGTCTTTCCCATTATAATGTCACTTAGATTAGAAGAAAAAAATAATTGGGCAAATATTATTGCGTTGCTATTTTGTAAAACTGTCTTATATTCAGAGGCAATAAATGACCCAAATGACTATTTTGAGGCTATACAATTCATCTTGATTATCTCCATCATAATTATTGTCTATTTTGTCATCTGCTAACTCACCCTATTGCTTCCCATTCTGGCTTTCATTTTCCTATTGTCTATTATTTTACTCCCAGATAAGCTTTGGTTACTCAGGCAGTAAAGAATCTGCCTGCAATGCAGGATACCTGGGTTCAATCCTTGGGCTGGGAAGATCCCCTGAAGAAGGGAATGGCAACCCACTCCAGTATCTTGCCTGGAGAATTCCATGGACAGAGGAGTTTGGTAGGCCACAGTCCATGCAGTAGCAGTCAGAGACGACTGAGCAACTAGCACACAAACACAAGCCAGGGTCCCTGGTTTCTACTGCATGTTTGCCATGTAGTCTGTTCATGGGTAGAAGCTTAAAGTTATACTTTTTGGAGAAATCATACCAGCTTTTGCACTCTGATGATTTCCAAGATTTGGGGATATGTTTTTCTAAAAATAAACTTAGGCATAGTCATTTTTTCCTTTTATCTTCAGCCTTATAAAATGAAGGAGTAAAAAAATCAGGGAGAAATAATCTGTATTTCTCCATTTATAAGATCTTGGGCAATTTAACTGTTTTGGTCTCAGTACCTTAGTCTATAAAATGAGTGAGTTGGCTAAAATAAGTGAGATCAATTAAACTAGATTATCTACAGTGTTCTATTCAGCTAGAAAATTAAAGGATATTAAGCCTTGATTTTAAAATGTTTATATGTTTTTGATGTTTATTTTGTAAAAAAGAAAGAAGACAAAGGAGAAAGAAACAACTTTGGATTAGGTCTCTTATGTAACTTATTTCACTTTTATATTTGTTGAAAGAGGTCATATAAAAAAAAAGTTTCAAGCTATGTAACAGGTTTAGAAAATCACTTGTCAGGATAAGTTAGGGTAAAACAGACAAGGGATACCATTTCAGGATGCAAGCCCAAGGTCAAGGTGAGTACACAGTTGCCTTAAGCAAGACCTGGGCTTCAATATTGACTGTTGCCTTGAAGTGGAAATGTAATGAGAATTTACTGTGACTTTAACAGTGGAAAACTTTTCATTACTGAGGAAGTGAATACATTAAAAGAAGAATTAATTATATTTTTAGGGAAAATTATAATGGAAGAGAATTACAGCAGGCTTTGGTTATCTTGGTACAAAGATACCTGGTAACAATTTTGCCTGAATTGAAATGCTGGTTGGGCCAAATAATTAGTTAGATAAGGAATTTAATGATTAATTTTTCATTGAAATGACTTTCTATTTTAGTGTCAATAACCAGATTTGGTTTACATTAAATTTAAAGGCAAAAGGGAGTGGAAGAGGGTGAAGCATTTATCCCATAAGACATATTTTGGATCATAAAATAAATCATGAAAAAGACTCTTAGAATTACTGCATGATTGCAATGACTGTAGTGTAGATAGCAACTTGGGTTCCCATAACTTTTTGCGTTAATTTTTATCATCATGAAGAATGACAGTGAAGTGAGATGTAGAATTAAGTTGGGAGTGAGAGTTAGATATGCATGGCCCAACTAGCCCAAGCTATTCTCTCCATAATAGTTAGGATACTGGTATGAGTTCTGTAAATTACACTAGACTTTATAGAAAATAGAGATAAGGTGATAACAGTAAGCCAAAATATTTAAAATATTTGGCTACACTGAGAATCCTGTATTTTTAATCCTACATCTGAACGCAGCTGATGTAGCCGATCAACTAGTACTTCAACAAAAAAGTCATGATTTATAAAATTAGGATGAATGTTCAAAATTAGGAGGGAAAAAAGATGAATGTTTAGTAGCAAAATAATAAGCAAACAAGGTATCTAAGTAAGAAAATTAATGAAATGAGATATTTTGAATCTGCTAAAAAAGTATTTTTTAATGTGTTTATTTTTTAATTGAAGGATAACTGCTTTACAGACTTTTGTTGTTTTACTTTCAGACCTCAATATGAATCAACCATAGGTACACATTTATCCATTCCCTTTTTTTTTTTTTATTGTTTTTGCCATACATTGTCATGATATCTCCATGGGTTTACATATGCTTCCCCTCCGGATCCCCCCTCCCTCCTCCCTCCCCCCCGGGAAATCTCGCTGCACCAGTCCCGAGCATCAATCCTGGGCTGGCGATTGATTAGACACATGACAGTTAACATGCTTCAATGCCCTTCTCCCATATCAGCCCACCCTTACCCTCATCCACAAAGTCCACGAGTCTATTCTATACATCTGCGTTCCTTTTGTTGTCTCCCATGTTGGGTTCTCATTATTGTCTTTCTAAATTCCATATATATGCGTTAATATACTGTATTGTTGTTTTTGCTTCTGGCTTACTTCACTCTGGATAATGGGCTCCAGTTTCGTCCATCTGAGTAGAATTGCTTCAAATGAATTTTTTTTTAATGCTGAGTAATATTCCATTGTGTATATATGTACCACAGCTTTCTTATCCATTCATCAGTTGATGGGCATCTAGGTTGTTTCCATGTCTTAGCTATTGTAAACAATGCAGCGATGAACATTGGGGTACACGTGGCTCTTTCAATTCTGGTTTCCTCGGTGTATATGCCCAGCAGTGGGAATGCCGGGTCATATGGCAGGTCTATTTGCAGCTTTTTAAGGAACCTCCACACTGTTTTCCATAGTGGCTGTACTAGTTTGCATTCCCACCAACAGTGTAAGAGGGTTCCCTTTTCTCCACATCCTCTCCAGCATTTATTGCATGTAGACTTTTGGATTGCAGCCATTCTGACTGGTGTAAAGTGGTACCTCATTGTGGTTTTGATTTGCATTTCTCTGATAATGAATGATGTTGAGCATCTTTTCATGTGTTTGTTAGCCATTTTTATATCTTCCTTGGAGAAATGTCTGTTAAGTTCTTTGGCCCACTTTTTAATTGGGTTGTTTATTTTTCTAGAATGGAGCTGCAGGAGTTGTTTGTAAATTTTTGAGATTAATTGTTTGTCTGTTGCTTCATTGGCTATTATTTTCTCCCATTCTGAAGGCTGTCTTTTCACCTTGCTTATAGTTTCCTTTGTTGTGCAAAAGCTTTTAATTTTAATTAGGTCCCATTTGTTTATTCGTGTTTTTATTTCCAATATTCTGGGAGGTGGGTCATGGAGTATCCCGCTTTGGATTATAGCAGAGAGTGTTTTGCCTATGTTATCCTCTAGGAGTTTTATAGTTTCTGGTCTTATGCTTAGATCTTTGATCCATTTTGAGTTTATCTTTGTGTATGGTGTTAGAAAGTGATCTAGTTTCATTCTTTTACAAGTGGCTGTCCAGTTTTCCCAGCACCACTTGTTAAAGAGGTTGTCTTTTCTCCATTGTATATTCTTGCCTCCTTTGTCAAAGATAAGGTGTCCATAGATGCGTGGATTTATCTCTGGGCTTTCTATTCTGTTCCATTGATCTATGTTTCTGTCTTTGTGCCAGTACCATACTGTCTTAATGACTGTGGATTTGTAGTATAGCCTAAAGTCAGGTAGGTTGATTCCGCCAGTTCCATTCTTCTTTCTCAAGATTGCTTTGGCTATACGAGGTTTTTTGTATTTCCACACAAATTGAGAAATTATTTGTTCTAATTCTTTGAAGAAGACCTCTGGTAGCTTGATAGGAATTGCATTGAATCTATAGATTGCTTTAGGTAGTATACTCATTTTCACTATATTGATTCTTCCAATCCATGAGCACGGTACATTTCTCCATCTGTTTGTGTCCTCCTTGATTTCTTTCATCAGTGTTCTATAGTTTTCTATATACAAGTCTTTTGATTCTTTAGGTAGAAATACTCCTAAGTATTTTATTCTTTTTGTTTCGATGGTGAATGGGATTGTTTCCTTAATTTCTCTTTCTGATTTCTCACTGTTAGTGTATAGGAATGCCAGGGATTTCTGTGTGTTGATTTTGTATCCTGAAACTTTGCTATATTCACTGATTAGCTCTAGTAATTTTCTCGTAGAGTCTTTAGGGTTTTCAATATAGAGGATCATGTCATCAGCAAACAGAGAGAGTTTTACTTCTTCTTTTCCAATCTGTATTCCTTTGATTTCTTTATCTACTCTGATTGCTGTGGCCAAAACTTCCAAAACTATGTTGAATAGTAGTGGTGAGAGTGGGCACCCTTGTCTTGTCCCTGATTTCAGGGGGAATGCTTCCAGTTTTTCACCATTGAGGATAATGTTTGCTGTGGGTTTGTCATATATAGCTTTTATTATGTTGAGGTATGTTCCTTCTATTCCTGCTTTTTGGAGGGTTTTTATCATAAATGGATGTTGAATTTTGTCAAAGGCTTTCTCTGCATCTATTGACATAATCATGTAATTTTTATTTTTCAATTTGTTAATGTGGTGTATTACATTGATCGATTTACGAATATTGAAGAATCCTTGCATCCCTGGGATAAAGCCTACTTGATCATGATGTATGATCTTTTTGATGTGTTGTTGGATTCTATTTGCTAGAATTTTGTTGAGGATTTTTGCATCTAAGTTCATCAGTGATATTGGCCTGTAGTTTTCTTTTTTTGTGGCATCTTTGTCGGGTTTTGGAATTAGGGTGCTGGAGGCCTCATAGAATGAGTTTGGAAGTTTACCTTCGTCTGCAATTTTCTGGAAGAGTTTGAGTAGAATAGGTGTTAGCTCTTCTCTAAATTTTTGGTAGAATTCAGCTGTGAAGCCATCTGGTCCTGGGCTTTTGTTTTTTGGAAGATTTCTGATTACGGTTTCAATTTCCGTGCTTGTGATGGGTCTATTAATATTATCTATCTCTTCCTGGTTTAGTCTTGGAAAGTTATACTTTTCTAGGAATTTGTCCATTTCATCCAAATTGTCCAGTTTATTTGCATATAGTTGCTGATAATAGTCTCTTATGATCCTTTGTATTTCTGTGTTTTCTGTTGTGATCTCTCCGTTTTCATTTCTAATTCTGTTGATTTGGTTCTTCTCCCTTTGTTTCTTGATGAGTCTGGCTAATGGTTTGTCAATTTTATTTATCTTCTCAAAGAACCAGCTTTTGGCTTGGTTGATTTTTGCTATGGTCACTTTTGATTCCTTTGCATTTATTTCTGCCCTGATCTTTAAGATTTCTTTCCTTCTACTAGACCTGGGCTTCTGCATCTCTTCCCGTTCTAGTTGCTTTAGGTGTAAAGTAAGGTCATTTATTTGATTTTTTTCTTGTTTCCTGAGGTGAGCTTGTATTGCTATGAACTTTCCCCTTAGCATTGCTTTCACAGTGTCCCATAGGTTTTGAGCTGTTGTGTTTTCATTTTCATTCGTTTCCATGCATAACTGAATTTCATTTTTAATTTCTTCTGCGATTTGTTGGTTATTCAGCAGTGTGTTGTTGAGCCTCCATATGTTGGAAGTTTTGAGAGGTTTTCTCCTGTAGTTGATATCTAATCTCACTGCATTGTGGTCAGAAAAGATGCTTGGGATGATTTCAATATTTTTGAATTTATCAAGGTTAGATTTATGGCCCAGGATGTGATCTATCCTGGAGAAGGTCCCGTGTGCACTTGAGAAAAAGGTGAAATTCCTTGTTTTGGGGTGGAATGACCTATAGATATCAATTAGGTCTAGTTGGTCTATTGTTTCATTTAAAGTTTGAATTTCCTTGTTACTTTTCTGTCTAGTTGATCTATCCATTGGTGTGAGTGGTGTATTAAAGTCTCC